>JABJVR010000103.1:3371006-3403207 GCA_025773905.1 Chitala chitala
TTTCTTTTTTTTTGTTTTTTCCGCTTTTCTTTTAAAATTAACCCCCCCCTTCGGCCCCGGGGGGGGGGGGGGGGGGGGGCGGGGTGACAAAAAGAGTAGAAGATTCTGTCTCCTATTGTAGCGCAGCGTATAATGAATAGCATCCTTCTCGCTGAATATTAATGGGGGTATGTCACCGCAAACATATGCAGGTGCATACAATCTGTGGGACTGTGTGTGTTTGTGTAATCAAGGTTTGGTCTGACCAGTGTTTAAATATTGCTCAGCTGGATGTAATGTCTGCATTGCCTGAGGGCCATTGTTGGCAAGTCTGTCTTCCTGACAGACAGCTGCTGTTGGGCTCTTGTGTGGTGTGATAAACACCTGCGTGTTGGAGTCTCAGCAGGAGCCCCACAAGAGAAAAACAGCCAGTGTAATATATTCTATGCAAACTGTGCTGTACATTTTAAATGTTTATGTGTGTAGGATCCTGTAGATGATACTAATGTCAGATTTGCCTATTAAGTAAAGGTACTAGATGCTGCAATGTTTTTAACAAGTTTTTTTTTGTTTTGTTTTTGTGACGAATTAACAACAGCTTCATGGCAACGTTTATAATGAGTTTACAGGTAATAAGCAGAGGCATGTGCCATGTCACTGACACCTGTGGTTTGGGGTGTCTTTCTTTCTTGTTCAGGAGGAGATGGACACCAGCCCTATGGTGTCCTCTTTACTCAGTAGTCTGGCCAACTACTCCAACCTCCCACAGGGCAGCAAGGAGCATGAGGAGGCTGAGAACAATGAGGAGGCCCGCAAGAAGCCCGTGAAGGTAAAGGACACACCTGTCACACGTCATATACAGCATGAGAGCTGGGCCTCATAGCCCTGAGACTGACCTCCACATCTTAAACAGTGGGCAGAGCCAGTGATTTGGGAAAATATTACCTGCTTATGTAAACATGGAACAGTATTATTCCAAGCAGGTGAAACTATGGCTTTAGAACAATTCACCATGACATATGGACAGAACGTAGTCTGAGCTGTGACAAAATTGCCTCGGCATTGAATTCTAGCAGAACTTCATCATTGATCATATCCTGTGTTTTGTTTTATTTTACTTGGGATAGGACTTCACACCAAAATTTGCTTATTTAGTTCACAAAGAAAAATGCTGTCCTATTGTTGTCTCATAGCTCTAGAGCACTTGTCCATAGTCTGCAATCTTCTGTTTTTCCCAGTAGGCACTTTTGCGACACTCACACTTCCTCTTTCTGTTTGCTTTGTACCAAGGATTACTACAAAAATGAGGATAAGATACCGAAATAAATAAATATATAAATAAGTGGTGATTATTCTTTTAGCATAAAGGTTCAAATACGAGACTATAGGCTGCTAATATATTCACTGATACATTTCAAACAGGAGTGCATGTAATGGATTTAGTTACAGTGCTGTCAGTGCTTCTAAAAGTGTCCCCAAGAGGAAAAAGGCTGATGAATCGGACGCAAAAGGTAGAATTGCAAAATGTGCGGAAAATATCTGAGCATGGTTTGTTCAGAAAACAGCAATACGTTGCCTTTGTTATACTTGTGGTCAGGCTAGCGCACTGTTATGGATTGAAGTGGGGGGGGGGGTTTGGTGGTGGTAGTGGGCAAGTATTATTTGCGATTTTCACTTTCTCATTGGTCTTCCACCCATAACCCTCTCAAATGTGAAGGGTCAACAGTACTTTAATAGTGTAAATAAATAAACATTTCGTAAATTAGTACCCCAAATGATACTGTTACCATACAAAAAGTATGGCCATTTTGCAAGTACCGAAATGAGATTTGTTTCCATAGCAAGGCTGTTTTGCCTCTTTTTGCCAAAGAAAACCCTTCCCATCTACTCTCAGATTCTCACTTAATTAGTTCTTTGCGCCAAAGCAATTGCTCTCCAACCAGGCCTTTTTTTCTAAGATCTGCACCTCATAACGAGAATTATTTAATTATGAACATATCATGTTTTATTATTCAACTAAAAAGCCTACATTTTCCCCACATCAGACCTCTCTGTGAACATTCGGCATCAGTAAGGCACGATTCTCTCCACTTCTCTGTGATGAGTTGCATTATGAACAAGGTGTTTTTCCAAGTCTCTCTGGAAAAACATTGCTATAATGATATGGTTTTGTCACTTTTTTCATTAATTTATTTATATGAGTTTCATTAAGTCCAGCCATATTTTTTTTAATTCTGTTTATATATTTTGTTTTAAACAATTCTTTTTTTTCCAAATCAGTTAGAGATTTAATTGCTCTATCTGTTCATTTTAAAACATTAATCCAACAGCATTCTGTTCATGCTTGAAGGGTTAACATTTTGTAAAGGCAAGCGGGTCAGAGAGGTTAAAGCTGGATGCAATTACATGGGGTACCGCTGTTGTACATTTTAGATTAATATGAATTATAAATTCTCATCATTATAAATTCCCCATAAAAGACAAAATCGGTATAGAGCATGTCACTGTAAAGCATCTCTTGAACACTAGTGTAAAAATAAGATGCATATAGGAGCTTGGTGCTCGTTATGTTAAAGCAGGCCTTTGAGTCCCACTTTGTGACCCGGTGTGTCTTCTCTCTCCCCTTTACTGGTCTCTGCTTTGCCAGTTTTGCAGCTTCAGGTAGTCACGTTCTCCCCCTGTTACGCTGCTGCTCTATAATTCATCACAGCTGAGCAGAAACACATTAACTCCGTCAGCCTGTGCTGCGCAGTAGAGCGTAGAGATGTTCTCCCAGGCTTCTCGGTCCTCTTATGTTTTTTTATTATATTATAACTCAAGGTGTAGTTCCCGAGCCCACATCCCAGCCACGTCCCCCCTCCTCCTTTGGTGCACTGCCAGAAAAGTGAACCTACCTCAGTGCTGTGGTTTTAGTCTGGGTGAAAGAAAGGCCACCATCAGATAAGATCAGTACTGTCAGTATCACGAAGACTGGAAATCGCAGAGCACAGAAGGATACTGCGAGACATATCTTCATGTGTACCACAGCACCTGGATAGCTGAACCAAGTTTACAGGTTTGCCTAGTCCGAGGACTACACCCTATAGCACAACCTTTGACATGAGAGGAAGGAAAGCAAGTAAAGAGCATAGACATGAATAATAGCTAGGCCGCGCGGGGCCTGCTTTGAGCTGACAAGTGAGTATTCAGTTCCGGTACTGGCAGAAACCTGTCGAACTGGCAGGCGACATGGTGAAATCATGTTGTGCTGTAGGCTGTTCAAACCACTACTCAGCTGGAGGATCAGTCACATTTCATGTGTAAGTAATTTATCAACATTTTTATACATTTTCCATGTATTCAATGATTCGAATTCAATGACTCAAATTAGCTGCCAAACGCTTGTGAACACGACTGTATTTGTTGCATCTCCCCCCTCGGCGTCTCCATCTTGTGGAGTCCATCCATGTCTGTGACACTTGTTTAGACTGATTTCTCAACACTAAAGGTGATACTTACATTTAGTAGAACTCCTCCTTTTGAAAGCCATCTCCTATGGCGGAGTTTAAGTGGTCTTATAAGGTAATGGCTAATACTTGAAGTTGGTGGCTGCATTAATAATAATAATAATAATAATAATAATAATAACAATATAGTGTAGCTGTAAGAACTTACACTACTGATTGTATTACAGTACAATTATTACAACTTAATAATAATACAGTGTGTAAATTCTCACACTCTTTAGCATCATTTAGTTGCAGGATAAAATTACGCACATGTTTAGCTAGGCTGACTTTGATTAACCAAACATGTAATTTATAAGAAATTACTCCAGGAAACTGACAACTTTTGTATTTTGATAAACTGTTATACTTCTGTTAGTAATTAGCATCGCTACAGCTTTTTTTGTATATTCAACACTTTGACAATAATGTTGTTAGGATTGATGAATGCATCTATTCTGGGTAATACCAATTTAAACAATACCAACCTAGAACATGTGTTTAGTTGAAATTTATATTGTTTGCCGTAATTAGTGCAAATTTCTTCACATTGGGAAATTCCTTGATTCCTTGATTAGTTTTTCTGAAATATGAGCAATATTTCATATACTGCCCTGAGGTGGGTTGGCGCCCCACCCTGAGTGTCTCCTGCCCTGCGCCCTCTGTGTTCTGGGCTGGGCTCCAGACAAGATTAAACGGTATAGAAGATGACTGACTGACTGACTGATTTCATACACTTTTCATTTGAGGGTACCCATGTTTGTTCTCTGGATAAAGCTAATTAAACATACTATATTGTTACATCACATCACAGGAAAACCATTAAGTTCTGTGAAATCAAGGCGACGGCTTCACTCCAGCAGCTTTCTGCCACTACCGGAAGTCCTGAGCTGTTTGTCGTGCCTTGCTAAGGCAATAGCATTGGATGTGCAGTCTAGCTATTATTTATGTGTATGATAAAGAGAATCTTCACTGGTCATCATCCATCCAATCCACGCCTCTTCAGTGATCACTTTTCCAGTCAAAATCATGCTGACCCAGGACCAATATAAAAGAGCAAGGCATAATATGGATGTTACTGTGAAAGGGGGTATGCTATACCCCAGAATTTTCAGGCTCTGCCAGTTATTTACAATGTTATGGTAATTCCCTCACATTAGTTGAGTGAGGGCAGACAGTGACTGACAATGGTTCAATGAGCTGTTTAAGTCCTTACACTCCGATAACTAATTATTATTTATTTAAACAAGAGAACATCTCATAGGTATAATCATGGGCTCATTTCCTGTAGTTCAGTCCACCTTTCTTATTCACCTGTGCTCATGCTCTTTGCTTGATGTACATGTTTCTGTCCATGTCCCTGACTTGTATTCCTGCATTTTGTCTTCAGTCTTCTTAAAAACAGTAACCATGTGTCTGTAATCATGTTGTACTGACCTGTGGGTAAACTGTTCATTGATGTTGAATTACGTGTAATACTAATACAGTGCCTCCACTAAGCATATCAGGGCCGAAGATAATGTTTTAGATGTTAAAATGCAATGCTATATTCTAATTTTTGAGGGCCCCTGTCAGCCACGGATCCTTGGAATTGTTCTTGGTTTCCACCCCCCTACTGGGTCCCTGTACCCGTAACTACGTAGTTATACTTTTGTTGTAAACTGAAAAGTTCTTTAAAACTCCCAAGCTTATAGCAGCATCTGAAAATGGTACTATTTTTAACTACTGGACAGCAGTCAAGACAAATCCCAGCTTTGTTGGTAATATTTAAAAACCCTTTTATTAACACGTGTTTTAGACTGAGCACCATGTGAAAAATGCTTCATATTTAAGATTAATTTACTGGAATTACAGTTCCTTAAAATCTCATGCAAGAATACTGAAAATTATAACCATGTGAAATGTATAATAATGTGAGCTATTCAATTTCACTGAATATTTGGACAGGCCACTTATTTTTCTTACAGCTGTGCTTTATAATGTTCAAACCAAAGGTTTAGTTAGCTTATTAAAGTGTTCTAGGCACTATTGAACATGTCACTGATAAAACTTTATTTTATAGTTTTAGTGCTCAAGAAATTTACGTGAACTATGTTTAAAATTCTTTTCTGATGTACATGTTAAATGTACACACTGTATGAAGAAGATGATTTAAAACCAATTCATTAAAATGCACATAATGTTTACAGGGTTTGTATCATACAGAAAAGAAAGAAGGATAATGCGTACATGCAGCTGTCAGGGTGGTGCAGTGGGATTATGGGGCAGGGCGGGGGTGGGGTGGTAATCACAAGGTGCTTACAATGAGCAGCCGGGTGGCACAGTCTGGTCACGGAGCAGCTGGGGGTCCCACGGCAGGGGCTATCTGCACCTGAGCCTCATGTCCCTGTGTCCCAGTGCACCGCCTGGGCTATCTGTCTTTCCTCTGCGGAGTTGGAACCAGGGAGGGGGGAACCAGGTGCGGCCTTCCCATCTCCAGGACAACAACATTCATTGCACAAGGCCAAACTGTTAGTCCACCATTCAGTTTAACCCTCCACCCCCCCCCCCCCACTCCTGTATCAGGAGAGTCAGCAGCATCCCACTGGAATCTAAAGGTCCAAAGTTAATTCATTTAAAAAACATGAAGCAGCAGCGCCCTCATCCAGTTTAACTGGAAATGAACACTGTTTTAGTGACTAAACTGAGCACATTCAGTTCAGTACTTACCACTTCCCTATGGACTATGTATCTTTTTTCCCAGTATCAGTAATTGAAAATTGGTTTTGCTGATGTAATGATGCAATGTAATGAACCAATGTTGTTGGCCTATTTCTAACTCTGCTTCCAGGGATAATGTTTAACAACACCTGCCTTTGAGGCTTGGCATAGTGTGTGTCTGTCATTTTTCTATATCAGTATGTACATGGTCAGTCATCTTCTATATCACTTCATCCTGTTAAGGGTCACAGGGAAGTCTGGAGCCTATCCCAGAACACATAGGGCACAGGGCAGGGGACACCCAGGGCAGGGTGCCAAGCCAACACAGGGCACACACACACACACACACAAACCCCAGGCAGGAATCAAACCCCAGGCCTGAAGGTCCAAGGCAACACTGCTAACCACCACACCGCCATATTTTTATGTTAATTCAAAACTTTTTTCAGTGCACACTACCTTGTCATCCTTTGCTACAGCTGCAGTGCTGTCTTTTCAAATTATGAGTCTGTGATCTTCATTTGCAGACATTAACACGTACAATTCCACAGATGTAAAGAAAGCAGTTCCACACTTCTTGGCATCTGTTACCATGACAAATTGTTAATTCGGCAATCATCTGATGATGGCTTTTTATTGTTTCACACAAACACACTTGAACAAGGTACAAACTACCCAGAGGTGATTAATTCTGATTTGTAAAATGAAAATCTGCTGATGTGGAACTGACATCTCTGGATATGTTGACTTGGGGTTGTCCAACTCTGTGTTTAAATTTAAGAATACTCCTCTAGTCTGTCAAAGTTTTTTTAATGAATTAATTTATCTTATTATTACATGTTTAGTATTAATCATTCAAAGTTTGTACCAGCCAAACACACAATACAATAGCAATGCTCCAGTCACTTTTAATCAGCAAGATTGACTGTCAGATTCCATTAAGGAACAGTTCATTAGGGCAAAGTCCCATAGATTACTAACTTCAACAAATTATCATTGTTACCACCTGCAAAGTTATCCTGATCCAGTTTTACTCCTAAAAATAGATGTTGAGTGCAAATTAGTTATAT
This sequence comes from Chitala chitala, assembly GCA_025773905.1. Taxonomy (NCBI): domain Eukaryota; kingdom Metazoa; phylum Chordata; class Actinopteri; order Osteoglossiformes; family Notopteridae; genus Chitala; species Chitala chitala. The sequence goes on from JABJVR010000103.1 coordinate 3,378,241, forward strand.
AACCATAACCTTATTTCCATATGCAGCAGGTTCTTCGGGACAGGTTTCTAGGCCTTGTCATTATTTTCCAGTGACAGACTCCTGCTTGCATTGTGCTTGGTTGTTTGTTTAAAAAGCACAAAGCACAGTGGAGAGGGGACTTTTTTCTCTTTTAGTTCGGTGACATGAAACATAAAGTGGAAATGGGACCAGGAAGGGGGACAAGTTTTACAGGAGGGGCCAGGTGAGGCTCCATGCTATGGAGATGTTTAATGCTCTTGTTTTCACTATTGTTTAAAATCCCATTCAGAGTTCAGAATTATAAACAAAAGAAAAATGCACATTTTAGGACACAACTCAGGAATTCCACCCCTTCTAAAAATCAGCTCAAGCAAACTTAATTTATCTATCTATCTGACCTGCTGGGCCCCTGCTCAGGTGCAACTAGCTGTAGAGAATAAGAGGATCTGTCTTCCATAGAATACTACAGCCTTGAATTAACAGCTTTCTGAATAGGAACAGTGGCATTTTTAGCAAGTACATGCAGTTTAAGACTTTCAGAACCAAGTATTTCATATGTGACAAACTGGAAGGGCACTCATGAGAAATTCTGAACGCACTCCATGTCGTGACAAATGCTGTGTGTCTGGGAATTGTGTCCTGTGACAAACAGCAATGCAAAACAATTCTTCACCCTAAGTAAACTTTAATCTCATGTCACATTGGTAATGTATCAGCAATAGCTTCATTTGTCTTAGAAATTCAGAACTCCTTGCAGTTCTGACTGAAGACCAAGTATACTGCATCAATGAAACTTGTTTTAATTTTATAGTACATCATTAATCCAGAGAGAAATTGCTTTTCTCTGCACTTATCCCACCCCCTGAGGGGAACAGGGGACATCTATTCAAATGCAGCCCCCAAGGAGCTGGCATTCAAGTGTCTTGCGTAGGGACATACCTCTCTGAGCTGGGATTTGAATGAAGAGGTTTCCACATCCTAGCCTGATGGTGTATTCATTGAGCCACCAGTGCTAAAGCGTCTTTGGTGTTCATTACCATCCAAAATACAAGGATGGCCAGCTCTCGTACTTTTGGCATAAGACGTGTACTTTTGCGTCCTTTCTCATACTCACACGCATATCAAAGAATGGCAAACTAGTTAAAGGCCAATAATCTTCCCCACCAAATGTAGGCAGCTGCATAACTTACAGAAGACTGCAGCATCACTAAAAGCACGAGACTCGTCAACTCTTTAGCACATATGTAGGCATGGAGGAATAGGTAAGCATTGTTCTGGTGATCTGAGATCAGCCAGAGGAAGCATAGATGGTGGGTTACAACACAGTCAGCCTGCTGAAAACCTTTAACATCCATGTGTGCACAGCCTTCCCAGAAGCTTTAACTTCATGCAACTGATTGCATGTCAAGTTTGTCTTGATTAACCTAACCTGTCTTTATTAAAAGTCATATATTATTTGAAAACACAGTTTAGTGTATTTAAACCGGTATTGATTTCACACAGCAGACAGGAATTCAAAGACAAAGCTAACTGTACACATTAACAGTCAGAAAAGAATAGACTGCACTCCACTATGTGGCTGTCTGCCACCACAACGACATCCACACTTCTGTGCTGAGACCTGTTAGCTCTGCAGGAAGCTGTAGCTCATTCTTTTTTTGGATGAATAAACAGAGTTTTCATATAAGGGAAAAAGAGCTGACTTGGCCAGTGGAGTAGATGCTTGACACAAAAACAACTTTACACGATACTTAGCAGCAAATGAGGGTAGAGTTTTGTCAGATTTGTATGTTTTCCGTGTACACGGTTAGGCTTTTTGTGGATTTTACTGTCTAAAGCCTTGACCTCCTTCCTATGCGACAGTCAGTTTGTTGCCATAGCTACAAGCTGAAAACAATTAGGCTTTGTAACTATTCTCTTAGAACAGCTCTACTTTGATAGCATCACTTTTCTCCATTGTACTCAATAGTAAGTCCCAAAAGATCTAGTTGAAACATCTTGATGTGTGCTTGCACTGTCATCCTTCAGCATATTCTCTGAAACAGTCGTGTTTTCTTAAAGCTTTTAGTCTATTGCAGTTAGACTTATACAGAATCTAAAGTGCTAACACTGTACTCTAACTCCCATTTCTTACTGATGTGATGGTGTTTCACCGCAGTCCAAGTGGTTTTCTTCCAAGTCGTCATTTGTTTTGTCTTTTGCACAGCAAGGCCCTACAAGGTGTCTCAATGCAAATGTAGTGTCATTTTTGCCTGTGGCCTGTGGTGGGGAAAACGCTGGTATATGGTGTCAACAAGTGAATGGAAGGAATTGTTAAATCTTTTTCTGAAATAAGTTGTACTCTCAATCTTTTTTGCCTGATCTTTGCTGTGTGTTTTAAGCCTTTGAAAATACAAAGCTATTGTTATGGAATTTTAATTGTAGTCATACAGCTGTGTCTTGCAGGTAATAGCATAATGTGTTTATTCATAAATATATGGCTTAGTTAAGGAAACAATCTTAAAATATTAAAGAAATAAAACTATAAAAACTAAAAAGACATTTCATAAAAATTTTTAGTGCAGTAGTCAACATGTCAAAGAAACTGACAATGCAGCATAACCTCTACCTGAAACAGCTGTTTGTCATGGTAAAAATGTTTTTCTCTTTTCTAATACCTGCACTTTAAAAGCTTCCTGTAGTCATACCCTCACAGACCTACAGTAATTTTCCTGTATTCTGTTCATCATTAAAACAAAATGTGGAGTATGATTTATAGAGCAATTATTTTTTCATTTATTTCACAAAGAGATGAAAGGAATGTCAATACAATATTGGTTGCATAAGCATTTTATAACATGCTAGCCTTATTTTTTCAATCTACTCTTTGATGTTAATGCCTCCTTTTAATAAAGAAATGTTATGAGTTTTATCGAGCTGCACACACACAGCCCTTCATCCTGTCCTGTTATCGAAGCCATCATTGGGACTTAACAAATTAATGAGAAATAGCATTCTTGCACGTCCATTAGCTCTCATCACATCTGTAGTATTTTATTGAGTTATTACCTTTTCTTGTGATCGTGGTGTCATGCGTAAAATTTCTGATGGATGCAATCTGTAGATATTGCATCGACAAAAAGCAATCTCAGTGCAACGTATCGATTTACAGGCTGGGGAAAAGGCTAAGAAAACTGTCAAGTGTTTGTCATTTTACATTTACTTAAGGATGAAACTGTTTATAGCTTTGCAGTTATACAATTTTTGTGAAATGCATACATAAATCTGCAGTCCTCAATGAAAATTATGACTATAGTTGTCCAGCATGTTTTCTTCATAGTACATACACTCCCCTTCAAAAATATTGGAACTGTCAGGCCAATTCGTTTATTTTTGCTGGAGACAAACATTACCATTTTCTTTACTTGCTGTTTCACTGTCTACTGTTTTTTGCAAAGATTTACACATATAACTTTATAAGATGCAGAGTACTGGATTGTGATTCCGGTCAACAGAAACAATAACGTGGTTGACGATATTTGTGGTTGCTAGGAAACCGAGCTTTGCTCACCCATGACATAATGAGTCTCTGTGTCACTGACATTTGCTATCACTGCAACACACCAGATGCAGAACTGACAACACTCCTGGTGTACTGTAACCTTATCTGCACAGCTGTGAGGGAGCCAGCTGCCAGTCAGCTCGGTGTTACCATAGCGATTGCTGAAATTGCTGTCCAGGTAAAGACAGCTCTGTCGTGAGACAAAGACAGCTGGGGAAAATTTTTTAACAGTCAGGTGTGAATGAAATAATTAGCTGCGGTCTCTTCTTATGCACTGCTGGTCTTTGTTGACTCTCTTCCTGGATAATGTGAAGGAGTATTGTGAACCACATAAATATTCTGTAAGCATAAACACTTTTTTACAATCAGGCTCCTCTGTCTGACCCCTGACAATAGATGGTGATACAGCACATGCGTATGCACTATAACAGTGAACTTACTCAGACGGCCTTGGCTGTTGAACGGGATTCTTTCTGCCATGCAGTGATATGGTTCTGACATTCTTCCTCTTTATCATCAACAGCCTAATAAGGTTTTTTTATAGTGTCTCATTTCCCAGTCTTACAGCTTAGCATTCTAAGCACCAGAGTCTATGCCCTTGATAACTTACCATTGCTTTTCACACAACAGAGTACTATGCCTTATCTAGTATGCCATTTCTACAATCCCTAAAGAGATACACACAACCACAGCATTTGGTAATAAGACTGCAGTCATTGCTGTTCATTCATTCCTCCAGGTTGTAATTCAAGGCCAAACTACACAACGGCACACCAAAGTCTCCGCACTGCTCCAGTCCAAACCTCTGTACATGGAGATCTTAGATGGCAGAGAGTGGTCTGAGCGCAGCTGTTATGCAGACTTGTCTGCCCTCAGCACCAGAGTGCTGCCTTTACATCAGGGGCAGCGCTTCTAATTGACAGTGGCTCTTTGTGGAGGGCCAGCTTGGGGAAGGCAGTCCCTAGTGGCTCTTAATGCATCAGGACGGTGTTGGAGGTCTGCGGTCGTCAGATCCCATCTGTGGGAATCGCTTACAGGGCACCCGTTTGCTCAGTTCATTAATTTTCCGGTGCGGCAGGAAAGCCTTCTTGCTGTTTTGCTCCAGCCGTTCCTTTTTAACAGCGTGTAGTGTGCTTAACTCCCGGGGAGCGCGGTGGCTCGTTGTAGACCCTCGAGTTTGCGCCCAGAACACACCTCTGAGCACTTTGTTCCCCTCTGCACCTCCAGGCTCCTCGCATGGGCACGCTGATGGGGGTCTACCTGCCCTGCCTCCAGAACATCTTCGGGGTGATCCTCTTCCTCAGAATGACCTGGCTGGTCGGCATTGGTGGGGTGCTTGGCACTTTCACGATCGTCTTCATGTGCTGTTCCACTGTAAGTACGGTCACCTCACACCCCCCCGTCCCTGAACCCCGTTCTTTCGTACTGTAGCAAAGGTAGGCTCCTGTGAATTCAAGCCACTAATCACCTGATTGAAGTGGCACTGAAAACAAAAGCATTTTGGCCTTTTCCTGACCAAGGATATAATTGTATATTAAGGTGATTTCTTACTTCTAAAAAAGATCGTTAAATTAATTATCCCATGATCTCGGACAGAGACTATGGATAAACCCTTATAAGCACATTTGTGTGCACGCATGCACAGACAGACGGACACACACACACACACACACACACACACACACACAAGCAGCTGTTCTGAAGGATATACATTCACAATAAGTCACCAGTTGATGAAAATCTCATATTACGATAACATATTAAGTTTTAGGGTCTAAAATAGATTTTGCCTTTCCCCTTTTGGCATGCTTTGTTTTGAAATCAGAGTAATAGACGGCATGTTTATTTTTTCCTAACATAAATGTACAAAATGCTGTATAGGTTTTTGCAATCTCCTATTATTTTTAGTGCATGCCATGTGCATCTATGATCAAAAAGAAACTACTGACTGTAGTGCATTATTTGTTTTATCTTAAACATATGTGCTACTATATATTGACCAACTGGTAATTTGGCATGTTAATGTCAAAGCTGATGTATTTTGTGCTTTACTATAGACACATTCACCTCTGTTTGTAATATTAGTGTACACTAGTCTTCAGTGAAAGGACAATGACAGTTCTATTTAGAGCACATATTTGGAGCTATGCATATTATATATGCATATTTTTATGCTATGCAGGAGACAGAACATCTAAGAAGTTTTGCATCTTAGTCATATTCAGATGTCTTTGAAGAAGCTCAGTCTGAAACAGGCACGCTTGGATGTCTAAAGCTTAAAATATAAAGTTCTACAGGTAGAAATTTACAGTGGTGCCCCAGTCCTGCTGTGTTTCTGTCAAACGCACCTTCACCAACTTGCACCTTCACCAACTTGCTGTCCAACAGTGTGTTTGTGCTGCTCTGCAGTCATTTCAGGTATTAGGGAGGTTCCTTCAGCTGTTTACCACATGTATGAACTGGCAATCAGATCATATTTGTTTGAAAACATTTATTTCTGAAGGTAATTTTGTCTTCCCAAGTCAGTGATGGCACATTTTAAATCATACTTGATAAAAACTATGATATTGCTGTTCTATATATATATATATATATATATATATATATATATATCCAGGAAGATGTAATAATTGCTTTTTGTTTTTAATTTTGTCTGTGTTACAGCTTTGTTGTATTTTTCTTTTTTTGTTACTTTTGTAAGATCAAATTTCAAAATTTCAAATTTCATATCCCCCATCACATATATGTGTTTCTGCCTTTTATTTCTTTTAGAGTGACTACAAAAATTTTTGGCATGTAGGTGAACATAGAACCATACTGTATTAACAATGCATCTGTTTTACTATGCTGTGTTATTTTCGTTGACAGCAACTGAAATTTTCCACAGAAGGGACACTAAATATTCATAACATACAGTATGTGAACACACAAGCATAGACACGCGCACACACACACACACACGTTTCACCAGCTGTGACCATCGGGGCATCTAGCTAGATTTAGGACTGGCCTATGAATGCCCCTCATGTTACATAACATGAACTCAGTTTGGAAAGCTCTAAAAGAGACAGCTGTAGGCTGAAAAACAACTTAAAATTTGAAAATAAAAAATGTCTCGGTGATGACAAACATCCAGGAGGATTAGGTCTAAGGAGCTTTTGCGTGTATGGAAATGAATGACGGAATGATGAAGGGTTCCAGATGGACAGCTTCAGCGGCCTTTGTGGGATATTAGTGAAGATGTGATGGAGCACGTTAAGCCTCTGATCTCTCCCTGAGAGCTGACTCATGTCTGTCACCCCTGGATGCGGAATATTCGAGGGAAAGGCACTTCGCAGCTGCAAATCAGTCCACTCTTATTAGCTTGAGTCCTCCAGGAAACAGTGGTTTGTTTCCACATGCCAAAGGAGACAGGGTTCTCTGGATGACCCATTTGACATAACCATTCACAGCTTTTCAAAGTGAGATGAAACCTGTCTCCCGCTAGGCTTGGCTTTCCGTGATGTTTCACCTGTGGTTGCTTTGGTTGCATGAGACCAGGTCCGGGGCTGTATAAAGGGCTTCTGGGCTTTCTGCCTCTGGCACACTACATGACGGATACCGTACGGTGCTTGTAATTGGCAGTACAAGACTATGTAGAAGTCAATGGAATCTGACCATTTCAAAAGAACATCTCAGTGGTCAAGCTCCAGCCAAACAACCACTGCAGACCTTGCCCATTTTTCAGGAATGAGGCTGGAAATAATTTATTGTGCTTCTGTTTTGTGCACCACCCCCTGCCCACCTGTACCTATAGCCCATGAGTAAAGGCACATGCGTCGCACATGCATTCTGGTGACTGCAAACAAACTGGGGAGAGATTAAAAGCACAGCATCCTAATACACGGCTAAAGCCATTAACTGTAGTTTTGCTGCTATCAGTAGTTCCAACTGCAAATACATCGCTCTCTCTCTCTCTCTCTCTCTCTCTCTCTCTCTATCCTCACACACTCCTGAGCATTTGTAAGTCAAGCATGTGATGAGCTGCTGTGCCATACCTTCAGGCTGTAAGAACAACATGGACGTGCTCCCTGGAGATGCAGCTGAGTGGCCTGAAGTGTGGCACGGTGTCTGCCCACTTTATATAATTCATCCTCTCTCTTTCCCGGCTCTCTCTGTTGTTCAACGGCCTTGCAGTTTACATTCTATTAGCATTCCTGTTGATGCTCTGGGCTGACTGAAGAACACACTGCACTGTAAACCGTATGAAGCACAAAGCCTGCTTGCTGCAATCTGCAGTCACCTCAGGAGTGCGCAAAGGCACAGCGCATAAGATGGTTAACACAACTGGTCTGTCCCCATTAAATATTAATTGCAATGACCCTGTTTGATTAGGTTGTGGCAAAACAAGCTGTTTCATTAAAAATGCATACTATATTGACATTTGAATCTCCACCAAATAAAGGCTGGTGGAATCAAACCTGTTACACTATATGTCTTAAATGATTGATGATTGGTCGATTGTTGACCTTTATTATAAAGGAGAATATTTAACTAAAGTGTTTAGATTTTTACTGTGTGCTTAGTAAGTAAATATTCTAATGGATCAGCCGTGATTATATGGTTCTGTTAAATATTTAAAATGAAGGCCAAATAAAGGCCTGTTGCTATAAATTATATGCATGCTGTTTCAAATGATCTCCAGAATAGTGCTTTGTGGATTAGGCCAATGAGTTAAATTATTTTTTTTAATTGCTGAAACCCAGGACACATTTTCTGAGCCATCTCAGCTGATTGTAAAATATGTTAAATGTACTGACGGCAGAGCTGAGTAAAATATTTTCAAATAATGAGCATGCTAGTCTCTCATTGGTTTAAATTAATATATTTAAGTTTTAACTTAAAAAAAACAATCTAAAAATGGGACAATTATGTAAGGGGATTAGCAGAAAAATAAGAAGGAAAAATAGAGCAGCATTGTTGCTAAGCTGGTACATGAATGGTGACCAGTAACGGGTTCTGTCTTCAAAACTGGGACAAGGTTGCTGTGCTGGAATGGCTGGGATGAGGGCTGCATGGCTGGATTAGTCTCTAAACACATGGCCTGGCACACAAATCCATGCAGAGCGCGACTTCGTTAGTTCCTCCCATTAATGACGTGAAGCTCGGCAGCTGCTCGCCTGCGTGGCAGCTGACGTCACGTTGCGGGGTTCTGCATGCAGAGGCTCGTCTTGATGCTGCTGAGTGAGCAGCTGGCAAAAGCTGGGCACATCCGGGAACGCCCCGTGCGCTTGTCCCCCCGGTCGAGATAACCTCCTGTCATTGCATTTTAACTCCTTTGATTTTTATTTATTTATTTATTTATTCGCTTATTTTTTGCAGCGCGTGCCCTGGGACGGCACGTGGATCCGGTTGCCTTGCTGTCGAGTCTGTCAGCCCGCTGTAGACAAATTCACACTGTGACATGTACAAGCTGCCAAAAGAGCGCTAACTGAACCTCGTGCAAGGATGAAGCAGTGGAATTGTATAATGTTACGATTTATCTGTGCCATGGAGGTCTTGCCAAATTTACATGGATGTCAAAGTTAAATAGTGACTAGTGACTTAAATTGAAACAATTGTTTTTATGTGGAGATTTCATTCAGTTTTATATACAGTATGACCATTTTTCATCCCAGATCAATCTATTGGTGACCTTTAAATATGGAATTCAGATACAGATCTGGCCATATGAAATATTGCTTTGAATCAAGCACCAATATAATACTGAAAAAAAACTTTACTTTTTTAGAAATCCATATGCTCAAACATGATGTTGCTCTATGCTATATAAATCCAAATAATATTTTTTATATGTGGCTTATGGTGAATTGCACATGCTTTCCTTTCCAATGCAGACTTAATGCACTGTGGGTGTCATTTCTAACTTCTGTAAGGTTGTTGTAGGAAACATCTTTTTTACTGACAATTCTTTTGATTGTTTTGGTAAGGTTATTTTTTAATAGAGGTATTTCAGTTGCCTTTGCTGACGTACCTCATTTGTCTTGTTTTAAAGGTTGTGTGTTTATCTTTTGACTTTTTCAGGACAAATTCATGGAGGACCTAGGCACAGAACTGTCACGTACCTTACAGACTAAACTTTCTGAAACTTGGAAGCCTGCTGGCTAAAGAGAACTCGATAACTTATCTAAAGTCTCTTTAAACAGAAGATATGTCAGGTTTTCATCATTCTCAGGTGGTTTCCTCTGCTGGACCAGTGTCAATTGCCTTCTCCTTCAATTTCTTACCCCATCAGATAAGAAGCAGTAAAACAATTACCATCTTATCTCCCCACTTCAGAGGGCCGGACTCACTTCATTATTACCTGATTAGTGAATGATTCACCAGCACAAGGACGCTTTATGAGAAGGGATTATATCAAGGAGTAATGCTAAAAAGATTAGCAGCTGCCCGCAATTCCTCTCTGTGCAGTGTGACAGAATTAACAAGCCTTTTGGACATATTGAAGAGACCTCAGATCAATACAGCTCAGCTGGTTGTGACTTCTCTCTTCTGTTACTGCCACCGTTTTCCTCATCACACATTCTTTCTTTCTTCTTCTTCTTTTTCTGAGATATCTAAAACTTTTCCCAGTACACTTCTTAGAGGACAGCCTGCCTCTCAGATGTTTAACTAAAGTCTTACTGCTGGGATCTCACCATGTGTTCTTGCTTTTTACAGAGGTGACATACACAGTGTCGCACGCATGAAAGAACTTGAAGTTTTTCCTCATATGTCCCATAGTTCCACTCAGTGCATTTACTTTTCCCATAGGAATGTTTTAATATTTATTTGTGAATGCATCTAACTTTTATTGCATTTATTTTTCCCTTATCTCACCCTCCAGGGTATACACTGAGTTGTCTTAAAAACTAGCAGTATTCTGTGTTCTAACCTGCTCCATAGATGTGGATGTATGAAACAGTAAAAGCAGAGTTTAAAAGAGAAATCATTTTACTGAAATGTAATGTAACTTCTGTTGTTTGAAAGGAGATTTTGATCCTAAATCACTGAACGCAGAAGGGCAATTTAAGAGTTAACGTGTGTCATGGGGAAAAAAGTCGTCCTGAGTGAAAACACTTATCTCTTGACTTTTTATTTGCAGCTAAACTTTTTCAATCAATATTATTATTTTTTGTACATTTGAGTGGAAAAAGCCACAGTAAGACAGTAGAACCAGCTGTACAGTATTTGTCTGTCCCCTCTTTAATACAGCAGAGATAAACAGATTACATGACTCCTCATAAGTAGATTCTCTTTCTGTTTTTTCTGATTTTTCAGACCATGTTAACAGCGATCTCCATGAGTGCCATTGCCACCAACGGAGTTGTGCCTGGTAAGTGTGATTTTTGATGGGACAAATTGCTTGTGTTTTTGGATGTGTGCACGTGTGTATTTAGGATTTTTAAAATGTATTGTAACACCTATGTTTCATCTTCAATAGAAATAAAGAAGTTTGATAATCCACATGATGTACATGCCTTCCAAAGCAGGCTCTCATTACTTTCCTTTCAAGTCCAACTTAGAACACAGTATATATACAACTTGTCAGTGCAAAAGGGTTGATACACTAATACTTCTATGGACCAGAAACACTTGTATAGACCCTCTCTGCATTCTGTTTCCTAAACATGATTAATTTAGAATGTCATTTTAAGGACATCTGCAGGTGTTCCACTGCAGTATATTTTATTGTGCTTATGCTGTCTGTTTTTTATATTGTAATTGTGTGCACATGCTTATACAAGTGTTGCTTTTATGTAGCAGCGTCCAATTAGGATATAAACATTAGGCAACTGAGCTAACACACCTGTAAGGTGTTGCTGCTAGTGGAAGATCCACTGTCTGCTATTTGCAACTGAAGACAGTAGTGTAGAGCAATGATCTGAGTGGGAGACAGTAGTGTAGAGCAATGTGCTGAGCTGAAGACAGTAGTGTAGAGCAATGTGCTGAGTGGAAGACAGTAGTATAGAGCAATGTACTGAGCTGAAGACAGTAGTGTAGAGCAATGTGCTGAGTAGAAGACAGTAGTATAGAGCAATGTACTGAGCTGAAGACAGTAGTGTAGAGCAATGTGCTGAGTGGAAGACAGTAGTGTAGAGCAATGTACTGAGCGGAAGACAGTAGTGTAGAGCAATGTGCTGAGCTGAAGACAGTAGTGTAGAGCAATGTGCTGAGCTGAAGACAGTAGTGTAAATCAATGCGCTGAGCTGAAGACAGTAGTTTAGAGCAATGAGCTGAGTGGAAGTTTTATCTTTAGGTTTAGCTCTGAAGTATGAGAATTATTTCCAAATGCCTCTGTTTGCTTTACTCTCTGCATCCCCCACCACATTTTCAGAATTAGATTTGTTTGGGTCATGGTTTACTATTAGCAAAATCACCCTCTATATTTAAGTTGATTGTCAGATACAATAAAAACTCTGGTTCCTAACAAGAATACTTCCACAGCTAATTAGCACTTAGACTTGGTGACACACATTTTTTCCTACATTTGTTATGGGAGGAAAAGTGGAGCAGACATAAAGGTGAAACAGTTTTTATGTGTATAATTTCAGACAGGTGGAACAGCAGGAAAGGCTAAATGTCAAATTACAACATCTAACAAATGTGGGTGCTGTATTTGACAATACTGTATTTCCAGACCTGTACAAATAGTTTCCAGTGTCTTTATAGGGTCTACTTACCTTGTATTTGGGTCCAATTTCTTTTCAACGCAATCTTAGAATCTCACCGTAGCTCTAATCTAGAATCTATATGACCATGTGAAAAGACCATGGAGTATGGAGAAACAAAGTGTGTATCCCATGAGAAATGTCTTGTGCAGAGAGATGAGATTGAAGTTTGCAGATTATCAGACACCCAGAATATAAATTTTGCATCTTGTGGTTTAACAGCTGGCGGCTCCTACTACATGATCTCACGTTCTCTTGGACCGGAGTTTGGTGGAGCTGTGGGAATATGCTTCTACCTGGGAACCACGTTTGCAGGCGCTATGTACATCCTTGGGTGCATCGAGATTCTCCTGGTAGGAGACATGTTCTCACACTGGACTGGGGACTTCCAGTTGGCACGATTGATCATTCCAGTCATTCATTGTCTGTCATTCTGAGTTAATTGCTGTGATCATACTCTTCACCTGTTAAAGGTTTAGTATCTTAAAATGGCTGGGAAAAATGCAGGTGTTTCATATTCTAGGAAAATATTCACCTACCTCTGACCTTGACTGAAACAGGAGACGACCAATGGGATTCTGTTCTGCAGTGAACAAATGATGCTACATGACCTTCTGCTTCAGATTCTTCAGACAAATTCCCACATATTCCTGTCTATGATGTTGAGATTAATATAATGAGTTATGGAATTTATATCTGATAACAGATCAGATGATGTAGACTATACCTACAGACTTATTCCTACAGCTCAACCACAGCATTTAGTAGAAGATACAGGACATAGAATGTACAGTAAACAGTAGTATATTACTTTGAGGCTTAGGTCTTTGGAGGCTCTATTTTAGTTTACATATTGGTTTCATCTTCTCATTATATAAGTACCTCCAATAATCTGGTCCTGTATCCCACATTTTTATATATGTCAACTCTTATACTTCTTAGTTTCTACAAAACTTTAGATGTTTTAAAATCCCATCCTATTAGTTCTGTTTTGTTTTAGATTTGCCTGAGTGTTGTTTTAGACTATTTCAGGTCTTTTGATTTGTAAGCATTCAAGAATTGTTTGTTCAAATAGTTCAGTTCCAAGGTAAATCCAAGACAGGGAGTGTATCTTGATACTTGCCTCCCATTTGACTGGCCAGTATTAACTGCCCCCTCTAATTCTCTCACTATGTTTAACTTCCCTCTTATCGGAAGTTTGACAGTCTGTGTATGTCCAAGTAGTAAGCCTGTCATTTAGGCTTTTTTTGTTAAATTCTATGGTTTATGCTCAGATCCTATTGTAAGTGTAATTTAGGTGTTGAAATGTACACTTTTCTTTAGTGTGAAACAGATTAAGTTGTCTTGGCAGAGAGAACAATGTACACTATGCCTTCATCAGCCGTTATCGTTGCTAGTAGACCAACGCACAACTGAAAGATAAAACTAACACAGAGACTTGTGTAATATTTTGTCTTACCGAAACCCAAAACACACAAGAGTTGAGGTCTAAGTGCAGTGGGAAGGATTTATTAGAGTCCGCAGAGGTAAGATGGGGGTAACTCACATGGGGTGATACAATATAGGACCAGAGGGAGGAAGGTAGGAAACGGAACTTGGGATAATGGAGAACAATGAGGCTACTCAGTATGCGGCCTGGTGGGTAGAACATCAGGCTGGGATGCAGAAGTCTCCTGGTTTGAATCCCAGCCCAGCCCTTGAGCCACACACCCAGTGCTAGCTCATTGTAACATGTATGTGAAATATTGTAAGTTGCTTTGGATAAAAGCATCTGCTAAAAGAATAAATAATAAAATTATTGTAACAACAAGAGGAGACCCAGGAACACGATAATAAGCAGAACATAAACACAGTAACACCATGTACACCTGACAACCAGCAAGGAAGGAAGGGAACAGGGGAGTAGATATAGGAGTCCAAGGGGCCTAACACCAGATGTAATCACTGAGGCAAATGGAGGCGCAGGCAAGAATGAGGACAGTGTAGATATTCATTGTGACTAGAAAGGAGAGGGAATGTAGAAATAACAGATTAGAGATGACATGACTGTGCATGTTACATCTTGTGTAAACAAAGCTGGTTACCAGTTAATCAAGTTGCTAGCACTACAGTAAACTTGCAGTTGCTGTAGACACAAAGCACAACATTCATTTTACATTTTATTGTTGTTTTTTATCATTAGCATGACATATACAACACTACATCTACAACATTCAAGTTGCATAAATAGGATTTATTCGTATTACTAATTACTTTTAGAGGCATATCTCATCTGACCTTTTAGGTATAGGGTTATTATTAGATAATATGATTATTAAATACAGGTGAGTAATAAAATATATGGTCTCGTTTCTAGTCATTCATGTTCCAATAACTTGTGTTCTGAATCTGAATTGCAATATATTTGTATTTTGAAAATATTGTTTTTTTTTTTTAAAGTGGTGTTAAAAGTCCTACTTGATTTGAATCAAGTTTGCCTTGTATTAATATGTGTAATTGTTTTACATAAACTTGCTTGTCTTTTGTTTTGTTTATTTTTTCCTTTTTTTGTAGTATTTGTTTATTGAAAAATTTTATGTAACTAGTGGCTTTCACATTCATATACAAGGGTGCGATCAAGGGGTGGCCAGGTAGGCCTGTTGGAAACCTCTGTGTCTGTCACACTTTGGAAAATTTTGTCTGAACCCCTCCTCCCCTCCTGGAATGCACTTTGGACATTTTCGTCTGTGCACCCACACCCCATGACAATGACGGGCCACCCGATTGAAAAACATCTGACGGAGCCCCTGTTCGTATACAAATGGTGTTGATTCTGTACTGTTGATTCCTTCATTAACAAGCAGACCACGTTAGAGATCCACACAAAGCAAGATAATGGGTTAATCCAGTTCTCATACTGCACATGGAGCTCAAATTGAAGAGCATCCAAACCCAGACATGTGATGCTAATGAGTGATGCCTATTCCCTCTTTTTTGGGTAGATCTACATTGCTCCCCAGGTAGCCATCTTCAAGATGGAGGACCTCGAAGGTCCAGAGGCAGAGGCAGCGTTGCTGAACAACATGCGTGTGTATGGCACCTGTGTGCTCACGTTCATGGCCCTCGTGGTCTTTGTTGGCGTGAAGTATGTGAACAAGTTGGCCCTCGTCTTTCTTGCTTGCGTGATCATCTCCATCCTTGCTGTCTACGCGGGTGTCATCAAGACGTCCTTTGACCCCCCAGATTTTCGGTGAGCCACCTCTCATCTGGAATAAATATATAAAGGTAACATAAGGATAAGGATAGCAGATACCCAGGAATATATTGCATATGCTAAAAAGCATTTTATGTGTGTGTGTGTGTATGGCTGTGTGTGTGTGTGTGTGTGTGTGTGTATATATATATATATATATATATATATATATATAATGATATGTAATGTCACTAACCTAACAGCTTCCTTTCATGTCCTTCCTTACAGGGTCTGTATCCTTGGAAACCGCACCCTAGTCTGGAAAGGCTTTGATGTGTGCGCTAAGGTGATAGAGAAGGATAACACTACTGTCACCACCAAGCTCTGGAGGATGTTCTGTGACTCTGAGTTCTTCAATGCGACCTGTGATGAATACTTTGTCAATAACAATGTGTCTGTGATCCAGGGCATTCCTGGAATCACCAGTGGCATCATCTCTGGTGAGCTGTTTCTCTGCCTTCTAATTCATATTAACTTCTCTGTTATTACTTGAACATGATGGAAACACTTGTGGTATATTTAATTTTTTTGTTGAAATCCCTATCCTCATTCTGCTGTTCTCCTGTTTTGTCTCAGAGAACCTGTTTGGGAACTACTATGAGAAGGGGATGCTAATTGAAAAGCGTGGCCTCTCCTCAGCGGTGAAGCCCGATGCTCCCCTGACCAACAGCAACCTGTACGTTCTTGCCGACATAACCACCTTTTTCACCCTGCTGGTGGGCATCTACTTCCCATCTGTCACCGGTGAGTGGAAAGCAGGGAGAGGAGAAAACATTTAATTCCTCTGGTGGAGCTTTAAGATTCATGCTCCTTAAAGGCAACTGATAGTAATGTGTTCTTTTGTTCTCCTTTATAAGTCATTGTTATTAGTAGCGTGAAGAAATTAAAATCCAAAATAAATTAAAACTTTAAAATTCAATTTTGTCCAGTTAAAATTTAGACTTTTTTTTATTTCTTTTTCTGTTATATTGCTTTCAGGAGTTTGTGTGTGTAGGTGTATGAAGTAGTATTAGGGAAAATAAAGAAGGGAACAAGACATGCTAGGTATATAGATAATTTTCCTTGCCTTTTGGCCATTCATTTAGTATATTTTCAAAATCCTTTTACTCCATAGAACTCACTGAAAACACGTGCTCATAACAGCAGTACTTTGGCTAAAATCACAATCCTGCTCCCATATGCAAATTTGTATTCAATTGCAGTGAAAGTGATTGGCCATTAGTCTAAAAAATCTTATAAAACTAGTGTATTACTTTCAATTATTGTCAAAGCAGTGTTTGTTAAACAAAGAAATAATATTACAATAAAATTTCATCTTCTGTTAGGTTTCAAATGAGGCATGACACCTCTTGTTCCACTACAGGGAAATATCACTTTGCAATTACACGGTTCAAAGTTATGTCATGAGTGTGCAATAAGTGACAAAAATCCTACTTCTGTATTGTGATGAGAACTGAAATTTCAGTTTGTGCATGTCTGTAACAGGCATCATGGCTGGCTCCAATCGCTCTGGAGATCTGAGGGATGCCCAGAAGTCTATACCCATTGGCACCATAATGGCCATCACTACCACATCACTAGTGTGTATCCTTGTCTTACATCACAAAAGAGCACTTTCTGAGCAAACATTGACACATGATGGTTGAACATGTGTCCTGCCTGCTGGTTTTCCTCCAGACAGTTCTGAGGTCAGTGTCCAGGCAAGTTAACTTTATAGTACCTACTTAGGAAATTATGTGACCTGTTGCTAACAAGAGTCTGGGGATCTCAAGCCAAAGGAAAAGAAGAGATGGTGACCCATAATGCAGATGTGCTTGCCAGAGGCCTCTCAACCATTTCCCTTGATTCTCCTCAGATATGTCTTCTGTGATTCTCTTTGGTGCCTGTATCGAAGGAGTGGTCCTGAGAGATAAGTACGTCATTTGTGAACCCCGTGCCATTTCCTTTTCCACCCATTTTATCACTTTTCATTTCTCCTGTAACACATATTTAAATATACCATATTTCAAGGAAACAAAATGGTTATTTGTTCATGAGAGAGTACTTAATGAATACAGTGGTACCTCAACTTCTTGCAAGTTTAATTCGTTCCAGAAGGTTACTCATAATGCGAAAAACTCGTATCTCGAAACAATTTTTCCCATAGAAAATAATGGAAATCCCATTAATCTGTTCCACACCCCCAAAAATATTTATATAAAAATCTCTTAACTTGGTATTTTATGTAAAATCTTCTTTTTAGTAACACTATCCTTAGCAGCCATCTTTCTGGGGAGCATCGTAAATAAAGTGAACTTTATGTAAAAACACAAACGAACGAGGACACGATTCCCTTACGAGAATATAACGCAGACTGAGAGCCAGTGAGCAGGAAGTGGGTGACCAGGCATGCCATGGTTTGCTACCTGCACCTTGTGGGAAACAAAGCGTGCCCACACTCTCCTCCTCGGCTTGTTCAAACGGGTGCTCACAAGTCGCAGCCAGTCGCTCGTATGTTGAGCGACTTTTTACGAGTTTTTATCTGTATGGGGAGTCTCACTCGTATTGGGCAAAAACAATGATATGAGCATGTATACAGCTCTTGTAACTTGAGTGTTTGCTTGCAAGTTGGAGCATTTTTTAGTGAATATTTTCACTCATATTTCAATTTACTCGTAAGTGGGGGCACTTGTATGTTGAGGTACCACTGTATTTCAGTTTTGAAAATTATTGTGAAAATTATTATAAATTATATATATATTATTCCATGAGAAGTATTCCAGTGGTAATTGAGAGAATCGTGTCAATTGCATTTTCTGATTTGCATGAATATCTTCTGAGAAATATAAAGTAATTAAAGCTCAACAAATGCCACACTGCTGAGTTTAGACATAAGGCAGGTTGAGCATAATATGCAGCTAGACACACATGCAGAGAAGTGCTTTTTCATTTACAGGTTTGGAGAAGCTGTCAAAGGCAACTTAGTGATCGGGACCCTGGCCTGGCCGTCTCCCTGGGTGATTGTGATTGGCTCCTTTTTCTCCACCTGTGGCGCTGGGCTTCAGAGTTTGACAGGCGCCCCACGCCTCCTTCAGGCCATCGCCCGTGACGGCATCGTGCCATTCCTCAGGGTCAGTGAGTCCGCGGGGCTCGAGGGACAGCCTCCCAGCTGAGGCCGTGCTGGCTTCTGCTCCACATGGACTTAGCAGATGTCACGGGAGGCCAAATGGCAGAGACAGCAGTAGTGTTGATTGATCACCCTTGCACCCATGCCATCGATCAGCAGCGTGTGCACTCACCAAGACGCACAGCCGGTCTGTCTCTCCCCTCGCTCAAAATCAAAAATAATGGCTGCTGCACGTGCCGCCCATCCCTGCTGCATTAAGGCAGTGATTTATGACCCTGTATTGAAAGGCCAAAGTCACCTGAGAGGACAGGAATAAAGAGAGACGAGGGCAGGGAGAGGCCAACATAGAGAGTGCTAAAGCAGTCACACTGCACACATTTCTCTCCTGACCTTGTGCTCTTCTCGGTAGGTGTTTGGTCATGGTAAGGCCAACGGAGAACCGACCTGGGCTCTGCTTCTCACTGCCTGCATCTGCGAGAGCGGCATCCTTATCGCCTCCCTTGATTCTGTGGCACCCATCCTCTCCATGTAAGTGTCTGGCAGGCATAGCTTTAACACCTCTATAGACTTAGAAGGGGGAAACCTCAACGCTTTGTGCCATGTTTTGTAACTTCTGCACACTGGGATTGGCTAGCAAAGTAAAGTGAGACTTACCTCCAGCCACAAATGTACTGATTCACCAACTGGAGATTCTCTGTCCTCCTACAGGTTCTTTCTGATGTGCTACATGTTTGTCAACCTGGCCTGTGCCTTGCAGACTCTGCTGCGAACCCCAAACTGGAGGCCGCGCTTCAAATATTATCACTGGTGAGTCAGAGAGGACCAGGACCGAAACACGTTGCATTTGGAACTTTAGGAAATAAATGCAGAAGCCAAGAATACAGGCAGTTCCATTGGTGTAGTTTGACAGTTTTTCCACTTACCATTGGTAGTTCTAGCACTGATTTTCAGCCTTGGCTTTCTGAATGCATTTGCCCAGGGTGCTGCCTGTTGCAGCTGTGTATGAGAGCTGCCTCGCTGCATGAACAGCCTTATTGCAGAACACAGATGGTGATCAGTGTCCTGGTAACACCACTGCTCTCAGGGCTACAAAGGCACTGACAATTATTCCTACAGAGCCCTGAAGATGCAGTTGCCATAATTCTTTATGCGCAGCAGCGTGTGCCTTTAACTTTGTCAGTATTCATAAAATCGTGAATCAGTTCATTACTTCTTGCTGAATCTGTTCCAGGACAACACATTAAAGTGTCTAATGAGGAAAAATCTAAATAATGGGGAAATTACTCTTTTTTAGATAACTGAGGAGAAACTATTCACCAAAAATGAATGATTACCCAATTTAAGTTTACAGAGAAGCACTTTATTTGATGGTACTGGGGAAAACAGCAGGTTATCTATGTATATCGTTTTGTAGAGCAGAATAGGTATAGGTCAAGGAGAATGTTTATACAAACCCTAAAGGTTATAATTAGTCAGACTGCTTGAATATAGTGATTTGCTGCTGGGTATGAGATCGATTGAGGCGAGGGGGGTCACGACATGCCCAGCCAGCTGTAAAATAACAAACAAAAAGCTGCAGTTATGTGAGCAATGAGCAGTATTTTTAGACACCTGTCCTGAGTTTTTCTTTCACTCTCCAGGACACTGTCTTTCCTGGGAATGAGCCTGTGTCTCTCACTTATGTTCATCTGCTCTTGGTACTATGCCATTGTTGCCATGGCAATAGCAGGCTGTATCTACAAGTACATTGAGTTCCGTGGGTAAGTGATTTGCGACAACGGGGGAATTTATTTTGTAAGAACACTAAGCCCCACAAAGTCAATTAGGTTGTTGGTATTAATAGAATTTTATAGATCTCCTGAGCTTGAGCGCTAAAGAAATTCAGAGTTAGAGTCTGCTCAGGGGTACTAAAGCATGATAGGTTATAAATCTAGATCTTTGACTACTTATGATTTCTGCTGCCTTAGATGGGCCAAAATTCAAATGATGAGATGTAAGAGGGAAATTGTTTTACTTTTTATTAATTGTATCTTCACTGTGCATCGCCCTCTGGAATCTAGACATTTAATGGTAAATTAATGTTTAGTCATTTTAAAGCATGACTTCCACCTTTATCCTCACAGAGCGGAGAAGGAGTGGGGAGACGGGATCAGGGGTGTGTCGCTTAGCGCTGCACGCTTCGCTCTTATGAGGCTTGAGGAGGGGCCTCCGCACACCAAAAACTGGAGGTAGCAACATGCCCTCAGTTATACACCTGCACTGCACAAGAACATATCACTGCAGCAGAGTGTATACTCCTATACATGGACACGCACATAACACACACACACACGCACGCATGCATGTGCACACGTATAGACAGACATTACAGGTGATGCGCACATAATGTTAATAACAAAATAGTGCAAGTGAATGTCAGATTGAGAGTGGATTACTGTAGTCCAGGCTGTACTAAATTGCAGCAGTAGAGTTACTTCTTGTCCTTCTCTGTGAAATAGGCCACAGATCCTGGTGCTGGTCAGCGTGGATGCTGAGCAGAATGTGGAGCAGCCCCGACTGCTGTCCTTCACCAGTCAGCTGAAGGCTGGCAAGGGCCTGACCATTGTGGGTACAGCACTGCAGGGTACTTTCCTTGACAATCACCCCCAGGCCCAGCAGGCAGAGCAGGTCAGGCGGCCAGAATGCAGCCATTTGTTGCGCACAGATTCTTCTCGTGATGTGGCTCTGATGTTGGCTCATCCTCCATGTCGATGTTTCTCCCTCAGTCTTTGCGAAAGATGATGGAAATGGAAAAGGTGAAGGGCTTCTGTCAGGTGGTCATCTCCTCCAACATTCGAGACGCTACCTCCCACCTGATCCAGGCAGGGGGCTTAGGAGGCCTGCAGCACAACACTGTGCTGGTCAGCTGGCCATGGAACTGGAAGCAGGCTGAGGACCACCAGATCTGGAGGAACTTCACTGGTGAGTGAAGAACTACATGTTTAAGACGTTTGCTAAAAGCCTAAAGAGAGTGATGAGCCTTTACAAGTTCTGGGCTTCAACGCTTCCTCGTCCCTGCAGAGCTGGTGAGAGAGACCACCGCTGCCCACCTTGCCCTCCTGGTGCCCAAGAACATCGCGGCTTACCCATCCAATGGGGAGCGCTTCACCGAGGGCAACATTGATGTCTGGTGGATCGTCCATGATGGAGGCATGCTCATGCTGCTGCCCTTCCTGCTGCGCCAGCACAAGGTATGGCGGAGGACCGTCCCTTCGTCACCTGACGCATGCAGCCCTCTTTATGGAGAAAATCTTCAGGGCAATCACAGGCCATCATCGTGACATCTGCCTTGAACAGCAGGATGAGTAAATAACAAATGCAAAAGCACAGAATGATGTGCAGGTGTATCTTCTCAAACTGTCCAGTGTAATCCCTTCATAAAATGCTTGTGCTAAAACCGTACAATGTAAAGTATAATAATGTTGCTGAGAAAAACTTTTAAAGAGCATTGTGCAGATGGTACTGGCAGAACACAGGCAAAGTATATTATGGTAATAGCATCTGTCAGAGTGTTGTGCAAATTAAGAGTTATTGCTTGCCTTGAAAGCAGTTTAGTTTTCTTCTTTCTGGGCTGTTTCAAGTGGAGTTGAAGCAGTTATATGTAATTTTCAGATAGTACCAGTAATGTCACATTTAAAATTGTGTTTTAGGTAATAATCTGTACAATAAAGACCATAAGAAAGTGGAATCTATGAGAAATGTATTTAAAATACACGTGAGCATGCTTGAAAACTGATTTTTCACTATTTTGTATGTTTATATTCTCTAAATACTCTTACTATTTCATTATATATTGTGAACTTAAAAAAAAATCATTAAAAAATTTATTTGTTTTTCTGAGAGTGTATTCAAACTTTTTACTGGTTTCATGTGTCAGAAATGGCCTTGTGGTATGTGCTGGTTTTTCCATTTCAGCCAGTTTGCCAGTCAGCTAGTTTGAAGTTAATCATATGTTAAATTTAAGCCTGTGTCATTCCACAAAATGATAAAACATGCTGTTTATTTCATGGTGAGCATGAAGAACTCTCTTTGTTACATGTACTTTATTAAGATTATAAGAAAGTTGAATGTGAAAGTGATTGGGTTTACCAATTCGCTAAGAAGGTTGTTGAGAGCAGTGCTGTCTATGAACAGGCCAGCCTTGATTTACACGGATAAACGTGGCTCTAAACTTCTGGTGACACATTACTGATGTTTATCTGCTTCCAGGTGTGGAGGAAATGTAAGATGCGCATCTTCACTGTGGCTCAGATGGACGACAACAGCATTCAGATGAAGAAAGACCTGACCACGTTCCTCTACCACCTGCGCATTGATGCTGAGGTGGAAGTGGTGGAGATGGTGAGGTCCTGCCAGACATTTCAACACATGTAGCCTCTACAAATGCGGATATTTTTAAGCCCAAAGAACAGAATACATCGCATATCCAGAAACACATCCATAGCCCGGAAGGAGCTGCTTTCATCACAGAAATTGTGAAGGTCTATTGTGTACCTAGTCTGCTCTGTTTCTCGGCCCTGTTGGCTGAAGCAGCAGCACTGCCTCTGGCATGCGTGCTCCTGTATCCTTTGCTGTCTAAATGCTCATGTCATGTACAAATTAAAGGCTTTTTGCGCAAATGGCATAACGTCCTCAAAAACATGAAGAGCAGCAGTGCGATATTTCACAAACAAATGAGGTTATATATTTTTTAACATTTAGGATAGGATAGGATAGGATGTGGTTTTTTTTGTTATTTCAGATGTGTACAGTTGGTACAGTACACAGCGAAAAGAAACAACAGTCCCTCAGGACAGCAGGTGTTACATAAGAACAACACAGAAGGACAACACAAAACTACTAATAGCATATACAGGGTGCAAAAAGACAGCAAGTAGTAATAACGTAATTAACTACTGCCAGACTATGTAGTGCAAACAACAGAACTAGTGCAAAACAACAAGACATAAACATAACAGAGTAGATAGCAGCACTGACCAGACACAGTTGTATACAAAGTACACGGTTGACTGTGCTGTGTATGATAAACATAAAGGTGCAGAAGTTCAGTGTTGGTGTGTGTGAGAGGTCAGTCCAGCCCCTGAAGAAGAACTGAAGAGTCCTAAGGCTTGGGGAAAGAAGCTCTTACATAGTCTGGCCATGATGGCCCAGATGCTCCGGCACCTCACAGCCATCAAATTACAGTCAAAGAGAGCAGGGTGTCCACTGGTCAGTGTGCAGCATTGTGATAGCTCTTTGAAGAGAGTGGAGCTGAGGGCTTGACACGTACTGGCACGCAATGCTATAGAAACCAGCTGGTGTGTAATATGACCACAGACCTAAATAAGCACAATTCTAAGTTGAGAAACACTGAAGGATATAGCGAATCGCTGTGACTTTGAGGTCAGAATCCTTTCAGAGGTCTGTGACGTTCATGTCAGCATTGATAAGCATCTGCTGCTGCTTTTTGTTCTTTGCTTCGAACTGAATTGCGATTGAGTCCTGTTAACTGCACAGACTACTGTGTGTTTAAGAATTGGGAGCTGGGAGTTTAAGATCTGGAGCAAGGTCTGGATAAGGCGGTAAAGCAAGTGAATGGATGTTATGGATATTTATATACAAACAAATGCAAATTGCCTAGTTGTATAGGCAACATTTGCCAAACTGGTACTATCCTAGTTTGTGAGCTAAGCAGATTTTTTATATCTCCCCAGCATGATAGCGATATCTCAGCCTACACCTATGAGAAGACCTTGGTGATGGAGCAACGATCCCAGATCCTCAAACAGATTAATCTCACCAAAAATGAGCGTGAACGAGAGGTAAGAGGAATGTACATTTTTTGCATGCTTTTGGGTTCAGTCGATTCCTTCTAAGATCAGCCACAGCTTATCTGGCTGCTCCCTCTGGTTTCAGACCCCTCTTCTTTTTTTCTCCTTCCCCCACATGTAGATCCAGAGCATCACTGACTCGTCCCGCGGTTCCATCCGGCGCAAAAACCCCAGCACTGTGGGTGCACAGCTGAGTGTGAGCGAAGAGCAGCCGGGGAGCAGCGAGCCAGAGAAGCCTGAGGAAGAGGTACGGCTTGGGGAGGTGTCTTTATCATGCTCCCACAATGCATCTGTCTCCCAGCATTAAACCTTGCTCTTCCTCTCCTAAGATTCCCTTTCCCATCTCTCATGTCTGCCTTCACTCCATCTTCCATCTCGCTGTTTTCCAGTTCTTCAGAATCATCCCCCTTCTCTCTTCCCTGAACTTTCATGCTTTCCACCAAAACCATCCATCCATCCATTATCTTAACCACTCATTCCTGGTGAGGGTCGCGGGGAAGCCTGGAGCCCATCCCAGAGCACATAGGGCGCAGGGCAGGGGACACCCAG
>JABJVR010000103.1:3403307-3447358 GCA_025773905.1 Chitala chitala
AACTCCACGCACACAGACCCAAGGCGGGAATTGAACCCCAGGCCTGGAGGTGCGCGGCGACAGTGCTAACCACCACGTCACCATGCCGCCAAAATCTTCTTCATTAAATCTCAAATATAATATGCACCCATATATAATGGGCAACCATGAATATAAATCTTAAGCTATGCAATAAAGTCAAAATGTAAACATAGGTGTATTTCAAGGTCATTCTCAACTAAGCTTAGTAGCTCTATAACAAGATTTGTACAGCAGAAGTCCAACATTTAGTAATTTTGTGCATTTTAGGAAGAGCAGTACAATATAAATTCAGGAGATGTAAAGATAAGACAGGCTTATTCTTTTAAATTACTTTTATTATAAATTTCACTTGTTTATTCAGTCCCATAAGCTACTGGTGTGCATATACAGCAGGTAAAAGTAGGATAAATAAGAGTAAAGCTAATTGAAACAAGGTTACATTAATAAAAATGTGGGCAACACTCAAATTTAGTTCTACCATTTACATCTTTAAATATTTATGATTGTAAGTAACCATGCTGAGACTGTAAAAGTTGTGTTATGCTAATTCAGTATGATGCTGAGGGACATGATGCTGTTTCTAGCCTACCCATAGGCTGAGAACAAGTTTAGAAATTTTTCGACCTATGTGGCTGACATTCCTAAAACCTAAGATTTTATAGTATATTTCCTTCATTTGGATGATGGTCTAATTAAAACTGAAAAACATGGGCAAAAATTTAAACTTTTTGTTCAACAACAGCTGCCATGGATGCAGAACTGAGGATAATGAAAGTCACATAAATAACAAACCATTTTTAGTCCTCCAGGGCTGTCTTCCTGTTTGCCAGGTCATAAATCAGTCGGTTCATTTCTCTCACAAAGGGAAGCTGTGACCAGTGTCTCGTTAACGCTCGACGTTAATAACGCTATAAGGTCATGTTGTCTTCAGCTGGGAGCCTCAGAAACCCGTGACTCTGACCCCCCCCCCCCACTTAATGTGAGAGAGGAGGAGCATTTGGCAGTAGGTCCATGGAGGACAGGTGCCATGCATCTAACAGCCTTCTCTCTCTCCCCCTTGGCCCTCGTGGTACACTGTGCCCCTTTCTCTCAGTCTGTCGCTGCCTCCTGCCCTCAACAGGTGCAACTCATCCATGACAAGAACGCCACGCCTACTCCAACGAGTCCCCAGTCCCCTGCGGAGAGCGCTGAGACACCCGGCGAAAAGGTTCACATGACGTGGACAGACAAGTTTGACAGTGACAAGGGAAAGCCCCCTGGTGCAACTACCCCTGAAGGCATCAAAGACATATTCAACATGAAACCGTAAGTGAGACAAAAACGTCCCATCATATTCTAAAACTGATTGCTCTTGTGGTCAGGCCATAACACAGTTACTGATATAGAGTCTGGATTCAGCTACTTAGTGCCTAAGGAAATGCTATGGTTCAGGAATAAACCTTAGACAGGACTGGAATGGAACCCTGAAGGTGGTTTGGTGCTCAGTTTGATATACTTTCTGGAGCTCCTGCAGCCAGGCAGGGCCAAACATCATGTTTGATATGCATATAGCTGAACCCCCCACCACCAGCAGCAGCAGTGAGGCTGAGAAGGGGGCTCTGATGCATTGGGTAACTGCTTCTGCCTGTGCTTTTGTCTTGGAGAGGTCATCCTTTCCACATAAAGCGTATCAACATTATCTCTTAAGACAAATCCTGACAACTAATTTATTGTATGCGGGAATCAGTTATTAGTGTACAAAAATTGTTTAATTTGTTACAGCAGATGAGATTTTTGTTAAACACAGCACACAACCTTGCAACCCTACATACACACCCTGACATGCTTAAGCACAGCACACCCTTGCTTTCTACCAAATGTCTCACCTCCTACTGGGTGGGATTGTTGAGTGGATCTGCTGGTTTTTTTTTAGCGAACCATTCAATTCCACCATTCTTCTGAGATTTTTTCCATCTTTAGCTGAAAGCTGAGATGTTTTCCTTGTTGGTTATAGCAGGAACAGTACGTCTCCTCCTGCCTCGCTGTCGAATATAATAGTTGATCTATAGTCTAATTGAGCTACACAGAAAAGCATTGTTCCATCATCTTCACAACATGTGGATGTTTCTTGATGTTCATCTTGCTTGTTGAACTTGTTTTGTATGAGGATGTTTTTGTGGCTTCTGCCTACACTGTGTGCCACCGTGTTTCGTTCAGCATTACAAACCAAAGCACGCCACACAGACAAAAGCATGTGGTGTGACGGCTGTGCACTTTTGTGCTGCCGCATTTATGTAATCTGAAGGCTTAATTAATTCCTGTTTTAATGGCAATATTTTGTCCAAGAAGCGGTGACAACCAAAAGGCATTACGTGTGCTGACTTTTAAGGGGTCTTCCATCAAGAAGACCCGAATGGATGTAATGTAACTTTTGCTTAATTAATGGGCAAAACTCAAACAGAGAAAATTGAGTGCAAAAAGCAGATCTATTAGAAACTGAATATATTTATTTGCATTTTAAAGGCTTGCTTAATATGGAGTGAGAAATGGGACTAACACCACATGAAGATATTCTGAAAAATCCACTGCGTAACTGAAAAGGGCATTAGATTTGCATAAGTACCCACATTTGTGAGGTGTGGATCTCAGCTTATGTTTGTAATGTCGTATATTCAGAGTACAATGGACATCTTCTTACTTCTGTTTAACTGTCACTATGCTCCTGGATCACACCATTGCTCATGTTTAAGATCATCTTCCTCACTAAAAACTGAACTGAATGTATTCTACTGCACTTCAGAATCAGTATTACAAATGTTGTGTCACAAAAGAAAAGACTTTAACCACTGGAATGTAATTACAATAAAAGCAACGATAATTAAAATAATTACATGTACAAAATGTAGTGTTTTTAAATTTAACTGAGTGGGAAAAGTTAATTGGCAACGTGGAAGATGTTACAATCACATTAAAACAAGATACTGTCAAAGTAAATATATTCTGTTGCATTCCATGTAATATGGGCTCAATTTCTAGATTTTAAACTTTGAAGTCACACACACTTTCAGGTACAAGAAAACCTTGCTGAAGATTTTATGTTTTTGAAGTGTGAATGTGCACAATTCATGATTACTGCACAGGTAATTAGCACAGTGTTGTATATATTCACACTATTCCACAGCAGATGTTTGCCGTAGAAATTCTACATTTATCTTGGTTCATGTGCTTTTATTAACTGTTCTGTGTTTCTTTCCTTGTCATGCAATAGGGAATGGGAGAACTTGTGAGTATTCACATTTAACGCTTTCTTGCCGGACTTTAAACATACCTACAGGTATAGGGTTTGGCCTCGAGAATATAGTCATGCCTCAGTCCCTTCAGGGTTTAACTTGAGTATCCTGCAGTAAGAATCTGTTACTTTAGCAAGAAAAGCTGAAGATGTTGTTATCAACATTTCTTATCATACGTTTTAATGAAAATGGTCAGTCTCATAGTCAGTGCTTGGTTTTTGATAATTTCACCATGTACTCCATCAGAAACCAGTCTAACGTGAGACGCATGCACACTGCACTCAAGCTGAACGGGGTCATCATGAAGAAGTCCCAGGAAGCCAAGCTGGTCCTCCTGAACATGCCAGGGCCTCCCAAGAACCGAACTGGTGATGAAAATTGTATCCTTTTTACTTTAAAATAGTGTAGCACTGACCAGGTTATGTGAGAAAGGCTGACATTTGCTGAACATGAAAAGTATAATAAATGGCCAGACTAGTACATGATATAGTGAATAATCTATAAATTACCAGTTGTAGATACTACAGTCACACTGAAATTATGCTCACATCTGAACTTTATTTATGCATTTTATCCATGGATTGGTATTATTTAATCTTTTCATGTGGAATTTCAATACACTAGCAATAGAATGTTAGCACCTTAACTCCTCAAATCAGATATGGAATTCCTTGAAGTCTTAACTGAAGGCCTCAATCGGGTCCTCCTAGTGCGTGGTGGAGGACGAGAGGTCATCACCATTTACTCTTGAGGGTCTGGCCCACCATTACCAATCCTTCCCTTCTTCTCACCTCTTCATTTCTACACTGAGCCGTCCATCATCAGAACCTCTGTCCAGCAGACAACCCTCACATCAAAGCAATAGCCTGCCCACCTTGTCTTCACGGTTCTGTTTCCTAGTACCAGAGAACACAGGATTCTCTCCTTTTGCCACCATGTCCCACTCCTCTTTTACATTGTGTCCTACATCAGATTTGTGGTTCTCCAACATCCCTTGTCGCACAGTGCCAAGAGCAACCGACAGCCGAGATGTTGGATCTGCCTCTCACTTTCCGTGTGGCTGGTCAATGTGGGTTTGGCCTGCTCGCTCACCTGCTTACTGGTTGTCACTTCATTACATCAGGACATATCTCATGTGCCAGACTTTCCTCTTCTCCACCATACATCTGCCAGATATGTGCACCTCTTTTCCGGATGCAGTCAGGAGGCTTGGCCACCTGGCCTCCACCACACCCACCCACTTCGACCTGAGGTATACTCATCCTGCCCATCTGCTGTGCTATTCAACCCTGCTTGTTGAGGAGGGGGTGGAGGGTCAGTGGACGGCTGAGGTTATGACAAGTATTTTGTTTCCTTAGTTTTTGAAATTCAAGGCAGTTTACACAGACACCTCAGTAATGTTGAAAGGAGTTTGTACATTTGAAATGGCATAAGGGAAGTAGGTCTGGGGAGTATCTGATACATAGTTGTCTTCCTGTATTAAGCCAGCTGTGACGTGTAACCAGGACTCCAAAATGCTTTCACAATTAGCTGAAAGCTTACAAGTAGGATGGCCATACTTTCATGTGATCTGATTCTCTGTGATTCTGGGGAGGAGGAGGGGTGCAGTCTTGGCCGTTTGGTGCAGATAGTGACACAGTCGGACAGTGACCACTACTCTCCAACATGGCAGGACACCCCAGTGGCAGCTTATGTGTCAGGGTCAGGCGCACCCCAGTGAGGCTCCTCAGAGAAGGCAGATTAGCAGGTCTCTTTTGAAACTGTCCTCAGTGGGTCTCGACCCACCAGCTCACGTCGTGCTCTCTCTGGACATCATGTATTAGGTGGCAGTCTGGGGTGGCGTTGCTGTTTTGCCTTTTGAAAGTTTTCACCAGATGTGGAGCTGTGTATGGCTCCATATCAGTTGGATGCCAGTCAATGCAGTGCCAAAAAAAAACCTTACATGTCTTGTGTCCTTTTATGGTAAGCTAGTATCTTCGTAACATCTGTGAACTCCAGGACCAAGAACAAGAAGGCATGGGACCATGATGATGACCTTTCTGTTAGGTGCACTCACCTCTAACCCTGGCGTGGATTGCTGTAAATAGTGTACAAACTCAGATGCATAGTTAAATATTGGTGTGGTACTTTTTGTGACTAACAGTTTCAAGCAAACGTGGCTTTGTCACATGCTTGGAAGTGGCTTTCTTTCTCACTGATGTATGTTTTACAGTATCTTGACACATCTGAATGGTCATACACTGTGCATTGAGTGATTGATTCACTGTGCTAATTATCATTACGTGATGTCCATTTTTACCCTTCAGAAAAAAATGTGATTATTCACACAGCAATTTGCGGTATATATATATATATATATATATATATATACACCGGATATATATATATAAGACACCAGCTAAACAAGGCTATATAAAAATATTTGTACAAAATAAAAATCTAGTACACTATATAATAAATGACAAATACAAGATATATTTAAAATATGACTATTATTTCAATACAGATATTTCACTTAAATATATTTTTAAAACAAACATCATATTTATTTAATGGAGTATATATTGCCAAATGCAGTCCTGTCTATTGAGCCGAATGAAATACAGTATTATTATTTTTGTTAATTTCGATTAATATTATGCAATGAATATTGATTAGTACATCAGACACTAAACAGTCCAAAACACAGATGTCTGTACCAGTTAAAGATTTTAAGTTTTTTTTTTTTTTTTTTCTTTTCTTTTTATGTTTTTGACATAAACAGCATCTGCTGTTTAAATTCTAATATCATGTAGGTTCTCCAGAATCCATGTGAAATACTACAGACAATACACAATCTGATTTTAAAAATACAACTGATGGAGTTTGGACTCACATCCATCATTTTTAATTTTTATATGCAAAAAAAGGTGTATTCAACAAGTGAACTATCACATTATCTGACAGAAAATGCTTTTGGTCACTTTATAGTGAAAACAGAAGGCATGTTACCCATACACAATTAAATATCTTTCAGTAAATTATTTTGGCAAAGAAAAAAAACTTTATAGAATTAGCAAAGTGGTTTTATGTTTCCTTGTGTAAATCTTTATGAGATGTTGCTTAAAAGATAAATGTAGACAAAGAAGTTTTTAGTTGTGAATGCTGCTAGTACAACACATATTTGTTTATATTGTACTTTAAAAGAATATATATAGAATATATATATATATACATATATATTTAAAAATTAAACATGAAACCAGAAATGGCTACTCTCAGAGAATTCCATATTGATATATGTGATTCTCCTTTTTCGTTAGTTATAATTTTTTAGAACCAGCTCGGCCAGATTTGATTTATGGAAATGTGTGATTGTGGGGCACGGGAATGTTCAAAGGCTTTTATAGCAGAAGATATTGTACTCTTATCTACGTTAATAAGTTTATGACAGCGCTAACGTAATGAACGCATCAAATTTGTCAAACGGAGAATGAAAAAAGGTCTCAGCCGAAGGTGTTTTATTTTGTATTTTTAAGCGTTGCCTGTTCTACATCGGCACACCTTCGGAAAGGACGTGTAAGGGTGCGCTTAACTTCTGGTATGCACGGTTAATCAGCCTCACTGTGCTTTTACACCCGTTCTATACTGTCGTGCACTAGAGCTCCTGAAAGCGGATTCAAGCATATGGGATACCTACGTTCAGAGTGTGCGTTTTCTATCCTTAAACTGGTTATCTGATATTGAGTTAAACTTATCTGAAAGACCGCAGGGGCTGCTCGGTCCAGGCGGAGGTGTTTTCTCTGGCTCTGGCTAATGCAAACCCATTCCCTGTGCTTCGTATGCATTGACCATCACTGCAGATTACACAAAGTACTACCTGACATGAAACGCTTGAATTACCCACGATAATGACTTAAGTGGCCGTGTGGTTGGGAGGTGCTTTGAAATCGTACTGTGTGTTTCTAAATTCCCCTCTGCATGTAGCTTGTGTTCGTGGCTGTTTCCAGTGGTTCTTTTATGTTACGAGGTCGTATGTGTAAGAAGTGTAAGTGTGAGAAAGTGACTTCAGTGTGGCTCAGCATCTCCATGGCCGGTGTTATTGTGGCCATGCGGAGACGGCTTTGTCAAAGTAAGCCCCTTAGGATGGATTAGGAAGCCAGTGCCGTCTAAATGTTACTCATTTCATGTTTATTCGTTTAAATTTGGTACATGATTGTTTTATCGAAGTGAATGCGCAGTCTGTGAGATTTCAAAAGTCCCGCTTTGTATATAATGCAGTAGGAGTGCAATATTACAGCTTTACACTTTTATTTCTGGTTTGCTCTACATAGATTTATTGTAAGCATAGCCTAGCCTTAGACTTCCGTATGTTATGTTACTGTTCAGGTAAAATTATTAAAAATTTTTCCTTATAAAGTCGGTGTATGTATATTCCATTGTATGAGTTGTGAATATTTATCAATGTGGTTAATAAACAGAAAAAGTGATGGAATATTCCTGCTGTGCTCTGAAAGATTAATGCTTTTTTAGACAAAAAAAAAAAAAACCTCCGTGGTGGCTGTGAGACACACTGAAAAGCACTTTATGCAGAGCTGAAATATTTTGTAGATGAAAAACTTCTGAGGTGGGAATGAGGAAAAAAACGTACTTCTGTCTTTAACTCAAAATCGTGAGATCTTATCCGTAATCTCCCTCTGGTGGACGAAGTCCACATTACAGCCAGTAACGGAAAAACAATATGCTCACACACACACACATACACACACACACACACACACACACACACATATATATATATATATATATATATATATATACGCGCACACACACACACATATGACTGACACACACACACATATATACGCATACACGTGCACACACATCTACTTACATGTCTCTAGGTGTGTGGTGTTTTCTCTGGCTAATGCATATATATAAATAATTTTTAAAAAACAGGGTCAGTCTTTGGGTCAGTCACTTTTTTGGGAACATCGGTGCATTATGAAGCTGTACATCTCTTTATTATGTGTAAATGTTACTATTTATATCCCTGTTAAAAAAGGGTGCTTGAGATGAATGACAGGGCTTGTAATGACAGAAGTTATTTTCCACAGTCACGTTTCTTGAACCGACAGCAGCAGACATAAAAGGCACATTTCCGTACTTGTCACTGTACATGCCATTAACTGTGTTGTGGTCCACCTCTCACCAACACCTTTTCTTCCAGGCACTCTGTCCTGGTTCATTCAGCATTCTATTTACATGTCATTGTGTTACTATTCTTAAATATTGATCAAAGACTATAAATCAGCGCTTCCAGTTTGGCCTGGCTCTGCTGGAACTGCACACGTGGCCCCTGCCTTTACGGACGGTCTTGCTGAAAGGCAAGTTAAAGGACAATTTCATGTATTACGTGGAAACGGGTGAGTCTTCAAAGATCACCATATCCATCAAGGAACAGTTTGTCATCACCTTTTAGTTTTTACCTTAAAAATGAGGGGGGGGCCTCCAAAAACATGGTTCTCTTGAAATTAGATGCAACAAAAAAGGGCTCTACTGTTTTATCTGCCTTGAGGTTCTTTTGAGAGGAAGACCACAGGCCTTTAGTAGATCAGCTAAGTTAACAGGTGTCCACAGCAGGTGGAAGACCTTCCACATTCCCCTCCATTTACGGAGGCTCTTCTGTCGCAGATCCAGCAAAGCTCAGGCCCGTTTGTTTCTGTCACTTGATGCACGCTTCTGATCAAGTAGGTGTTCGGTACTCTTATAAATGTATTTCTAGGCCTTCTGTATTTGGTCAGTCATGACGTTTTTTTTATATATATTTAATTTTCAACTTTTATTTCTTAGTTTAGTAGACATAAAGCACATTATAAAATTTAATCTGTCAGAGAGAGCAGTTATCACTGTCATTTACAGATTTATTCTTTTTTGCTTTAAAAGAAAATTTTGTGTTTTAATTATTCAAGTGGATGCTTGTGAAATTAGCTGCACATAATCCAGTTACCAAAGTACTTTTGTTATGTTTAACAACAGCAATGTGTTAAAATTATTCACATTCCAGTGGATTAAAAAAAGATGATGCAGCTTACTTTATACATGAATGTTGAGTAAAAATTTTGATACATAGTATACAAATATACCAATTAATAAGTAATGTTCAAGACGTTATAAATGTGTAAATTAAGAGTTAAAAAACAGTTTTGAATTTCATTGTCATTTTAAAGTGTTTTGAATGGTATTTCTAGGTAAAGGTAAAAAAATTTCTAGGTGGCTAATCAGCTGAGCTGTACCCTCCGTGCAACTCTTATGCATTTACCGTACGTCATCTACTGTATGTCCCAAGTGAAGCAAAACAAACGCATATACTAGCACACCGTCTTCCTACACCCACCTGCCCTGCACCACTTATGTGTTCCACAGCAGATTTCATATACCCTGTTATTGTTTTACCAGTTTATTACTCATGTATATTACCCAAAAGGTCTTCTCCATGGACTCCAGCATGCATCCACATTGATTCAAAGCCTTTATCCAAAATAACAGTCCAGTTATGTTCAACCTTTTAGATACTCTCTTCCAAAATTGAAATAAATAATCCTTGGGCAGGGTTTGTTTTTTTAATCCACTGGAAATATAATAATACAGTTTGTATGATTGTCTTAACATGGATGGATGTCAACCTCACCAGATGTATTTTAACAACATTGTGTTTAGGTGTATAACATCCTACATTTTTTACAGTTTATTATTTTTTCCCCAGGTGTACTATTGTAGGTATGTAGTTTGTTCTTCTGTTTTCAGTTGTGTGTGTGTGTGTGCACTTGTGAACACGTAAGGGTAAGAGTGGGGAGGGTAACATGTAAATAAAAGGTAGTTCGCTTAGCTGTTTCTTTTTGTGTCAGTTGTAAGTTAAATATTTTAAAGAAATATATATATATACATATATATGTATTCTCTATTGTGTTCTATATATTGCAAATAAGAGGCAGACATAGTAGTTTTATCTTACATTTCAAATGCTTATATATCTATGGCTTCTGGCGTTCCTGTACCATTTTATAGATTTGTCAGCACAAAATGCAATAAACTAAATTCATTTTATTACAGCTTTTGTTGAGTTCTTTCCTCGCAATTTCTTGCATGCTTTTGGTAAATTATTGTAAAATTTACGGTAAAATTTTGGTCATGAGTAATCACGAAACTGGATAATCAGTGTGAGTGGTTTTTACATCCAGTCTGCTGGAAGCACATTGAACACTGAGTGAGTCTTTGCAGTACCCCACTAACAACAAAAAAATTCATATCAGTTCAGCCCATGTCCTACATGTCCCATGTATACTTATAATACTTAGAGTGAAAAAAACCTTAAAACAAGTTGTGACATTTCATTTGCATCCATTAGCCAAATGCTTATCCTGTACAGCAGGGGTGTCCAATCAGAGTCCTGGGGGGCCTCAGTGGGTGTGTGTTTTTATTTCAGCCAATTTTTGCTGTTGAACCTTAAAGTAAATTAAATACTACTGACTTTTTTAGTTTTAACAAGAAATTTAAAAGCATAACAAAGATCTACTTATGTTGGTTCTTATAATGTTTTAACAGTTATAGTATATTTTTGATCTTTCAACCCATTTCTTGTTAATAATCACTTAAGTCGTTGCTCCTGATTAAGCATTTTGTCATCGGCACCCGTTTGTGCTGTTCATTAATTAAATTTGAATACAACTAATGATTACTTGTTTAAATTAAACACTATGCTAAATTATCCAAACACTTCCTGCTTTGATTTTGGTTAGAGGGACATTTTAATGTGTGACTTACAATTTTGTTATAGATATTAAAGTTTCTTCTTTGAAACTCCTGTTTTCTCTAAATTGATTAGGACAACTAAGTGGAGACAGATGTGAATTATCGGTAAGAATGAAGCAAGGATGTAACTGAAATTTAATTAAGATAGTGGACAAATTACAATGAATGAACTGGTTGAGAGAAAAATCTGCACCCACTGCGGTCGTCCACGACCATGACTGGACACATCGGCTGTACAGGGTCCAAAACGACATGTAGCCTATCCCAGGCAGCATAGGGCACAACGCAGGGTACAATCTGGGCAGCACACTGACCCATTGCAAGGCAGTTGCATTTAATTTAAAACCAACAAGGATATATACATATCATCACTTTTGGTAAAATTGTTTAATATATATATGAAAACGTTTTGATGGAAGGCACTCCAGTCTTTCACAATTTCATACAAAGCATGGAAGAAAATTTTAGATTTCTAACCATTTTATAAAAACATTTTCCAATGTAGGGTGCAATTTGAACAATCAATTTTGCCAGCGCATCCAGATATAACAGCGGCAGAAGTGGAGGAGTGTTGCAGCCCCCAATAATTTTGATAGCCTCTTCATGCTGGTCTGCAGCTTTGTAAATGTGCTCAGTCACCCCCACACCTCCCAGTTGTGTTTTACTGTAGCACCCCACCCCCAATTTCAAATTGCCAAACGAGAGAATGTGTAAAAAAAAAAAAAAAAAAAAAAAAATCCATTAATGCTTAGTGAAAATATACACCTATATCTGCTCATACGAGTAAATTCAGATAATGTAATAATAATAATAATAATAATGTAACCAAATGTAGAGTAGGAATTCATTTGTGCTGTGACTGTCACAAAAAAAAAAAAAAAAATCCCATAGAACTAATTTCAAAGCTCATTGAAAATTCAGGTTGTTTGAATAAAAGCACAATTAACAAGGTTTCCATCGGCACTATTTCGCGATGATGGCAATCTATTCTTTAGGACCCCCCCCCAAAGTCTGCATTTGCTAGTTTGGCATTTGTGATTTTACTCCAATGTCACATTATTCATATTTCTTTCAGCTAACAAAAATCAAAATTTTAATAAAAGTTTAAATCCCCACTTATATAACTGTCAGAAAGGCTGTTACATCGTTTACCAAAATGGTTTAGTGTGTAGATGTGCGGAAAACAGTCAAATGTAAGGTGGAATAAATCACTCTTGCTCATGCATATGCAACATTTGGGAGTTGTTAGACTTCATAACTGTTTAATACACCAAAGGCATGAACAACTGGCCAGCCCATTTAATAAAAATAAATGCTACCTTATGACCAGGGTCATCTTTGCCATTTCATACAGCTAAAGAAAAAAAAAAACCCAAGAAACTTGGAATTTGATTTATGTGACATTAAGCCAATATTTTATTTACACAAACAAAACTATATAAAACAATTTTACAGTACTGGAACTTTTACATAATCTATTTCCTCCCCCCATCAGTCCAGGTGGAGTGGACAAGCTAAGTCCACATTCAACATGCGATGCATTATACCGCTTCCTTCCAGGAACCACACTGGAAGCAAACAAAAACTAATTACAACATTTTTTTTTTTTTTTTTTTTTTTTTTACTAGACAAACACATCCAAAGTATGCAAAAAAATCACAGCAATTAAAAAAGAAAACCCACCTAAAAGCAATTATAAATGCAATTCCCCCCCAATTATGCTCAATCTTCAATATCAAAATTTTACCAATTTTAGAAATGTTTGTGTAAAAATGAGAGTGACTGTTCATGGTTTGGAGGTTCAGTAATGATGGGGGTAGAGGGCCATTGATGGTGCTTGGCCTGGCCTAGGCGCTTGGGAGTTCCCTGGGTTTACCAGGTGGTTTATAGTTGGTCCACTCTGAATTAGGGTGTCCAAGGCTTTCTGAACACTAGGATTATCAAAATTGATTCCTGAGGCTGCAGTTGGTAGCCTCTGTGTTACTAGGGGGGTAGACATTCTCTCCGGGGCCCCAAACTGAAGTGGAGGGGCTGAACTGGGCAGTATGCCAGAAGGTCGTGGAGCTGGCCTGATGACCATCATGCGAGCAGGACTCTGACCCGAGGCCTGAGGCATCTTAGGAAGGGTGGAAGGGCCGAGAGCAGGGGGTACGGTCACAGGCTGGCTGGCAGCAGGCGTGCCATACCCCTGTGATGGCTGGGCAGCAGCACTGCTGGCTGGGGGTGCGCCAGCACCACTGTTGAACAAGCTAAGGATCTTGGCCTGCAGCTCCTGCTGGTGGCTGGATGGTTGTGGAGGGTTAGTAGTAGAAGATGGGGCCAGATGAGTCGTGTGAGCTACATGAGGCGAGTGTGGCGTGTGCGTCGCGTGCGGCGTGTGTGTCACGTGCGGCGAGTGCGTCACATGCGGCGTGTGCGTCACATGCGGCGTGTGCGTCACGTGTGGCGCGTGTGGTGCGTGCGTCGCGTGCGGCACATGGACGTTGAGGCCCGCGTGAACACTGTGAGCTGTTGTCGACAAGGCTGGAGCTGGAGGCGGCGGTGGCTCAAGGACCACAGCCGCAGCAGACGGGTGGGATCCTGTACAGGCAAACAGAATCAATATCAACTGAGAGTGAACCGTTGTCAAAAACGTTGGTGTGACTGAGAGACAGACAACCTACCCCGTAAACAGCCTTAAAACGTCCAAGCAAACAAACCACAGTTGCGGTGTCTTTACCTCCATGTGGATCACTGGTGGCCCTAACCAAACGGTTCCTTTTGTCACGCAGGTAGTCAGTCAGCCTGTCCAGTTCCTCAACCGTAAGAAACCTGAAGCACAGGACAAGTGTTGGTCTTAAGCATCAGTCTTACGATGGTCAGAGCTACTAGACACGGCGCACACCTGTTCTCAGCCAACAAGGTGATGACCGGCTGTAAGGAAATGGGGTGACTCTCCCGTTCGTGCTCTCGCATCAGTACGTCGTCCGCCATCTTGGCAGCCTTTCGTGCAATCTCCTCGCGCTCCTTATCCCTGTGCTCAGCCTTGAACAGGTCGTAATTGTGAGCCACGAGCACCATTGCATCCTGCATGGGCATGTTACGATGCTCTGCAACATTAGTAAAAGACAGGCCACTTATTTAAAGGTAACATGGTAACATTACACACATTCAAGCATCGTAAAGGTGTTTAAGGGAACCAAAAACATTCAGCACAAACAAGACAAATGTCAAAACTAAGGACTTAGCTTTAGCTGAAATATTTTCATTAATTCCTCCCTGCAAACTTCTTCAAACAACTTTATCCAATTCAGAATCGTAGGTAACGCAGCAAAAAGAAAGCAGAGCCACATAGAAGAAACCCATGCAGGCACAGTAAAAACAAGACTTCTGCACACAACGACAAAGGCCAGATTTGAACCCACCCTGAGAATTACAACACCACCTATAACTCGGACCAGCAAGTACTCTGCTTCACAAATTTATAACTTGATTGCATATTACAGCTAAGAGACTCAAGCAGCGTACTGCTTAATTAAACATGGACTTTAACCGCAGAAGCCTCTGGTAAGGTACTTGTGTTTATCACAAACTGAGTACCGTCGCATTAAACATTTATTCACACTGAACTGGGTGCTTAATTGGTCACATTAAAAGAAAATTAAATTAAAAGAAATCATGTTAATACTGTAGCAAAAGACAGCTCTTACCTTGCGGTGTGCCAAACAGGATATTGACCGTGCAGGAACGATGCACCTGGTGTTGCTGCGTTATAATGATGGCAAAGGGGGTCCGGGCACGACCCACGTCCTCTAGCGCTTGTGTCAGCGACACCTCTGTGTTGAGGAATATCAGGTCCACCACCATGCCCAGGTCACGAACCTTTCTGCCCACTGTCTCAGCGTACTCCCTTGGAAAGATCAAGGCAGGGATAGACAAACTGGTTGAGGAGCAGCCTCTCACTAATCTTTCATGTAATAGAAACCAAATACACTCATGGTATGTGTTTGGGAGGAGCAGCGGGGGGGGGGGGGCTAACTTCTGCTTCTTATTCACAACGATGACTGAGCAAACCACGGGTCGCTCAGAATCATAGCGTCTCTGCAGTTCCTCGTAGTACTGGCGGTAGAGCTCATTACGCCGTCGCTCCTCCAGACGAGGACGAGGATCATCTGAAGGATCGGGGACGGGTTGCTTACTTATGGGTACATGCAGCGAGAGTCATACAAGACAAGCTCACAGCTGTGAACCTGTGCTCAAGGTCGGCATTTACCTTCTATGTCACGCCTGCCATTCCATGGGTCTCTATACCTATCGTCATAGGGGTCCTCTTTCTTGCGGTAATAGTTGTCCATGCGGTAGTATCGGTCATATGGCTCATCCCTACAACAGTGGGGGGAAATAAAAACATACTGATTAGCTGCAACATTTCAGTATGGGATGACAGAACAGTTTTAATGGTAGAATGCTATTAATCTGAAAGGCCAGTTTACCTGTACATTGGGTCACCTCTTGGGTCTTTCTCCCGTCCTTCTGAAGAGCGATAGCGGTCAAAGCTAGGATCCCGTGGAAAGTGCTCACGCGGGTGGCTGAGACGTTGCTCCCGGCCTGGCTCCCTGTGGTCACGCATATCTCGGCCGTGTACAGGGGAGCGGGAGCGACCCCTGGGCTCCCTGGTGTCCCCATATCCACCGTATGGGATCCTACAAGGAACAAAAAGGAGCATCAATAAGCCAAAAGGCAAAAATAAGCCCCCACAAGTTCATAACACATCGTGCCCAACTCTGAAATACGACAAAGACATGGAAAGGTTGGCGCGTAGACCAGTTGGAAGCAGAGAAGCTGTAGAAAGGGAGATAACTTGTACTGTCGATATTTTTAATTGTAACATTTCAACCAATCCAGCAGTTATCCTTCAGAACACAGCGCGCCATTCATCACAAAAAAGTCCTCTGAAAATTAAGAGCCAATATGGGCAGTTTTACTCGCCGAAGAACCTGGCCTTTCAAATATCTTCTTAGAAACTGACAGGTTTCCGATGGTATAAAAGCAAGATGACAACGCAGCTGTGCCGCACCCCATACATAAATATTTCAACTTTGACATATTTAGATTTTCATGTCAGCATTATGGGTAATTGTTGCATACATGTGAAGGATACCAAATCCAACCCTCTGTCAGAGGTTATTGGCCATTTCTCAATTTTAAAATGTTAAAATTGTTACTTTGCAAGAAGATTTTCTCCCGCACATTTTAACGATTAACGGCTATGTTGAAGACGAAGACGTTGGCAAACCATTAAGTAATTCAGGACTAATTAAAGTTTTATAAGTAGATACGCAAATTTGCACGATGCAGCCCAACACACGCAGAAGAAAATGGAAGCTGAAAAACCATAGCAACACACATTAAAAATTACACACTTTATTCCCTAATAATTTTACCAGTATAAATCACATTTATTGGATGATTGCTAGAATACAGTCCCACTGGAACTAGATAAAGATCAAAGCTTATATCAGGACAAAAGAAAAATATAAACTGTAAGAAGAGAACATAAAATTTGAGACAGACAACACAAGAGTGAACTAACCAAATTTCCAGCTTTATTTCTCATGTGTGAAAAATGTTAAGTTGGACTGTCAGTGAAAGTTTTCTACAGTTTGATTATAAAAAAAAATGCACAGAAATGTTCCACCACTCCAGAGATATTTATTTATATGTAAGACCGACCAGAGCAGGTGACGCGATCCTTCCTCACACCCCAATGTGACTTGGCATGACGTTACCTTCGTGGAGGGCTCTGCCGGGACTGAGCCTTATTCTGTCGTCGCTCCGCTGCCATATTTACATCTGAAAATAAACCAATCCAGACGTTCAACAAATCATGGCAAGAACAAAATTCACATCAGGTGAGAAATGAAGTTGCATGGTGGCTTCATCCATCACCTGAATTTGAGGTAAAACAGATTCGGTTACCCATCAAAAACACTTGCCAAATATTTGAAGAATCTGTCAAGGACCGGTTGACAGGTACTTCAAAAGGAAAGAAACTGTTTGATAAAAGGGCTGGTCCCAAACACGTTTTTAGCACCAATTTTTAATGTTTCGTTTCCATATTTAAGGTGACTTCTGTGAGTGAGTGGGAGTGATAATATGGGAACTCACCTATGGGTGAGTTCCCATATTATCCTTTAAAAGTACTTAAAAGTGGCAGAATAATGCAAAGTCTGCTACTAAGATTTTCATCTTCACAATTAGGGCTGGGGCGATACAGCCACGTCACAATATGATACGCATCTGATTACAAATTAGCTAAAATATGTAAAGCAGCAGCACGACATTTTCTGTTGTAGAACTGAAGTATGTTTCAGCAACAAAATCAATAAAAGTTTAGTACAATCAGCGTCACTTGTGTATAAAAAGTATAAATCCAACAACGATGTTTGAAAATTCTTAAACGTTTACATAGGCTATGTACTGTATTCTGATTTAGTATTTCAGAAACTTTACATTAAACTCTTTAAAACTCAACTGAATCACTTTTTTTAACATTAAACTACCCAAAATGAACATTTAGTCTCCCTATCAATTTTATGCAGTGATATACTAAAATGTTAGTCAACTTGTGTGGTTTGTAACTCATATGAAAATGGGGAAAAAAAGAAAATTACCCTGAAGAACACTTTTAGCTATCAGTCAATTATTTAACTAATCGATAATACACATGACCAGTAATATTAATGTGAAATGAAATTATAGCTCCTAAATGGGTTTTTATGAAAAATTAACATAAAATACAAGACAAAAATTGGTAAGTGTGCCATCATTCTTCATATATTAACAACGTGTTTAACATCAATAAACACAATCAATAAACACAATTTAGGATTAATATGCTTCCCTTAGGTGGTTCTCTTTCAAAGCAATATTTCTGCATTGTTTTTAAATGAAAGTTTGTCTGTGTTAACCGACGTTAAATTTATCATAGGTTCCTATGGACACCAAAAAACTGGTTTAATGTTTGTTTAGCTTGATTCTTTGTCCGCACTTAGTAATCATGGCATGTTTTGCATGAGCATAAAGTTTTGAGTCTCTAGTTTATAACTGATCCTATGGTGTACAGTTTAAGGCACACTCAACACGCGGAGAAAAAAAAAAAGCATTTATTTTGATAACCCCCTGATCTAACTACTTTTCCAAAGAAGCTATTGCAAGTATAACTTCACATCTTATTGCATTCATGGGGGGTTCTAAAGTCACTATGGACTCCAAGTTTTTATTTATAATATAGCAGTTCCAACGACATTACAAATATGGCAGTTTAAATATGGGA
The DNA here is from genome assembly GCA_025773905.1 of Chitala chitala. NCBI lineage: Eukaryota > Metazoa > Chordata > Actinopteri > Osteoglossiformes > Notopteridae > Chitala > Chitala chitala. The sequence goes on from JABJVR010000103.1 coordinate 3,421,704, forward strand.
ATTTCCTGCATTCTGCATGATTAAATTGCAGGAATTAATGTGCGACTGTATGCCAAAGTTCATGCCCAAAGATGTTACAATACCAATTTATAAATGTTTTGCCATCCCTAAGAAAGAAAATATTTTAATCTGAAGAATTATGACCCGGAGTCATGGTTTGCATAGCACTTTAGGGAGAATAAATTTCACAACAAAAACTTGTTTCTTACAGCAGTAAAAACAATCATGCTCTCACGACTGCGAGCTAAACCTGAGTATAAACAATGTTTGTATGCAAAGCATTCTCAACTTAAACACAGGAACGACAATGTGATTTTACATATCACAATACGGAGTAATTAGGGCCCAAATGAATTTTTTTTTTTTTTTAAACTCCATTTAAATTTTTCCCCGTTTTCTTTTTTGGATTTAACATTTGTATTTTCTTTGGTTTTTATATGAGATTGAGATTTGATGTGCTCCAAGCATTTAACAATCATTATAAAATATGCTAAATAACGGTCTGATTCATAAAAATCATTAAAGAATTGTTCAACTTTAACTTGGCTGAAAATGACAAATTTCTAATCTTTTTTTTGACGGTTTCTTCACTATTATATATTTTTGCTTGCCACATAGACATCTGGAAGTTCAGTCATGTCAACTGGACTTCTTTCTCATTTACGCAGAAACGTTTCACCTTTTACCAAAAGGCTTCATCAGTCTGATAGTCAGAATAGATTCTGTTAAATTCTGTATGATTCCATAAATATGAATTAAATAGGGCTCCAAGCAATGGACTACTGTCATACTCAACATTAAGTTTCCTTCCCGTCTGACAAATACCTTAACTTAGGGGTGAGCGAAACAGCCAAAATATCACAAATGTTTTGGTCAGAATCATGATATGCATCATTTTATTTACAAACCAACCAAACTGGCATGTTTGTAATAATTTTAACCATTTAACCAGCAATTCAATCCTTACAAGCACTGATTGTAATATTAAAAAAAAAAAAACTAATAAAGTAAAAAAAAAAATGCATAAAAAACTGAGTTGCAATTTTAGTTACAAATTTAGTCAGAATGTTTTCCTTCCGTTTTGTTAACTCAAGCGAGAAAGACGTGCTTTGTACATCTATACCACGTGAGAATTTCTGCATTTTGTTTCGTTTTAGGCTATTAAAAAGATTACTGCCACATGTTGTACAAATAATATCTTTGCAAAGTCTGAAAATTACATATTGGGCCACATTGCATTTTACAAATATAAACCATTTCCTCACAATCCAAGTACAAACTTTTTTGGAACCATGCCGTATACTTGCTTGACTGCATAGCCACTGTATATGGACCATGTGCCATTTAGTTCCGTGTGCCAAAAATACAACATTCTAATTTTAGCAGTCAGGTGGTACACAAACATCAGTTTATATCTTTAATCAAAACTTCACTAAATTGAGATCCAATGACACACATATTGACAAAATGACATATACAGACAACATACATATTTAGCAGGCTTAAATCCCTTTGTTTCACATCAGGCTTTTTGCTGTAGTTCTGTTGTATCATCCAAACATGCAGAGATCACCTGACAGGCAGTGGCTGTTCATTCTCTAGTTTATTATAACTGCCTTAACCACTTTAAAAATGTCTATACACGGGGTATAAGAAAAATGTGCAACATCAGCTTGTTTTTGCATGTGTTACTTCAGCTGCTTGAAGAAAAATTTAATGTATGGATGTTAAAATGTGATAATCATTACGCAAATGGCTTTCAACAAAGGCAAAAAATAATTGTCTTTGAAATAGAATAGTTTGTCGGAAACTTAAAATGTTTTTTTCTTCTTCATGAAAATGCTGTTCTTAGACCCGGTTTTGGTACGTTAATCCATGTTAAGGCTTTCCTTGTTTACCTTGTGCCTCTCGGAAAATTCCTGACTAGGTTAATCCTGCATTGATCTGCATTTGATGTGGTATTATACTGGCACTGCTTTTAACCAAAATATAACATACATATCAAGTAATTATGAAACAATTTATAGGTCAAAATTATCCAAACGCCATCCTGCCAGGAGCAGTGCAGCTAGAATATTTTAAAATATAAACATTTGAGTTCTCAGTTGTTTAGTAGTTTTCCCAGAATATATACAGCATAGCTCCACTGTAGAACCTAAACAATTCAAACCTTTAACACCCTTCAAACAGTTGTAGTTGAGGAAAAAATAAAACTGAATAACCAACTGTAAATGAATAAATTTCTAAAATCCAAAAATTCAGGGAAAAATTACTTTATCCTGAATTTCAGCCCTACATTTCGGATACAACGTGCAATTTAACGTCAGTTAGTCCACAGAAAGACAGAGGTCAGTAGTAGCAGCTCCTGACTGATTGACTGCAAAATTCTCTTGTACCTTCTTTAGAGATTTTTTTTTGTTTTTTTAAAGAAACATGACCGCTGGCATATAAATTTTAGCCACATTGTTTTAGACACCTGTAACCTGAGCCTTTCCAAAGTCAAAGAAAACATCAGGTTTATACGAGACGAAAGTGTGCACTCAAAACTGCATGAGATGCAATTTTCGCAGTTCCACTTTTAGCTGGGCAGGCAGTTCTGCGTCAGTCAAGTCTTACCTAGTTTATAACCTCTATAAAAGCGACCGTTTTGTCCCGCCTTTGCAGCCTCCGCGTCCTCAGCTCGCTCAAACTGCACAAATCCATACCCACGGAACATGGACAGGGCTGGAAAAAGGAACATGATTTTTTTTTTGTTTTGCGCAATATGCATAGATGAGATCTGAATTGATCGTGTACCCGTACGTTTAAAAAATGAAAAACTACTAAATTGTGAAAATGTATACGCCCTTCAAGTCTGAAATTTCCTTGTTGTTCAGATGCAGCCTCACAATTTAAGACAATGTGTAATGTTTACAGATGTTTTCTGCAACTGTTCCAAAAAAAAAAAAAAAACCATTTAAAACATTTTAAGAGATATGCAACCAAATTTGCACGCATTGCACAATACGTTTTTTTTTTTTGTAAATAAATGCAACGAACATTAACCAATTCATAGATCGATTTAAAGCCGACATGCAATGTTTTGTCAGTTTTTTGTATTGTACTTTGGACCGTGTTTACTACTAACCATTTATTTTCCCATATGGACTGAATAGATCTTCCATGTCCTTCCTGTCCATGAGAGTCGTTGGCAAATTCCCCACAAAAATCCTCCTCTCCAGGTCACGAGGGTCATTGCTCTTGGTAGTGTGGTGAGGGGGGCTCCCACTGCGGCTTCTCCTGCGAGACATGGTCCGACTACCCGGCTCGGTCTTAATGCCTGTTTTTTTTTCCCCTCCCCTTAACGTTGTATTTAAATGTATTTGTATTTATGTCAATGTTTGTGTGTATTATCCAGGTCCTAAAAATGTCGGTGTATTAACAAAAAGGAAAAAAAAGAGAAATCCAATTCATAAGATGTCTCAACAAGAATTACATCACAAAATGATTAGAATGAACATTCTTTTAATGGGTGAAAAATCGTATGCAAATCTCCCTCCAATGAATTCGTTTAGGGTGAAACGCAAAACGGTGTATACGGTAACGCTCGATTTCGAATCGCACAGTTCTGATTAAGTATACATTGTTAACTGCTGAGCGGTACAGAACCAAAAAACCGTCGCGACCTTCGACTTTATGGACACCGCAAAATGTTTCACTGACCCATGTGAATCGTTATACATCGAGATGAGGATTAAGTGCCATACTCTAACGCGGGAACACCGGTCCGGGGTCAGTTAAAATACTCTAATAAAGAAAACGAATACAAAAAAGTTTCACGAGTGGCATTTTGCATAAATATTTGGAGTTACTTTAAACGTAATCAGGTCGCATGTACGCAAATGTGCGGCGCAATTAAAATGCGAGAAAATGAACATATTCGGTTTTTAATTAGCGGAAACAAGCTTTCAAACTAAGGCAACAGGGAAGATGCTTTTGTTGGAACATAACGTTTATTCGGAAAAGCTGCACATGTGTTAGGTAATCAGGCATGGTTGTTTGCAGCCTGACACTGTAAATTAGCCAAGAACACAGTACTGAGAATCAGGTGGCTAAACGCATTCAGTGGAAGTGTCCAGATAGCCCTTCCCAAGTGGATCAGAACTGTTAGTGTTTAACGGGTCCAAACATCCATCCGTTTTTCAAGTTTGTGACTTTTCTATACCGTGTTAAATTTTCAAATGCCGAAATCCAATCTGCGTTAGAAGAACCAGGTGACCAAAATAAATCGCGTCACATACCGGTAATTGAGATGTCAAGTATTGCACGCTGTTAGGCGGATTTCGCGACATTTTATCCCCGGAGAGGCGAAGTTATTGTCCCAAAATCGAAGTGGATATGCATCGAAACTTAAACGTGAAAGTCCGCTCACTCTTCGAATCGTCCGGTGTGGTTAAAAGTTTCAAAATGATACATATTATTAGACTGAAAATATACGTTCCATGACAGTGCATCGTCAATGCAGATACCATTAATAGCGACTGGAAATGATGCATACATATAAACAGTAATTTGGCGACTGCCGCCATTTTCTGGTACCAGTAGAAAGGAGGCCCGAAGCTTGAAGTAAAAGCATCTTCGCCATAATGAACATCTCGTGTTCATGTCAAGGGGACCAACAAGTGACAACGAAACCACAGGAAACTCCACTTCAGCATGCTGGTAAAATGGTTAGCTAGACAACTAATCCACGTCAGCTAGCCGCAATTAAATTCGCCGGCCAACTAGTTAGCCCCTCTAGCTAACCCACAAAATGTCGTCGAAAGGCTGAAGGATAACGCAGTCAATAGAGCCAAGCATTAGATATGTTGAAAAATAACGACAAGAGTAATACAAATCTCCAGAGAACGTAAATCGCTAGCTACCAACTGCGATTCATCATCTCACAAGATTCACATTATATTAATACAATGGAAATGTAAACGACCAATAAGGCTACGTAGCAAATCGATGTGTGACAAATAACTCTGATAACCATTTAGGCGTTTTACTTAATATTCAACATATTCCTACCTTTACTGGTACTGTGTCTTTTTCGAGTGAATTCCGAACTCCAGTAAGCTGTAATGTATTTTTGGACGCTCAACCTACACAAATGAACACAGTTTCTTCGTTCTTTTTTCCAGTTAAACCAAACACATTGTTGGTTTTGCGCCACCTACCAATGCGGAGGACGAATGGCGGCCGTCTGCACGTGATTCTTTTAATGATATCATGTGGTGCGGAAGCATTCTGTGTCATATGACCACGTTTGCTCAGTTCCTCATGCAAGTGTTTTTCTTCTTACTGGCTGCAGAGGAGTTTCTCCGTTTCCAATGAGCAAGGTGAGTCTTAATTTTATAAAATCTATTGTCTTTCATTTCGAATTTTCTTTTGCCACCTGCTTGTTTATTTGTAAAATCTATTTTGATAACTTGTAATGTCAGTACGAAGAAACTACTTACATTAACTTAAAACTGATTTATGACTTATTCTTTGGTTTTTGTAAGTAACAGGTTTAGTTTAATTTGAAAAGGTAAAATGACTATCTGTCATATATTTTCAGATGAATCGCTGGACTCTGTGTTTGCTCTGGGGAATATTGGGAGTTTTTGGTGCGCCAGATGCAGATGAGATCAAATTCCTTCCAGGACTACCGAAGCAACCAAATTTTAAACAGTATTCGGGTTATCTTAATGTCGCTGGGAACAAACACTTGCATTACTGGTTAGTATGATTTTGTATATGGTAATGTAGAGTAAAATTGTAGGTTATATGTTCAGGTAAAGTACAGGGTAGGGAAAGTTTAAGATCTTAATTTAACTGGTATATCGCCTCATTGACTTAAAGTACATAAGTGGTTCATCAGCGTAATTATATGTATTTGGGGAAAATTCATGTGTCTATGAAAGCAGAGTTAAACTTTTACTTTAAGTCCTTTTTTTACTTCCAGCAGTACATGTGTAAGGACAATTTCAGGAAGCATTGCATTTTTATACTTGCTGACATTTAAAAAAAGTATTTCCCCATTATGACAGTTTTTAAAATTGTTTAATCATAAAGTCTTTTTTTTCCAATAGTCCAGGTACAACAAGGTAAACGTTTAAACTGTATTGCAGACTATGCCAAATGTTACACAAGCTTCAGTAAAAAAATTCTGTTTGAACGTATCAAAGCAATGTAACTGCTTTGCATCCTTTTGACTTTACAACATTTACGCTCCCTATACAGTAAATTCTTACTGATTTTTTTTTTTTTTTTTTTTTTCCTTTTCCCCCCCTTTTTCTTTCTCCCCTTCTTATGGTGTATCACAGGTTTGTGGAGTCCCAAGCAGATCCCTCAAACGATCCAGTGGTCCTTTGGCTGAACGGTGGCCCTGGATGTAGTTCACTGGATGGACTCCTTACTGAGCATGGGCCTTTCCTGGTGGGATAACCTGATCTTTTGTATGCTTTCCATTATAATTGTGTCAATACTGCACTTTACTGATACATTGTTTTTCGGTTTGTTCCAATGATTTGTGTGTGTGTGTGTGTGTGTGTGTGTGTGTGTGTGTGTATTTATTTATTTATTTTTTTTTTTTATTTTTTTGTTCACTGCTGATGTAACTAAAAGGCAGCTCGTTTGCAGTTCACTTCCTGCAGCAGTACCTGCACCTCAGAACTACTGAACATATCCTTACATTTGGAGTTTTGTTTGGACATTCTTCAGTTCTCTCTCAACTGTTCTTCTAATTTCTATGTGATTTGTGTGCATATCAGGGTTATTATCATTTTGGAGAAAAAAAAAAAACTTATGAATTTAACGTCATCTTTCAGTTTCATTTTAATTTCGGTACATTTGAGTATTAATGGTTTTATTTTAATTTTACTGAAATTTTGTTTTAATTTCATTTAGGTTAGTTTTAGTCCTAGTTTTGTGTTATAACCGTTAATGCAAATGCTGATGTGCTCTGGCCAATTAACATTTTCCATTTGAAAAGATCAGTTGTTTTTATGAGGCAACATGCAAGAAATTTCTTGTTTTTAGTAATTTTGCATTCATTCGTTTTGTTATAAATGATAGTATTTTTGCAGTTTTAGTCATTTTTATTTTAAAGTTTAACAGTTTTCGTAGATAATAGTAACCCTTATATGCACCACTCTGCAGTCTCATGCCCTTTTATTGGGATTGGCGGGAGGATTTACATATGTTAATTAGGAGCAAAGGACTTGCATTTTCAATTTATGAGGACAATGGGATTAATCATTATAAGAACATATTTGCCAACAATTCTGCAGTTTAAGAACGCTTCAATCTGTTGTAGAGTTTTCTTAAAACATTTTTTAACAACAAATTTAAGAAAAACACTTGTAATGTTGGTGAGTGAGGCCCATTGTTTACTGTTGGTTTCATTTCATTCAGGTTCAGGACGATGGTATGTCACTGAAGTACAATCCCTATTCCTGGAATATGGTATATATTTCTTTGTTCTTCTGTTTATCTTTTTGTGTACAGATTAAGTATTTGTTGTGTTGTGTGTTAAAAATATATATCCTGATAACAGATTGCCAACATGCTGTACCTGGAGTCACCAGCCGGTGTTGGATTTTCCTATTCTGATGACAAAAACTACACTACAAATGACACTGAAGTCAGTTTCTGATAATTCAGCAAATGCTAAGTATTTATAATCAAGCATATGAAAAATGTTTTATGTTATGGCACTCTGTCTTCTCCCTGGCTTAGCTTTCTGCTTGCTTTGTACCTCACTTGTAAGTCACTTTGGATAAAGGCATCTACCAAATGACAATGCAATGTATTGCATAAGGCCAATAGCTGCAGTTCGCATGAAAAGAGTGATTGTAGCGTATGTGTGTTCCACAGAAACTTTAGGTGCATTGTGCAGGGTTTGTACTAAGTGCTTGTAGTACTGGAATTTGGGTCCTTAAATTCTCTAAACTGCTGTTAACCATTTTTCGAGTTTTTTAAAAAGTGCCTGAATTACAGAATGACGTTCAGTATGTCGTGGTGTGGGTGATGAAGCAGTGTTTGCTTCATGTAAGGCACAAACCATGACGAGGTGTGCTGTTGTATAAATATAATTAACAACAACATGGTGTGACATGTTTACCATGTTGGAGTTGATTATTGCCATTGAACCATGTGCCTTGGTGCTTTATTGTACTTTATACCGCAGCTGAAAAACAAAAATAGTTTAACATGATTATATGGCAGTTATTTTATAATGGATTATTTTGAAAAACAAATTCATGTTATCTGGCATTTAATGTTTCGGTGTGCTCAGAAATAATGTAGTGCCCAAGGAGCTAACATTTGAGTGTCTTGCTCAAGGACACACCTAGCTGAGCTGGGATTTGAACTGGGAGACTGCCACGTCCCAGCCTGATGTTCTACCCATTGAGCCACCAGGCTGCTCAATACTATTATGTGTACACCTAGAATTGCTATTAGGCTGCCAGAAGTACGTGTGCAGTTCCACAAAATTAATGCAAACCCGCATGATATCTCTGGCCCAATAAAATGTAGTATTTACCAAAGGTATTATTTTGGTATTTGCAATAATGATTCAAGATTAGTGTGGTAAAACACCATTATTTCTTTCCTAAGGCATTGACAGCCCCTCCTCCCTCAAAGGACCACACAGATCTCATATCCACTGTAGCATGTCTAACCAAATAGGTAGCTTAGGTTTTTGCAATAGTTGAAAACAAAACAAAAAAAAAAAACATTGTGCTTCAATTTCATAATTTTTAAGGACTTTAATTTTCAATCATCTGTACGAACCCCAATAGTAGTAATGTGTAAATTGAGTATTAAATGGTTGTATATTGCTTACCTGTAGTCACCCAACCCCACCTACAAGTTTTTAAAACCCATTTAGAGACGAGCATGAAATCTTGGTATGTTGCCGTTCCAGGTGTCTATGAACAACTACTTGGCCTTGAAAGAATTCTTTCGGCTGTTCCCAGAGTACAGCAAAAACCAGTTCTTCATCACTGGCGAGAGCTATGGGGGGATCTATGTTCCCACCCTAGCAGAGCGAGTGATGGAGGACAGCAGCATAAACCTGCAGGTAGGAGACATTTTCAGAGACCACTCTGCTTCAGTGTGTTTTTGATTGCAATTTAGTCTTGCAGCTGTGGGTGTCATATGATCACAACCACAGAAACTTTAACAGTAATAGTAGGCATTTCTTAAAAACAACAAAGGTGCAAACATTATGGATTGTGTCAATGTCTTACAACTAGTGTAACAACTTCTGTATGACTAGAGTAACTTTACTGAAGGTTTTAGACTAAAATTCATGTTCGTTTAGTAAAGTGAGCCTAGGGAGTAGGTCCCCACTGTACTCATCTCACACAGCTTGTCAACTGTTTTCCAAGGTGAAATTCTTTACCTGCATTCTTCAGCTTTACGTCTTTTATTTGAAAAAAGGCTCCTCAAAACATCTTTAAATACTTTTTTAAAAGTGTGTTTTGTGAAATAACTGACAGTTCTTTTCTCTATTATGTTGGTCTATTTATATCTATAGTCTTGTGTAAAACAGCTGTTATATCATAAACCAAAGGAAGCTGTAAAGGTAGTTGGACAGGAACAAATTGATAAAGGCATTTGTGGACAATACAAAGTCAAACAGTCAAGAAAGGAAGCAATAATATAAGACCTAGAAATACTTAGAATAGTATCTGTTCTGTCTTTTAACAGAGCCTTTGCACAATGGTAGTTTTTTTTTTAATCATCTTGTCTAAATGTAAAGCAGTGGTATTTAGGAAATTGAAAATGGCAACTAGAATTTGCCCACTCTTATGATACCTAATCATGATTTTTGGAGTCTGGGACCATGAGCTATCATTGTAATTAAAGTTTGTATTGAATATTGGGTTTTGGTGTAATTAAGAGTGACTGTCTTTCTCTTCCCTTTACAGGGCATTGCGGTTGGTAACGGGCTATCTAGTTATGAGATGAATGACAACTCCATCGTCTATTTTGCTTATTACCATGGACTCATTGGATCCGAGTAAGACTGGTTATGCATGCTACATGTATTTTAAGGTCAAGTAGTATTTACAATAAATAGTTAATATTCATTAAAATAAGTTGATTTTACAAGTCAAGGGAATGATGCTTACATGCATATATCTATTCGTTTGAATCGCCGTTGTCAAGATTAGTTTCAATGTTGAAGCTGTAGCAGTCTTCTTAAACCTAACCATCTCTTTACTGGTTTTGCCAGGCTTTGGGCGGACTTGCAGAAATTCTGCTGTAATGAAGGCAAATGTGATTTCTATAATGACAAAAATCCCAACTGTTCTTACAATGTGAGTTTTGGAAATGTTTTCTTTCTTTGAAGGAACTGTGAATTGAACTATCTTTCACCTTTTGCTTCATTTTGTGACATTCTATTTTGATAGACTCATTGGCTACAATTTATATAGTTACTGAACTTTTTCCATCTTCAAAATGGCAAGTGCAGGATCGTTGCAGTGAAAATGTAATCCATTGAACAGAATAATATTGGGTATTATCAACATATCTTTAACAACGGATGAGGTGTTGAAAAACTCTGTACAGTATTTGGTATGTTATTGTGTGGGCATTTATGGAAAAGCCCAGATGTAACCATATCTTTGGAATATTCGTCATGAAAAGGTCAGCAAACATAATGGCAATAAAATGCCATTAATTTCATAATTTAATGTTTTCTAACAGGTGAGTCAGGTGCAACACATTGTGTACAGTTCTGGACTAAACATGTACAACCTGTATGCTCCATGTGCTGGAGGTGTGAGCGGGAGAGTAAGGTGAGTTGCTGGGTGTAGAGATGGAGGGAGGGTGGGCCGGCTGCTCCGATGTGTGGTGAGGTGCTGGGTGTATAGACAGGGGGAGGGTGGGCCAGGCTGCTCTGATGTGTGGTGAGATGCTGGGTGTAGAGACGGAGGGAGGGTGGACCAGGCTGCTCTGATGCGTGTAGAGACGGAGGGAGGGTGGGCTGGCTGCTCTGATGTGTGGCGAGGTGCTGGGTGTAGAGACGGAAGGAGGATGGGCCGGCTGCTCTTATAGCAGGCGTGTATGACATCAGATGCCCACTCTGTACTTTAACAAAAAAAAGGCAATACATAAATGGGTTGTTTCTGTCTTACTTCTAAAGGTCATTATATTTTCCAAGGGCGAAAGCTGCATAGCGTAACATTGAGGTGTTACTAGCAGAAGCTTTGTAATCAGTTTAAAGCTTGATATGGAAGTAGATAACTGTGTGGATATTTTAAAAATGTTCAGTGCAAAATGCAAGTGTATTATTAATTTACAGCAGTTCCATTATGGATTTAAGTTCTGTTTTAAGGGGAATTGTGTTGTATAGACATCCATTTGTTGTGTGGACCTTTTTTTTTTTTTTTTCTTTTCTTTTCAAATTTGAGTAACTGAACTGGTTTGTTGTGCAGCTATACTGGAGGCCACTTAGTGATTCATGATCTGGGACACAGTTTCATTCTGCATCCCTGGACTGCAATGTGGAGGAAGGTAAGAAAATGTGCATCACGGACAAATTATCCCGACCGCTTTTAGAACATGTGCAACCAAGAAATAATATATAAAACTAGCAAAACAAATGTGGCCTAAATATATCAGCACTATCACCTTAAGGGGTACCAAAATCTTTAAATGCAGAGCTTTTGTTAACTTGTAAAAATGTATATCTAAGCCCACTTAGCTTGAATCTTCTATTTTTTTTCATCATTGTTTAGAATGCCCCCCCATGTTTCAGAGCCTGCACAAATCATCAGTTTACAACACTGATAAACTGATTGCATTATCCATACAAAGCAGCTGTATAAAATTGCTAAAACTCCTTCACGTGACAAAATGATACTGCACAAGACAATTTGAAGACCACAAGCTAATTGTTTTGGGTCTGAATATTGTGACGTCTGTTGGCAGAGCTGTATCATGCTTTGTATCCCGTATTTAGTTTCCTTTACAGTATATGAACTATACTGTATTGTATAATGGCAAAACTGGAAGGCTCTAGAGTGGACTTGTATTAGGTCTTACAAGTTACACTCAAGCCATGATGTCATATCAAGATGCAGTATTTCAAGATATTCTGTAAATGTTACAGAACAGTGTATTCTACCATTGATAACTTTTTCTGCTTACAAGGAATCCCAGTTTGTGACACTAGCACAAAAAGCCTTTTTTTTTTTTTGTTGTGATGAAGCAAAGTCAGTGGTGAATGCCTACATTTTGGTCTAATCGCGTGACCTCTGGTTATCTCTCAGAAATACCAAGACATTTTATCCATACACAAGTCAGTGAGGCTGGAGCCCCCCTGCACCAATTCTACAGCTTCCACAATGTACCTGAACAATCCCTATGTAAAGTCTGCCCTGCACATTTCTGGGTCCTCTCTTCCCTGGACGATTTGTAGGTGAGAACAGTGATGCCATGTAAAACCTCACTATGGCCTTTTGATTTCCTAATATTGAATGCATCTCACAAGGTCAATAAAGGTTACAATATCATTGTACTGAGAGAAAGATGCCTAATATTATAATGCTGGAAGCTTGTCCTCCACAATGTTCTCATATTGAACCTCTTGTGTTGTTGTAAAGATGTAGTGCACCTAGTTTCTGCCAACTGTGGTGCCAAACTGTATAAAAGGTGCATGTATTTTGAATTAAAAAAATTTCTACCTATCATCAACGTGCATATATTCACAACTGTATATAACAAGACATATTTCCCCTCCCCAAACTGATGAATGTCAATTTGATAATAGTGTATTTTAACCATAAGACCGTGAGAGCAGAATTATTCTGTACTGCAGTTGGTGTGTCTAAAGGTTTTGGATTATTTGACATTACATTTTAGTTCTTTAATTTTTTTTTTGTGCTGACATTTTTTTCCTTTTCAGCCTCGAAGTGAACAAGAAGTACAAGCGGCTCTATGAAGATGTACAGAAGCAGTACTTGAAATTGCTTGGGGCACTGGTGAGTTAGTTGAGGTTGAGCTTCCACAAAGGGCCAGTAGAGGTCACTGTTTTCAATTCCCTCACACTCTTCTGTTGTCTTCACTTGGTCCTTTGCAGAAATACCGAGTGCTTGTTTATAACGGAGATGTTGACATGGCCTGTAACTTCCTTGGCGATGAGTGGTTTGTAGAATCACTTCAGCAGGAGGCAAGTGGTCTACACCATTACTATTGTAAAAAATCTGCCTTAAATTTAAATATATAAATGATTTAATATAATCAAAGTAACATGGATAAGTTATGCCCTTATAAGTAAACTTATAATAAAGTTTAATTCAGCCAGAAATGTCAAAATGCAGCAGTGTTTTAAAAATTGCCAATGATCTGATTGAATTCTCCATGTCGCCTGATGGGATGTGGTGTGTTTTCTTTTTTTAAATTTATAAACAGATGGAGGTTGGTAGTAAAAAAAAAAAAAATCAAGGCCAGGCTAACTCGCTAAGGAGCAGCACTAAGCTAACATTTTCCTCTGCTGTATGTTAGGTACAGGTAAAGCGCAGGCCTTGGCTCTACAACACTGGGGACAGTCAGCAAGTTGGTGGCTTTGTGAAGGAGTTCTCTAACTTGGCCTTCCTCACCATTAAGGTAGGCCTGTATGGTGGCCTGTTGTCAGAGATTTACCCTTTAATTTACAAATCGAACCTTGTCTGTACACGAGGCCAGGCTAAAGGGGTTTCTTGTTTAGTGACTATAATGGCTCATTTATATTTCCCTTACTTATTTGTATGGCTACTGCTTGTGTATAGTTCAAATCGGTAGCAAGACTGTTAGAACATGTCGTGGCTGTCTTTGTTTCGTAAGTAGTAATAAGCAATGCCGTAGTGTGATTTATGTGACTTTTGTGCGTAAGGATAGGTGAAAAATTGCAGCGGTGTCTGACCTCATTCGACGCTTGTGCTGCACATCATTTTACTGACGCTGACCTGATGTGAACAATTTGGACTGTCTGACAGGGTGCAGGTCACATGGTTCCCACTGACAAGCCAGTAGCCGCATTTGCCATGTTCAGCCGTTTCCTGAAGAAACAGCCCTACTGAGATGTGCCTGTGTAAACAAGAATGCCTCTCCATCAACCTTTGGAATGGTTTGGTCTGGGAAGACTTTAATCAACCTCTCGACCCTCAACGTTACCACTTTGCTTTATTCCCCAGCTTCTGGCACTGGTTCAGATGAGCAGGAACCTTCCTTTCTTGAATTCAGCTCTTGGCTTTATCTGAATTGCACTCGTGAGCGAACCAAACCTAGCCCTCACTGGCTCACTGTGAATGAGAGATTCAGTGTTCTTTCATTCTGTGTCGTGTCTTTGTGTGTCTGTGAACATTTATTATGAGTAATTTGAATGTGCAGTAACAGGCATTGCTTTAAAGAGTTCATTTGTGATTGAAGCCTCAGGTAAACGTCTGTTTATGCCGTTTGTACATTTTATGCAAACCTCTTGGACATTGTGTGAATGGATTTAAAGGGAACAAATGGGCCTCAAATTGCAGCTTGCCTTATTATGAAAAGTACTGTTTGAATAACATTAAAATTTCCCTGTAAATTATATGGCTTCCAGAAAATGTACAAGGGTTTTAATTTCAAAAACTGTTGAGTAGAAGGCAAATTTATTGTGATGTTAGTTCGATAGGCCTATTAACAAATCTTGTGTTTGTCATGTTAAAATTGATTCCAATTAATATGAATCTGTTTTTGTAATAAATACCTGCTCTTCAGATATGTTTTGTTACTATAGAAGCAGTGCTATAATTTATATTCTAAACTAATAATTGAACTATACTATCAGCATGGAATTAAAATATAAACAACTTGTTTTAAACAGGTTTGAGGTACACCATAAAATGCTGTAATCATTCTCTTTGTACATACATGGAAAACAAAGCAGATTCCATGCAGCCTCCATGTTTTAAGATGAGAGGGAGAAAATTAGTTACTAAGGCACAATAACCTAAAACTAGCAAAATATCACAGCATTACTGATCCGTCGTTCATTAATGGATTTTACATAAAGATGCTACATTAAACTGTAGCTTCATTAATGAACATTTCAAATTTGATAATTTAAAATTGTTATAGTTGTCGTAAATTTTGTATGTTTTAATGGAAAAAAAAAAAAATCTGATGTTTGACCTGCTTTTAAATAGGTCAGGGTGAATTAGATTAAATTGAAATATAATGTACCATGTAAACATTTTACAGGACCCATGAAATTATTTAAATAAAACGTTTAAATTGCATGTATAATGTTAATACCCAGTAGTTGCCCAGGTAAAAGTCTTTATCATAAATCAAGCATGGGTGGCCTAAGACACTCTGAGTCTTACTGTGCTAGTAAACACCAGCGGATTTGGATTCCTTTGCTTGTTAAGTATCTTCAATATTTTAAACTATTTTAACAAGCACGCGCACACACAGTCCGTTTTAGTTGTGTATAGTCACTCGTTATCAGTTTGTACTACTTGACACAAGGAACACAGGAAACATTCCAGTAAAATTTATTTTAAAAAAACTTATAAGAATCAAAAATATACATATTTACCGTTGTAAATTACAGGAAATGTGTATGAATTTGGCAAGATGTCAGTTTTACAGAAAATTCAGATGTTTATCAAACACATTACAAGGTCAGCTGGTCTAGTAAAAATATTCTTTGCTCCTCCCAAATGTCTGTACTGTAAAGCAGCTGTTACAAATGAGTATAGTCAGTCTTATTTGTGATTTTGGTTTATTGTGTGAATACAAAAATCTTTATGAAATGGTACTTGTTCATATGTAGAGGAAAAAAAAATTGTGATGGTTAAAAATATTTACATATAGTTATTAATTTGCCCAGATGACTATGAACACACAGCTTGACCATATCAGAAATGTATTCACAGATCCAAGTTTGAACACTGTTACAGACATTCTGATGCAAATAATACCCTTCTCACTGAGGGCCACAGCTGAGCATGATATTTCACATGGTTTCATATGGTACGTAGGAGAAACTGCGATGTATTACAGCGCTGGTGAAAAAGTTACACAAGCAGGTCTATAAGTACAGATGCTCAGTGAGATGTGGACCATGGGTGGGGGAGATATTACTGCATGTGGTAGCTGCTTCGGGAGGCTACCCTACAGCCTTCAAGACTTAAAGCTGGGCAGTGGAGTTACTGGGCACATGCTGGCGATTCCTCTCAATCACTTCTCTAAGGCCCTTACTGAAGTGCAGGTTGGCACCAATTATGATGAAGCCCTGAGGGGGAAAACAAGGTGAACATGAAATGACATTGCAGAGAGTAACGTTCATCAGCACCGACATTTTATAAAAGAATAATCCAATCACCTTATATACCAATAATAGTATTTTTGCAGAATTCAAACTGAAAGTAAGTGGTGCTTTGATTTACTGTAATGTAGCCAATAAATGACATGGATTCTTCTGGAGGACAAATGATTTTGGGCTTACATTGTGATACTCCACCACTTCTTCAATGAAATCCATGCCTTCTGGAAGTGGGATCTGAACGCCTTTCTTCGTTCGATCTGAAATTGGAAAGCGAAACTCCAGACACGCTAACACCCAGAACGACACGGAGAAGCAGACGACAAACTTGTGGGAATGAAGACAGTGAATCAGTCCTGAGCTTTACAGTGACAGACGCCATCATCTTTCACTTACTGTTGATGATGGGAACAACTGAAATCTGCAGCATGGTTTTCAGAGGCCCCTGCAGAGGAATAAGCTTAAAAAAAAAAAAAAAAAAAGAATATCAAAAAATGACATAGGACCCCAGTGGCATGTTATCATAGAAAATAAGAGAATATTAAGACCTGCTGTGTCTTACCGCTAATGATTCCAAAGCAGACTGGTTGGAGTACATTTTAAACCTGCAAAACATTATTAATGCGATTTTGAATGTACTTAATTTTTTAAACACTGTTTCTGGGTGCAATTGTTTACCTTCTCAGATCCATGTGAACGGCCAATCTCTTGCCCTTCATTGAAACCTTGGCATTCAGTTTGGCTTCCTGAGGAAGGTAATGACACGATTACTTCCTACTGCCAGTTTTATTTACGTGACACGCATTTCACTTCTTGGTTTTGAGTCTGCGGTCTGGCGTATGCCCTCACCATGGTCATGCTGCTGAGCTGAACTGGCGGCTCACCAGGTGGCAGTACCATGACAGTGACCACCGAGGTGACCGCGACACTGGCCCCTGATGTCTTGATGACACAGCGGGGTGCGCTGGTCACCTCCAGAACCAGGGAGAGAGGGGCCTCCACCAATGAGGGGTTCTTGTCCAAAAAGCCACATCGTTAATCAATACTCACAAAACAAATCCATAAGCAGAGGATGATTACTGTTGTTTTCCACTTCAGTAACATCTCCACACTTAGCCAGTGGCTTCTCCTGAATTGTATACATTATTACTTACCAGTATCATGATGGTGCCAAAGTAGGTTGTCCTGAGTAGCATCTCCAGGTCTTTTGGCATCTGAAAATGCACATTTTAGTTGCTATAACTCACAAGTTTAATGATAGCACTTTGAATTTTGACCAGACAATGGGAACGTTATTCAATGAAGACAGGTGTCCTTCACGGCTTAAAGATCTGCAGACCGCTCTGTTGTTATACATATGCTGAACACGTCTTACATTTACAGATAACATTTTTGTTCATTTTCAAACAGCGTATTCAAGACAGGGTTTGCAGGGGGCACGGAGCCTGTCCCACACAGCACAGGGTCCACCACAGGACAAAACACAGGGCATGAATACACACACACACACACACACACACACACACACACTATTCCAAATTTCCATTGCACATGAACTGCATGTCTCTATCTGTGGAGGAAGCCATTAATTCAAAGGAGAGAACATGCAAGCTCCTCACACATGAGGTGAGGAGAGTCGTGTTCAAACCATCCACCCTGGTGGGGTGAGGCAACAAGTGTCTTCTGGCACTACTATCTAAAAATAGATAAGAAATGGAGAAAAGAGAACAGGTGATGAACACTCACCTTCTCATTGACAATGGCCATCTTGAAAACTCCCGCTTTATAGTAGGCATACATCCCACTGTCGAAGAAGTACTCAGAGAGGGCCAGGTAGACCATGCGGTCATATTGCCTCACCACTGGATACACTGCATAGTTTACTATGGTGTCGTTCACGTTCTCCAGTTCATAAAACATGCCCTGCACAGAAGGTGAACCACAAGTTAAGAAAGAACCAGTAGGAGTGCTCCCCACAAAGCAAATAAACATTTTAGGAGAATAACCAAACTTTTACTCAATTCTAACAAGATGTGCTGTTGTGGAATAACTTTCCAGTTCTTTCATCTGAAGTGCGACTCAGAACCCACCCTGAAGTCCATATCAAGGCTGCTACTTGTCACAACGGGGTCACTCAGCAGAGAGTAGTCAATCCCTACGTACTTGTCCACTGTCACACGTACTTGAACACAAGATTTACACAATTACATTAAGAACAAGCTCATGCCACAATAAAGTCCACATAGCAAAATGAGTGTGTGTGCTGTATTATAGTATTGTGCTTTTTTTAACCGTTCAAAGCAGATTGGGTTACCGAAAGTATGAAAAGAAGGTGCTAGGAAAGACATTCCTGGATTAAACTGTGGTCACACTTTCTGACTACTGTAACTTTATTACACAGTGATGATAAATAACTACTATACCAAATTCCACAGCAAACACTGGAAACTGTCAGTGTTCTTAAGATCACTTCAAAACACTATGAAAAGAGTATGTGAATTGATTCATTAAAATATAATACATTATTTGCTATACTTTTTTTTTTTTTTTTTTTTTTTTTGCTAAGGCTGTGTATTTGTGCCAACTTGCCAACTCTTAATCTTGCCAACTCTTACCTGGAACTGTGTTTAACAAAGAGTTAACCAAAACTAAACCAGCATTGTTCATGGTTGGGCAGATCTGCAATGCACACACAAACAAATACTAAGTGTTAGACACATGCACAATTTCACCTTTTTTAAATAAATGTTATCATACATTGTTACAGCTACTCTAAAATAACCCATTACACATATTGTTAAAAAATAGCAATGAAAATTTAGAAATATTAAATATAAAGCTCTGGCCTTACCCGCTGGTTTAAAAGGAAGCGCATTCCAGTTGTTAAGAAAGTAGCCAAAATGTCATATACCTTCCTAGACAGAAAATAGTGAAACGTTCAGCACTAAATACGAATATATAGAAAGCACCGTATGTACACTGTTTAGCTCATGCTCCATTTTATTATTGGGAAACAATACATGTACAGAGATTTCTTTCTTAATTATATTTAATGACCTTTAAATCCTATTTTGTTTTTAATTGTTCAGATATAAAGCACATAGAATTAATGAAAATTTTGGACAGTTCTAAAGTATATTGCAATAAAATTATGGTGTGCTCTCAATCTCTGAGTCAGCACTTTCGGCATTGCTTTGTTGACCAAAATGAATGTGAATTCCTTTCAGCAAGAGCACAAAAATAGGAAAAAGGAAGAGAAAACAGCATCTGCTAACCCCAGGGTTCCAGTAAACTTGGCGCGCATTTTGCTGACAGAGGCATCGCAAGAGATGTTAGAGATTTTGAGTCGCCCATGACCGTCCTTGATGAGGTGCAGGGCTGTGTGGATGTTCACTCCTTCTGCTGAGGCGTTTATGGTTCCCACATCATAACTTAGAGGCACAGGACAATCACACCATTTCATGAAAAGATGAGCACTTTCATGTGGAAAAGTTCTCATTGAACAGAACCTTTGTTTGCTTTTAGAAGTAGACCATATCCCTACTCTTGGAACTTACAAGAACTGAGTCTCTCTTTTTTTTTTTTTTTTTTTTATCTGTTTGATAAGACATCAAAGGAAAGCTTTAGACACGATTCTCTAATATGTATTTGTATAATATTAAGAGATGACTCACAAAAACCAATACAGTATTTGGCGTTGGAAGGTCAGAGCAATGGAAGAGTTTTGGACTTCAAAAAGGAGACCAACATCCGGCTGGAACCGCAGATCTGCAAAGGTGAGGTTCAGCTCATTGATCTTCACGCTGCAAGACAATATTCATATAAAACGTCACAAAAACCTCTGCTGTGTGTTCTAATGTCATCCTAGACAAACACAGGTGAGCACATTTGAAATGTCAGGCCTTCTAGAATGGGAAACGGAGCTTACTCTCGAATTGTATACTGGAAATGACCTTCCTTGCCCTGTAGGTCTGGAATGCTGATGTTTCCCAGTTCCTCCTCAACAAACCTCTGGGTTTCATATTTCACTGCAAGGTGACAGAGTAAATGAAACGCCATGTAGGTATAAAGAAATTAAGAACAGAGGGAAGAAAGAATGAAAAAAATTAAGGCACTGATCATAAACACAGAGGAACCATCAAAGTGTGGAGTGAGAAGCTACTAAAAGAAAACCAACAATGCACTATACTAAAGACAACCTGTGGTAATGGTTAGAAGGGTTGGAGATACATGGTGTTAACTGGTCCTTTCTTACACATTTCAAGGCCTTTTGAAGTAATCCGAATCTTGCAGCCAGGGGGCTCAGCTGACATCATGATGATGAGGGATGCCAACAAAAAGATCAGCAGCTTACTGGGGAACATGTTGTTTCTGGCTCTGAAAGATACAAAACAGACATGAAGTGAGAACCATAGGAAGACTTTGACTTTCCTTGAGTAAGCTCATGTAGATACCTTCACTGAGTTATTATTCAATTTAGCCTTAACAAACAGCAAATATACCTAATAACAACAATAATAATAATAATAAACTGTAGCTAAAAAATGTAATTTAGGTTCATATTATGGGAACTACACTTACCTGATATATAATTTCCGGTGTCACAAAACAATGAGGCAAAAATTATTAATTAAAATGTATTCATAATGTATATTAGAAAACACATTTGATTGTATGAATAATACTCTAATTTTCAAGTTAATACCTGAAAGACAGTTTTTAAAAAAATGTTCATTACAACAAAGGTAATGATCCAGTTTCTTCCTGCACTTCTATAGCGTAGACAGAAGTGTGGTAATCTTTTTGGAACCAACTTCTTGCAATGAGGTTTATATTTTGAAATACTACACAAACACACACACACACACACATACATATTATATATGTCAAGTGTGTTTCATGTTCACTTGAAATTTATGATGCCATACAAATCATACATGCAAGCATGTGCACACACACACATACTGTAAATTAATATTCATGTCAACATAACCTAAGTCCAAGATGTACACTGAATAGATGAATTAGTGAAAACACCAAACAAACACATGCACGTCTTTAAAGAGGCCCCATTACACAGCTGGATTTCTGAAATAAAGAAAATAAGGCATACAGTCTAACATCTGTTCATCAGTTACACTATTCTCAAAATTTTATTAATCATTGTCACTTTAGTGGTGTGCAGCTTTTCTGTTTTAACCTGCACATTCCTAATACAGAAAATTGATCACTTTTCCTTCCCTACCCCACTAACGCTGTTCTTCTCCTTTCCAATCACTGTCACGGTCGGAGTGTCTGGATCTTACACCAGATTTATTCTTCTGACGCTCCAGTAGTCTTCTTGTCCCAAAACTGTAAATGCTGCAAGCTATTATGTCTTCTGGTATATGTCTTCTCCGTCCTCAATGGCAAGCGGACAGCTTACGTTCCCCCGAGCTCTGCTGCACTCCTGTTTCTGAATGCACACTGTTTTGATGCTTTATGCTAAGCTGCAGAGACGTCACAGGACTCTTTGTGTCCTGCAACAGCAGTGCGGATCACTATGGAAACCCCTACTTGTGAAACTGGAGGGGAGGTGGGGGTGAGTCTGAGAAATGAAAAGGGGTTATTTTGATGACCCTATACTGTATATTTGTGATACATTTCTTCCTCTCCACCACTTCCGTACATTGTGTCCTGTGGCATCTTGTTCAAAGGAAACTGGCATATGCAAATAAATATTTTGATAACCTCCTGAAATAAAATTGAAGGTTTGCCTTTCACGGCCTCTTCTTTCCCTGGTGAACTTTAGTAACCTGCAGTACTCTGTTAAAGTGCCAAATTTGTGCAGTAACTTTTCTCGCTCCAGGTTATCTCCCCCTAAATCCTTGAGACCCTTCAAAATAATTAAAGGTCTCAATATATATGGGAGTCCCTACAGAGGGATAATGACAGGGGACAGCAGGCAGGCAGGGACCCTGAGGCCAGATCAACTGCACTCATGCTAAATGAGCCTGCCTTTACTGTGGGGTTATGGGGTTATAGTTAAGGTGAGTGTTAGCAGGTAAGTGCTCTGGCAACTCTAAAATTACAGTTTAACAACATCTATAGGAAGTTGCCCTTTAAAAAGAACCATTTATAGAACCGTCTCTATCTGTTTACAGGTATGCGCATTCCATGCCCAGTCATTGCAGTGCAAGCTACAACAAGGAGCTACAGTCAATGTACAGGTCATAAAGAGCTTTGAGAAATTAATGGCAAAATGCCCCTCTGTACTGCAAAACAATGGCAGTATATACTGGATAGTCTGTTGTTTTCCAAGTTAACATTTGTATTTTAATAATTTATGCTCTCATGATCCATGTCTGCCATTCTGATTTGGTTGGTGATCGTTTATGCAGACCCAATATTGAAAGGAATGGTGTATTTCACTTAGCCTGCCCTGAGACTCTATAACATTCATCATCCTCTTAACCTTCATTATTTTGTTACTGTCCGACTCAAGTAAGCAGATAACATTGTTTTCGTCAACACCCATTCCGGTTCATAATATAATTTTGTAAACATCTGTTCCTATTAATATTTTGTAGAAAACTCCTTAAATAAATACAACATGTGTGTATTTGTGTCACAGTGAACTTCCAAAACCCTAAATGCGTTTATATTTAGAAGCCCTCAGTGAGGAAGTTAGGCATTGTGCAACAAACACAACTCAATCATTGTTCCGAGAACCACGAGGTGAAAACAGTAAACGATTAAAATATGTAAACAACCCTTCAAAGAACAAAATTACAACATTTTGGCCATTTGTATATTACCCTGCCACTGAATTCCTCAGTAGGAAAGCACAACAAAACTGAAATGAAGATATGATTCTGTCTTGCCTCACCGTTTAAATTCTCATGTTTTATTTTTCACAAGCTGTTTTACTTTCTCAAAGTACATATTAAAAACTTCCTTA
Source organism: Chitala chitala (assembly GCA_025773905.1). Lineage (NCBI taxonomy): Eukaryota > Metazoa > Chordata > Actinopteri > Osteoglossiformes > Notopteridae > Chitala > Chitala chitala. Next base: position 3,444,959 of record JABJVR010000103.1, read on the forward strand.
CTGTGAACATTAATTATAAATGCTATGTTGTACCACAAAGCTAATAAACATGTGTTATTATCCACGTGTAAAGTTATACAATAAATTCTTTGGATAACAGGGCAGAGAAAGAATGGCTATTCAATATGTAATCTGGAATGTTAAGCATAATTCTGCCTCTGGACACTAAAATGCAAAGAAAACATTATATTCTCTCTCTCTCTCACTCACTCACTCACTCACTCAGTCACACACACACACACACACACACACAGAGAAAATTACTGTCCGTCAGTCAAAATCCAGTACTCTACTTCTGTTATTGTCATGGTTAAGCAATTGAGATCCTGGGGGCAGTAGTGAGTAGTGAGTTCAGGCATTTGTTTGAGCCAATTTCTGCTTTTAATTGTACCTTAATCAAATCAACCTTTATTTTTATAGCACCTGACATCAACTATAGAGTTGAACCTAGGTGCTGAATACAGAATAAAACCAGTAATACAACATAAAACAATACACAAAGAGACATAACAGAGAGAAATAGTTTACAGTACAATGATGAACAGGTAAAGAGTTCCATAGGAGTTCCAACCCCAGGATTTGTATCTTGATCTCTGAACTTCGAACAAACATTGCTTAGATGCTCAGCCACAATTGTACTTGTGTAGGAGGTCAGCAAGGTAAGTTAGGGCCAGGCCATTGAGGGCCTTAAAGACAAATTGCAAAAGTTTGAACTTAACTGTAAATTGAACTGACAGCCAATGAAGAGAATAGAGAATGGAAGTAGTGTCATTGCTATTTGAGGCAACAGTCGGAAAGTGAAGAGACTGGTTTCACCCATCCTAAAACCTGGTAAACCTATTCTCTTCTCTGGCGCCTATATGGTGGAACGAACTTCCACTTGCTTTGAGGACTTCATTGTCGCTGTCCACATTTTGCAAGCAACTGAAGACACATCTCTTCAGGGAGCACTTTAGGACCTAAAACATGAAATCTTTGCATCTACGCTTTCATTCACTCAGTTGTGGCAATTGAGTTGGCTGTTTGCTTGTAAATGTTTCTCTAGTTAATTCAGTTTCTGTAGTTATTTCACACTTACTGTTTATGTGTTTATGCTTTACTTGAATGATGTTGTAACAATTGCCAGAATTAATCGGGTGCACTTTGATGATAGAACAGCACTTACTGTTAATTAGATTCTCCAATACTGTTTGACCTCGTTTGTTACATGCACGTGTACTATTATAATTGTAAGTCGCTTTGGACAAAGGCGTCTACTAAATGAGTAAAATGTAAAATGTAAATATAAACTGAGCGGCTACGTTCTGAACCAACTGTAGCTGATGTAAAGCAGACTGACTGATACCTATGAATAAAAAATTACAGTAAAATAACCGAGAACTGATATGAGCATGCATGGATTTCTTTAAGTGTTTCTGATGTAGAAAAAGTTTACTCTTACAACTGCACTAACTTGGCTGTCAAAGTACAGATGGTCATTGAACATTACCCCCAGATTTCTGACCTCATCCTTATTCTCTAGCACTAGGTCTCTGAGGCTTAAGTCAAAGAGATCACAGATGCCAGGACTGGCAAAGATGACAAATTCTGATTTGGTTTCTTTGGGATCAAGCATAGGAAATTCTTAAGGAATTAGGAAATTCATTTAAGCATAGGAAATTCTACCTAAAATTCTTCTAAAATTTTTTTATAATTACTGTGTCAGTCCAGAAATTTTGTCAGTCATCTTCTATACCACTTTATCCTGTTAAGGGTCGCAGGGAAGCCTGGAGCCCATACCAGAACACATAGGGCGCAGGGCAGGGGATACCCAGGGTGGGGCACCAACCCACCTCAGGGCGGGCACACACACACACACACACACACACACACACAAAAAATGGGCAATTTGGACACACCAATCAACCTAACCTGCATGTCTTTAGACTGTGGGAGGAAACCCGGAGAACCCAGAGAAAACCCACCAAGCAAAAGGAGAACATGCAAACTCCATGCATTCAGACCCAAGGCAAGAACTGAACCTCAGGCCTGAAGGTGCGAGGAAGTGCGCAACAATGCTAACCACCACACCACTATGCTTCCAAAATTCAACAATGTTTATTCCTTTTTAATAACATTTTTAAAAGCAGGACAAAAACGTACTGAAGTTGCCTAACATCCCTCCTCTTCACACACCTCCAGACCGGCAGGCACCACCATCATCCCCCAATCTGCCCTACCGTTACTTCCCTCCACCCACCAAGCTCTGCACCACTGCACACCAAACACTGACAGAACCAGCCCCTCACAGCCTCCTTCATCTCCCTCCACCCCCACCTCTCCACACCTCACAACAAGCCCCTCATCCCCCCTCTCCCTAAAATCAGACCAGGTGAGGAGAGAACTAAGGCGGCTGAAAAA
>JABJVR010000103.1:3458932-3472525 GCA_025773905.1 Chitala chitala
AAAACGTTAAAAGTTTACAAGTACGACATTACGTTTCCAGGTAAAACGCGTTCTTCTGTTTTAATTAATTTTCTATAGTCGGTGTAAAATGCAACATCGAACCGGTCACTTTTCGTTGTCCAACAGTCCCCAACACACTGCGGTCCCTTTCGCTGATGGCACGTCTATTCACCAAAACGTAATATAATGTGTTCTGAAACTGCAGTAACTTTTAAACACCCGATACGTTTAATTTTTTCGGTTTGTTATTAAGGAACCTAAGTTTTATTCTGTATGTTCTATCACCGACAAAACACAAATACCTAAGGCGATTAAATGAACATTAACAGAATGCAGAAAGTCCGTAAATTTTCAATTTCATTCAGCGGCGGCGTACAACAACGCAGACGCAAACGACCTAGTCCACCTTCACGGCATCTCTCGTATGAACGGTAAGAAACGTTGTGCTTCGGTGACATTTGTCTTTGCCTCACTTAACATGGCTGCTCAACAGTGTCAAAACCTGGTAGTACCGCCAGAAAACTGGCGCATGCGCAATACCCCTGCCCGAGTGCCCGATACAAGATGGCGGAGACGGTGGGGAGGGAGAGGCGGAGGCGGGTCTGGATTGAATAGAGTAAAGCCTGTACCGGATTCCCAGTAAACCTGTCAAAGGTAAGGGAATTAGGAATATAAGTGGGGCAACAAGAGCATGAACGTGTGGCGGAATTAACCGGGCATTGGAATATTCACTCAGTTTATGCACGTCGGGGCACTGCACATAATAAACGTAAAATATGTTGTGCAGGGATCGCAGCGGCTCTGACTGGAACGCGCGCGCCATCTTGTTTACAGTTCTCCAACCGAAGCGCGCGCGCCCAAATCTGCTTGAGTTTTCGAAACGAAGGCGGTCGTCCGGAATTTCTTTGGCCACCTTCACCGGTTTTAATTGCACGAACGGATGCTCCTGTCGACTGCAATCATTTACGTGTCCCGATGGTGTAAATCGGGACGGTTTCCTACCGCATTTTCGCTCTTTTTCCACGTCTCCCCAGTCTGGGGTCAGCGGTGCTCCTGTTGCCTTTTGTTGTGCAGCACAGCCGCCCAGGGTTTTCCCCTCCTCCTTTGTGTTTGTTTTCGGGCGGCTCGGTCTTCTGGGGTGGGCGGTGTAGCAGGCGCATGCGTGTCCTTCTAACGCTGATTTGTGTTAGCTATAAGGACCGGAGGGGAAAAATGCCCATTTGAAATGTTTATAAACACAATCTATGGATGCTGTGTAATGGAAGTGAACGCAATGGTCTCTTTTTACCGCAAGAGAAATCCTGTACACATTACCGTGTTAACGATGGTTTAAGTTTACGACCGATGGTTTAGCTATAGCTAGGTAGCTTGTCATAATTTAAGAAGCGTTATTCAGTAATAAAGTGACACACTGTGCCAACACACCGAGATAATTAAAAGGGGACTTTATCGGGTGATTCGGCACGCACATGTAGCGTTTGAATGAATGTTGTTTTATTGTAATAAATTGATATAAAACATAAGGCGGTTCTCGACACACTCCAATCAAACAATGTTACGATGAGTTACCATTATTTCAGTTGCCCAACTGGTTGTTCCAGGTGTTTTTTTTTAAATTTACGAGTATGAAAATTACAACAGTATTGAACACTAAGAAAACACTATAAGAATGACCTTTTAATTATAAGATTCCTGAATTTATAAATGAGCACGCACATTAGAGATTTTTGCGAAGCGTCTTTGAAATTGAAGTAAGCTGTTTGAATTGTATCGCCTTAAAGTTTCTTAACATGGTTTGTTTCAAAACAGACAGCTGAATTTACTTTCAGTTAGCCGTTAATGTGTTTTAAGTAATTTAGATGAAGGTCCCTCTTTACGTTACCAGTCCAATATGATGTTGAAAAAGAAATCTTCAAGTTGAGTCAATGACATTAATTATTACAGTATTACATTACAGTTTGCATGTTAAATCGAACGGAACGATACTAAAACAGGGTTTTAAAAACTGTGTGCCACAGCTGAAAACTTGCGTTTTTGGTGTCTGACTATAGTGCAGAACAGATGAAGAGAGATGGCAAGTGAAAACCATGGAACTCTGAAGGGGGACGCAGCTTTGCTGATGTCCCCACCTGGCTCTTCTACGCAAGGGCAGGCTCACCTGCCCTCCACCAGCAAACACGTTCAAGAACTCCCAGGTGTGCTTTGGTTTCAATCACAGACCACTGGTGAACTAAAAAAAAAACTATAGAAATAAAAGTGATTGATAGGAAGAGATAATTCCTGTATTTATGTACTTCAGTTGTAAACTGAAATTGTGATGGTAAACGTATTCGTTTGAAGTCAAGATTTTCCCTTCTCTTTTTGTGTGCATGTGCACACGCACATGTAGATGAGCTGATTCAAGCTGGCTGGTTAAAGTGCTGGAGCAAGCGTGAAAATCGGCCATACTACTTCAATCGCTTTACCAACCAGTCACTGTGGGAGATGCCTGTTCTGGGGCAGCATGATGTCATTGTGAGCGCCTACCTGTCATACTAAATACTCTCATCCTGCCTTACAGCACAAACACACAATGACCGTTCTTTTTTGTACACTGCTCAGCAGGTAAATTACAAAGCCTGTGTTTAATGCCAGCCTTTTGATAAGACTTGCCTCCTGTCTTTAAGTCCGACCCACTGGGCTTGAACGCTGCCCCAGCATCCGGTGATGGAGCGAGTGACGCTGGTCTGGGGAACGGGCAGCGCAAGAGACGCTTATCTGAGGAAACGCCCCAAGGAAACAGCTTCAAAAGACCTAAGGTGAGTCGTTTACAGTTCTTTATAATAAATGATTTTACATTTCTTTAAAATGTAAAATCAATAAAGGAATACCATAAATTAACATTTGGATGTAAGCAGAAGCTAGTTCTGTCTAGGGATGTTTAGGTGAATCAGTTGGTTTGGGCTTCCTTACAGTAAAGGGTACAGCTTAAATAACTAAGTATCCTTTTGTTGATAGAGTTGGTGAATGACATCATCAGTCTTGTCCATCAGGTGGAGATTCCAGTGACTCCGACCACTCCTACAGTTCCCATCTCTCCCAGTACGCCCCTGGCTAAGCCATGGATTTCGACGACGGAGGATAAGCAGGCGCCACCACCGCTGCCCCCTCCTGCTCCATACCGTCCAACAGCGTGCGTACTGTAGCAAAAAAGTGGTATCCTATCGTGCGTAAGAGCACTTCGTAGGACGCTTATCCGAATGTGCACCTGAGTGGTCCTCCATTACCCCTGAGTGTGCTGACATGAAACTTGTACTTATTTCAAGGGCTCAAAAATAATTAACCTGAAGTTTTGCCAGGATTCTTGCATCAACCCCACTTTGTTTGCAAATGATCTGGTATGTGCCACCCTGCTAAGCACATTGGTGACACTGAACCTCACCTGTCATCTGTACAGGGTCTACTGGGACCTGGATGTGCAGACCAATGCTGTGATCCGGGAGAGGGCCCCTGCGGACTATCTACCCCCCCACCCAGAAATTGAGCTGCAGCGAGCGCAGCTCACAGCGAAACTACGGCAACACTACCACGAGCTCTGTTACCAGAGGGAGGGTGCGTATGTGTTACAGTTTAGCATTGGTTGCTGGTTTTATTGTACAAAGGCACCTGTTTCATGCTTTAAGTATATAATTTATGGTATTATCTGTGTGTCTTATATCTTAACTCATATTTTGGACACCTTTTATTGGGTATTGTAACAGAAGAGTTGTTTGTTCTTATGCTTGAACTGAAAGCCTTTTTTAGACACAAGTCATTAAATCAAGTGACTTACTGCTCTGCTGTTTTTATGTAAAGTGAACAGATTTATCTTATTTTTAAATTCATTTCGTATATTTGAAAAATAATCTGGAGTAGTATTTTTAGAAATATCTTCAACTTAAACTTAATTGAGGATAAAAACTGTGTTGTGGCTGTGCTTGTATGTATGTAGTTTTTTTTTTTTTGTGTATGTTTTGGAAGATTAATTTGTTGAAATAGTCTCTAAATTTGCTCTTTCCAGGAATCGAGCCCCCAAGAGAATCATTCAACCGCTGGGTACTGGAACGGAAGGTGATAGACAAGGGTCCTGACCCTTTTTTGCCCAGCGATTGTGACCCTGTGATATCACCGTCCATGTTCCGTGAGGTCATGAACGATATCCCAATCAGGTCAGGATAAAAAAAAAAAAAAAAGTCGCATGATCAAATTACATTTTAAAATGTTTCTTTTCCAAGCCCTTCGTTTTTTTTTTTCTTTTGTTTTCATTTAAGATTATCCCGCATTAAGTACAAGGAGGAGGCTAGGAAACTTCTACTCCGATATGCAGAGGCTGCGAAAAAGATGATAGAATCAAGGTGTGTGTAATACAGCTTTGTTTTACTGTCTAACTAATCTTCGTCTCTGCAGCTGTAATATTAAACACTGCAGGTGTAACACCAGATGGGTACTAATAATTAATATGTACTTGATATATTCCAAGAATACAAAGTACCTTACAAGCATTAGACTTGCATAGTTTCTGGTCTGGTTTAAGGTAGCTTATGCAAATTTTAATGAATTTACGTATGCATTTGTTTGTGAAACAGAAATGCCACACCAGACAGCAGAAAGGTCGTCAAGTGGAACGTGGAAGATACCATCAACTGGCTGAGAAAGGACCACTCTGCCAGCAAAGAGGACTATATGGTACAAGTACAGCACTAATGCCCTCGTTCTTTGGTGCACTCATGCAGGGAAGTAGGTAGTGTTCTGGTTCAGGTCTCTCTACTGGCGCCAGTTGTAGCAGTTGTGACCAGGTACATGAGTTGCGTCACTGACATCAACGAGACTGAAATACAAATGATAACCTGATAACAGGTAGTAATGATTATTCAGGTTGACCTTATTCTGTGTCTCGTATGGAGTTAAATCACAGGTTTTCTGGTGTTGATACTACCAGTCTAATTCCATTGTGTTCTGCAGGACCGTCTAGAGCACTTGCGCAAACAGTGTGGACCCCATGTAGCCGCTGTTGCTAAGGATTCCATAGAAGGGATCTGCACCAAGATTTATCACATTTCTGCAGACTATGTCCGGCGCATTCGACAGATGCATCAAAACCTGTTGAAAGACTGCAATATTAGCGGTGAGTTGTGACATCCATGCATCTGCTTGTGGCACACTTACCCTTTTGTCAGTGATTGAGTTCCCATGAAATGATACAAGTTATGACCCATTTTATTCAGCCTCTTAAATAATGCTAAAAGTGTTGTCCATTAGTTGCTTAATTTTACCGCATACTTCGGGATAAGTACTTTCTTAGTGTACACAAACAGAGAGCTATGTATTGTAATGCTTGATCAGTTGGTGCCTGTGCTTTATTAAGACAGTAAAAGGTTAATGGGTAAGATATGAGGTGTTTTCTTGTCAGATCTCAATATAACATTTTTGGCAGGCCTTTGGGATAAGGGCTCTAGATTCTTATCTAAGTACATCAGCTTTGTGCCTCTACAAGCTAATGCTTGGGATACTACAAGGATGAAAATGTATGGATGGTTTTTCACCCTCCCCCGTCCGACCAACTCTAGATGGTGCAGAGCCTCCGGAGTTACAGGACAGGCTGGTGTACTGCTACCCTGTCCGACTAGTCCTGCCCTCGCCGCCGCAGCCCCGTGTTGAGCTTCACTTTGAGAATGACATCGCTTGCCTGCGCTTCAAGGGAGAGATGGTGAAGGTCAACCGGAACTACTTCACCAAGCTGGTGAGGGACGGCCTGCCAGGTCCCTGTGTGCAGCTCTCCATAGGAGTGTAACGCAGCTGTGATTAAGCAGTTGTTCTGTGTGGTAGCATGTCGTGTACTTTACTGCCCCGTTCTCTATCTTTACATTATATTTTCTTTTAGTATTTTAAAACCAACAGAACATTCCTCTCTCTAGATTAAATGGCTCTAGAGTTCCTTATTACATCATAAATGTTGCCTAACTAAATATGTTAAATTTAAGTATGTGTTAAGGAACTGAATTTCTCTTAAAACAAATAAAAATTGTAATTATTCTTTACTGTGAAGTATAGTGCAGTGTTAGGTGTATTTGCACAAAGAGTATATAAATTGAATGTTTGTAGCTAATTTCAGATGAAGAATAGCAATCCCCTTGTTTTCATTACAGATTAGTTCCTCAAAACTCAGTATTTAGATGCTCATTGGATTAACCATTAACATTATTTTAAAATTGAAAAATAGCACTGTGTTCTCAGCACATGAAAACCTCGAACCAATTCTCCCAAATATTCCTAAAGCACTGTAAAACAGCTATGTAATGATCACCTTATGGTTAGCACAATATATAGTATTTTAGGAAAGTTTTGTGTTTAATTATTGAAAATTATTTAGGTAATTGTTTATAAACTACACAAACTCAGAGACAGAACTGCACATTCTGTTATGTTTTCATGTGGCCCGTACACAAACAATGCAGACAAATAAGAGAATTTGCTGTAAGAACCTCCTTGTGTTCTTACAGATAATAGAAGTACTGATTGTGAATTTTATTTGCTGGAATTTTTGATGCCTTTTGTTTACAATGTGACAACATAGAGTCTAGAAGCTTAGGTATCAGAAGCTAAGTACATCAAGCGTTATGGCGGGGGGGAAAAAAATGGGGGGGGGGGTTACTGTACTGCAGCCTCGTGTTGATTAGCTGTGCTTTTATAAATCAGGTGTTCTGTGTTCTGCTTAAATTAGTGAAAGTTGTGTAAACCAGCGTTGCAGATTTAGTTAAGGGGTGTTTTTAGCAGCGGGATAAATTCTGAAAATGTTTTCTTAAAAAAGTTTAGGAAAACATTAATGGGTCATCTGTTAAAAATTGCTATTATTCAAAATCCTACGCCTAGATAAGGTGGTTTTTTTTTGTGTACATCCACTATTGCTGATTTAATGTTGTTTGACAGTGTCTTTTTGTCACTAGTAATGCCCTAACCTATACGCAGGCAGTGTTTGGTGTAATTAAATAACTGTGTAGTTGACCAGTACTGAACACGGCATGACGTTTGTGTGTCCTTCTCGTGTCAGGAACTTCTGTACCGGTATAGCTGTATCGATGATCCAAGATTTGAAAAGTTCCTCGCACGTGTCTGGTGCCTTATTAAGAGATACCAGGTAAACTATGCCACATTTCAGTCATGATGAATTGTTCTCTGTCTCAACCTGAATTCCCTAAATGACACTACCAATCCCTGTAATCCCACCTTTTTCCCCCCTTGACATCACAGTTCTTAATTCTATGTTGACCTTCATGAAGGTTAGTGGTTCTGCTTACTGAGATGCGTGCTCTGTGTCCACACGCTTCCCATGCAGGTGATGTTTGGCTCTGGTGTACATGAGGGGACAGGCTTGCAGGGGGCCCTGCCGGTGCCTGTGTTTGAGGTGCTGAACAAGCACTTTGGTGTGACCTTTGAGTGCTTCGCTTCACCTCTCAACTGTTACTTCAAGCAGTATTGCTCCGCTTTCCCTGACATTGACGGCTTCTTCGGCTCCCGAGGGTGAGTGTTTTTTTGCTTCCTGCCTCTTGTTTGCTAAATCAAGTCTAGTTTGGTCCATTTCATAAAAATATTAACCCCTAATATTAGGTAACCAGAAAATTTTTCATTATGCTTCTGAGTTACGCAATGTTTGAGTTGGTTTCGTTTTCGCTTCAGTATACTTAACATATTACCAGCTGATACCATATGAGATGTTGGTGCAGGGCTGATTTTTATTTTTATTTCTATTTCTTTAAGTATGCATCCTTCCACACCTGCAAGATTCAAGCTCACACTCATGTTATGTTGGCAAATTGAAGCCCACATCCTGTCCGCCTTTCCATTTTTTTTATTTTTTTGCTCCACTCCCACCTCCTGGCACAATGTTCTGCAGCATATAATTACTAAGGTGTTTAAAAGGTCCAACTGAGATTTCTGTGTAAGAAGGGAATATCATTTACAAATGAAAGTTTAAGCATTCTGCGATTCTGCTCCAAAACACGAGCACAAACACTGAAAGCTCATTCAGAGGGAGCACAAGTATTAGGAGCATAAAGGACATTGTGTGCTAGTAGACAGAACAGGACAACTGATAGGGCTGACTGACTTTATTCAAAAAACAGTGCTAAAAAACCCCCGTCACTGCTCTGTACTCCTCTGTACATGGAACTGTCAAAATCTGTCATGCTCCCTTGTACAGTGGTACCTTTGGTCATGACCATAATTCGATTGTGTTCATGACCAGATGCAAAAATTTGGTGAATTTCTTTTTTTTTTTTTGGTTGGGAACTGATTTGTTCATGTTCGGAAGCATTTGTGACCAGAGGTTCCACTGTACTAACACAGGCAGATGTCTGCATTCAGCTCAATCAGTTACACTTTACAAGCTCTGTAAAGTCTGTACTGTGACTCTTCCATCAGTGAAGAAACATGTGGCTCTAATGATTCAGATGGCCAAAGTAAGTCTGGACACAAAAGAAAATGTAGCTGTCAGGTGATAGTTATCCACTGTTTAATTTGCTTTACAAACGTTTGACAATTTAGGAATAAAAACGTGGGAGAAATACATTGTTTTCCTTCGTTAGCGCTATTTCATGACAACCTGTAAAAATAAACTGTAACAAACTTTAATTTGCACATCACTTTAAAGTTTGTATGCTGATAGAAAATGTTAAGACACTTTTTGTTCTCGCATTTATCTCCAGCTGAATTCTAACAGTTCTTCTGGAGGTACTCGGTATTTAGTAGGAGAACACTTTTTCCAAACCAATTGAAACAAACCAGAAAAGGAAAGCAGTGGGAATACGCATGATAGCTTTTACAACAGAGTTCATACTGCTACGTTTAAACTCGTATCTGTAATGACATGTAAACATTGAAAATGTGAGATGCCTCACTTAGCATACGTTTGGCAGGCCTGTTCTGAACTTCTCTCCAGTCAGTGGCTCGTTTGAAGCTAACCCTCCCTTTTGTGAGGAGCTAATGGATGCCATGGTGACACACTTTGAGGTGAGTCTGATTGTACCTACTCATCCTATATGGACTACCTCATATGCAATGGGCAGGGTCTTACCATGTATGCACTCACTTTTTGATGTAGTTATTTTGCGAGTTTATTAAGTCTAAGGTTAAAAAAAAATTGACATTTATGTAGAAGTATTTAACATGAATTTTGCCATTATGTTTTTGTTAGTTGGTTAAGTTTTTAGACCCAAGTAATTCCAAAGCACAATGTAGTAAGTGCAGCTATAATAGTTCATTAGCAATTGCTCATTAAGTGCATTTGTTTATAAGGGGCGTAAATCTCATTTCGCTCTTGGGGGGAAAATAAATAGAAATGTTTCCTAAGAGCAATTGCTGAGGGGGACACAAATGACATCACTTGGTTTACAGTTACATACTGGGTGGGGGAAAAAACCCTTTAGAAAAAAAGACATGTCCCCCTGTCTCCCCTGGGATTTCTGCCTTTGATTATAGGTATTCAGATATCACTTTTTCTCTAGTAAATGCCATACAATGTATTTGCATATTAAAGGTTGCCAAAGTTCTAGTCACTGAAACTATCACATTTTCAAACCTTGTGCCTGCCTTTAGAATGCAAAGTAATTCCTCATGCTTTTATTCTTCTGTGTCACCAAAAGCCACAATAAAATGGTGTGCACAGCAATCTTTAGCTTGCTATTCACTCACCTGTGACATAGAACCTCTTGGAGCAGTCAAGCGAGCCCCTGTCATTCATCATCTTCATTCCGGACTGGCGTGATCCTCCGACTCCCGCCCTTACCCGTTTGGAGTCCAGCCGTTTCCGGCGTCACCAGATGACCGTGTCCGCCTTCGAACATGAGTACCGCAGTGGTTCGCAGCACATTTGTAAAAGGTTAGCACTTCCGTTTATAGTTATCACAGGCCTAAAAACACAACACTGTAGGTGTCAGAATGACAAACTGGCAGACATCTTGTTAAACTTGTAAACGATAGATAGCTGGAAGCAGATGTAAGACATCTTGTTCATAGCACTGTTAGTGTAGAGCTCTACCTTTCTTTGTTAGATGACAGTCTTCAGCATGTGATGTAGCAGGCCTCACCCTGCAGCCCTTTTTCCTCAGAGAGGAGATGTATTACAAGGCGGTCCATGGGACGGCGGTGATCTTCCTCCAGAACGATGCCGGCTTCGCCAAGTGGGAGCCCACTCCTGAACGCATCCAGGAGTTGCTGGCGGCCTACAAGGTCTCTGGCCGATCTTTATCCTCCCCAGGACCCTCGTCGGCTGGGCCTGCCAGTGCCCTGAGTGACAGGGATTCAAAAACGAGGCCGGGAGGGAGCCTGGACTCACCAGGAAGCCAGGACAACATCAGCCCTGCAGAGAAGAATGCTCCAGAGACAGTGGGCATTTAGGACACATGAGGGGTGGGTGGAGGGGGTGTTCTTATTTTGAACAGGACAGGAGGCGTCGGAGCATGGACCCCAGACGGCCTGACACTGCAGAGTGCCTATGTCGGGTCACTCACTCTGCCTGGACTATTATTTAATATTAGTTTAATTAAGTTGTTATTGTCATTGTTTGTTATTGTTTCCTCCTCCCCCCCCACCCCCATTGTAACAGTAGTTGTTAGTGTTTTTAATCACTTTTCATTAATAATCTGGCAGTTGTTTATTGTCTTTTTAACCTAGTGCTATGATATCTGGCTGTACGATCTAGTCAGGTCTGATTTAAAAAAAAAATATATATATATATATATAAACAAATTGTGGGAAGGACACCTGTTTGTCAGGATAGCGTCCTGCCAAAGGTATGAGTTTGTTAGGTTTTTTTTTTTTTGTCCACTTTTTTGTCTGTCCCTTTTTAATCCTAATTTGAGTTGTAGAGCAGGGTCACTGTTATTGGTCCTGCAGAGCCCTAATCCAGGCATTATAGCATGAGTAGGGAGCCATAATCCAACATTGGTTGAAGTGTGTCACATTTTTTTTTTTTTTTTAATCTGCGCTTTTGGATGCTGTTAAAGGAATCCTTCGGACAAAAAATATCCCTGTTTGCAGATTTAGGCCATTTATTAATTTAATGGTCTTTACTGCCTCCTGGTTTCCCCTTACTCAGTTCTGTTAATTTACCATTTTTTGAGTGATACTTTAGTTACCGTATCACTCAGTACGAGTGATAATAATTGCTAATAATTGCTAATAATTAAATAAATAATTAAATAAAGCAACCATTCATCCAGAGGAAAAGCAGACGTCAGTGGGCTATGTCAGTTTGTGGACATCAACATGTTGTCGTTGTTTCTGGGACATTTGCATTTTTTTTTTCTTTCTTTCACGGCTTCCATTCAGAGTATGGAATGACTTCAAACACATTTCCTTGTCCACTTGAGTAGATGCCACCCGCAGGTGCCTCTAGTCCTTCACAGGATGACACAAAATCTAATGTGTTGCAGCTCTCTAGTATCATGTTTGACAGTCCCTGTTTTATAGACAACATGAGGATCTTAATTGGGCAGCTAATTGATTTATTTTTTTATGAAACCATAAATTACTCCTACATGACAAATTGTAAAGATTGAGGCAATGTTGTTGCCTCTTGAGTTTTTTTAATTTTTTTTATTTTCATTTTTAAGACTGCATATCCTCAGCATGACAAGCTACTTGTGGTTTCCATGTTGGTTTGGGTACAGGAGAAGCATGGGGATTAAGTGTTTTTCATCAGCATTTAAGTGCAGGTGGGTTTGCTTAGGGTTTTTTTTTTTTTTTGTAAACATGCATTAATGTGTCTTGGTAACAACATATAAATTACACTAAATGAAGCATTTTGTCCTTCAGCTCCAAAGTATAAAAATGAATGCCTTTCCCTCTGCTTTGTGCTAACATTGTCAACAGCTGTCTATCTCAAAAAGTAGGATTTTATTTGTTCTAAAACCTGCATAAAACAAGTGAACAAGTGGCAGTAAGACCCTGTTAAAGCTTTCTCTCTCTGCTATAATGCCTGATGCATGTTTGGGTTTTTATAGTGCCTCTTCAGTTCTCCTTGTTTGCAGATTTATACATGTTGGAGTAGCTGTCTTGCTATGTGCAAAGATATGTTGATTGTATTATAAATTGATTGTATTATCACATGTCAAAACTGCATAGTGCAACTAAGTGTGTCTTTACTTTTTTATTGTCTCTTTTAAGTGATGAGTTATAAACCCGGTTTTTAGCTGGTTGAGGAGCTGTGGCAGAACCATATTTACTATAGTTTCTTGTTAATTTAATTTTAGCTGGCTATGTTAACACAAGGTTAAATGTTCCAACATGCCTTAAGTGCTGAAATTGTTGTATTTGGAAAAAATTTTATTATTATTATTATTATTATTATTATTATTATTAGAAACCTAGTTTGTTGTCAGGAGAAATGTTTGCATCTTGTTTTTGTAGTTACTGGAAAATAACCACACCATGATATGATCCTTAAGTGAATAAGTTACTTTTGTTTTTCAAAATGTTTTATTATAAATGTATACATGTTTACAAACTGAGATTAGATTATCACTGGGCAGCATTATGAATGTAAATTTTAAATGTTTGAAATTGCTACTCATTTAATTACAGTTTAATTTCTGTTAAGAAAGATATTAGAATTCACAACCTAATTGTGATGGGCATGTTTTTAAGTCAGTCACTGAATCCTATAAATGGACGCCAGGTGTGTTGTACAAAATGGTCTTTTATTTCTAGTCAAGGCTAGTATTAAGAATACTACCACTACTACTAGAAGTTGGGGGTGGATTTACTTTGCATTATTGGCAATGCATTTTTAAATTTGGATTTCATAATGGGGAGGGGGAAAAAAAGCATTGGGAAAGGCTTGTCTTTATTAGTGCTGTTGGAAAAGCATTCACAGTTGGCATTTCAGATGAATTCGACAAACCCACATGTATGGCAGTTTGCCCTCTGGACATTGAATGCATTTTTATTAAATTTTTTTTTTTTTTAACTTTGAAGCAGAGGCACCAGGTAGCTATATTTCTCCAAGTGCATCGCTGTCACCAGCACAAACCTGTATATATGTACAGAGATTTTTTTTTTTTTTTTTTTTTCGTGCTGACACCCCCCACCCCTTTGTTATATTGATGTTCTTTGGTTTTGTCATTCCCACATTATCCCAAAATTTTCATGTAAGAAAATTATTTTTTGTTGGATGATTTATGAAAATGTTTTAAACTAAACCAAAGTGTTACTAAGCAGAAAAAAATGTGTGTATAATTGTTTATGAATGCAAGAATCCACAGGTGTAACCAGCAAAATTACCCCTGGAGTTTATTTTTATAATTCATTTTGTTCTTGTGAGAATATTGGTGTTTTGTCCAGGATTTTCTTTGCATGATCAGATATTTTTCACTCAAAAATACAAATATATGAGATTATCTTCATATAAATTACTTACTAGGGTATATGAATTTGAGTTATGAATTTTGTGTATTGTCTTTATTTTTGTGTGTTAACACGCACACATTATATATATATATATATATATATATATATATATATATAAATATAAAGGTGTGATAAAATCATTTATTTAATCCCTTTTAGTTTTACAGCCAG
>JABJVR010000103.1:3472625-3505015 GCA_025773905.1 Chitala chitala
CCCCCCCCCCCCCCCCCCCCCCCCCACCCCCCCCCCCGACCCCCACCCCCCCGCGCCGCGCGAACGTCGAACGTCCTTTTGTCATTTAATTTTTTTCCTGAATGATGCAGATGTCTGGAGACAAGGGAATTTCTGCTTTTCCGGAGTCTGACAATCTCTTTAAGTGGATTGGTACAATAGATGGAGCGCAGGGGACGGTATGTTTTTTTTTTTTTTTTTTTTTTTTTTTTTTTTTTTTTTTTTATTTTATTTTTTTTTTTTTTTTAATGCCTTAAACATGGGTGAATTTGTGTGAGAACCCAAGATTTTAACTTGTGTAATTTTTATATCCTACATGTTTCAACAACTCAGCGTCTGTGTATTGTTTGTTGTCCAGTTTATTTTAAATAGTTTACACAATGGGTTGTGTTATTAATGGGTGCTTGACGTTATTTGCATCTTCCACTTTGGCATCTAGTATCACACAATATGTACTTTTTTTTTTTTTTTTTACTTTTTGTAAATTTCTGATATTTTGGTGCATTGTAGTGAAATGAATGCTTCAGTTTCTCTGAAATACATTGATAGGGTTTTGAGGGTTTTTTTTTTTCCCTTCCCCCTCTCTCTTCCCTCCCCAATAGGTGTATGAGGGATTGAGATACAAACTGTCACTGGAATTTCCAAGTGGTTACCCTTACAAAGCTCCCAGAGTGAAGTTCATCACTCCTTGCTACCATCCCAATGTTGATGAGCAGGGCTTCATCTGCCTTGACATACTGAAAGAAAAGTGGTCTGCCTTGTATGACGTCAGATCAATACTTCTGTCAATCCAGAGTTTGCTCGGAGGTAAAATGCAATTTGGTGTGCCCTGTTTTACCACAACGCCATCGTAGCCTTTTATAGTGTAATGGGTTTACTTGCTGCACCCCTTGAATATAGGTGCCTTTTTTTGTATTAAAATTGACTTTCAATGGTGACAATCGGCACATTGAATTTGAGTAAATCGGCTGACTTCTCGTGACTTGAATTGTGTGATGTGGAAATCTTAGTTATAGAGCACCTCAAATGTCATCACGTTTTATTTAGAGATTTTGGTCAACTGTTTAGCTGTATGTATTTTTCCAGAACCTAATAATGAGAGTCCAATGAATGCTGGTGCTGCTGAACTGTGGGAGAACCAGGAAGGTAAATATTTACAGTTACAAATCTGCCAGTATTGACAATTTAAAGATGGCTCTTTACTTATTAGTAGTCTTGGATTTTCAGTCTTTCCATGTTCCATTATATTTTAAGCAATGTTTTGTGAACGCATAGAAATAATGACAATGCATTAGTTAAGCACCATCACTTTATCATTGTATTTCAGAGCCGTCTCACTAAAGTGTTTTAATATCTTTTCAGCCTACAGAGCCCATTTGCACGCTACTTACAAGGGTTAACCAGAGGAAGGCACCATAACCATGCTTTGTCTGTCTTTTTTTTAATGTTTATCCTTTCCCCCCTTTTACTTGTGTAAATTAAGGTTTCTTTGTATGTATAGTTTTACTCAATTGTTTGTATACAAGCTGTGGAAATAAAGGTCTAACACATCCGTTACTTGTCAATGAACTGAATATGAATGTCATGACACTCTTCCCATTTAATCAACCAACTACCGTTAAAGTCATTTCAGACTGTATTTTAACTATCGCAGCTGCTCCTGCGGCAGAACAGTGACCAAGGGTACTATGAATCGAAACAATGTTTTTAAACACCGAAGTTGAGTGTAGCTACAATTTTTGCTGAAATTAGTGTTGCTTGTCACTGTAGTGCTTAGTTGAGCAAGCAGAGAACACGGCATCTTGGATAATAGCAACACCCAGTAAGCCTTTTGGGTGCTGGTGTCAATGTTTCCATTGACATCTCCTCCATAGGCTCTTCTTCATCCTGTTCAGTGTCACAGCCTTCAACCCAAGCCTCTTGAGTGGCAACTACAGACCAGAAGGGCACGTTCACCTTCTGCAGCATTTCCTGTGCCATGCCTTCTAGCTGAGAGGCATGTGTTGCAAGGTCAGGGCAGGTGCCATCCTCTGACTTTGGCCAGGGCATCTGTATTGTAGCCACCCGTGCTGACACTCCTGTTCCATCACCTGTACCCCCAGCATTGACCAGTGCCCGTCGGTCACGGGGCTGCTTCAAGGGAAATAAGTCTTGCAGAACGATGACTTTGTGCAGATCCTGCTGGAAGATCTCGAGCCCAGACAGGAAAAGGACCCACAAGCGTTCAACTTCCTCCTTTTCCTCCTGTGGGAGTTCACCTTTGGTCAGCAGGGTTGTCAGCCTCTTCTGCAACCCTGACCCATGTAGAAATGACATGTACAGAAAACCTTAACCACCTCTTTTTATAAGTGTGCGTTTGTATTGGTTGGTATTAAAAGGTGTATTAGTTGGTTGAAGCAAATGCATCGCCTTTTACCTACTCCTAGCACAGTTTGTGTGGACAGTACCTGTGCAGAGGCTGTGTGCCACTACCCTTGTTTCTTCCAGCTCCTCCCGCAGGCGGCTGCAGTCGGTGCTGCTCCCCACACAGGTGGCGAGCTGCTGAAAGCAAGCCGTAACCTTCACAAGGGCTGCCTGCGCACGCTCACATTCCAACACCGACCGCCGCCTTTCTTGGATTTCCCCCACCGACCTTCGCCAGCGATTCATTGTCACCTACACAGAAACCACACACACATATATATATTTTTTTTCCCCTGCCACTTTTGACTGCTAGGGTATCAGTCCTCAGTAGCTATTAACCATTTCAAATTCTGTCAGGTGATCTGGAGAAAGTGAAAACGTTTTGCGAGACATGCAAGAGCACTGACTTAGTCCTTTTACCCTTAAGTAATCAGTTTAAATATATCTGGACTGCATTCTTTAGTGCTGAAATGGTATTAAAAAAAATTGAAAGTGTTACCTCAGTTTAGATGATCCACTGGACTCTCATTGTTTCTGGAATTACATTTGAAGTGGTGCTCATGCGCTTTAAACTGAATATTTCCACACACTAAAGATGCTGTTTGCTTCAGTCAATTGAATTATCTCAGGCCCCACACCCAGTGTTATACAACGCCTTTTTTCCTTTGTGCCTCCGCCCCTAGATTGCATCAGTAAGTGCTGGTCTACTGAGAGCTTCGATGTTTCAATTACCCACATCTAAACAGCTGATGCTCAGGGAACCCCTGCCTCCTTTGAGCATCGGTGTATGCTTCCAATAAAAGAAAGATTTGATTAGCAACAGGTTGTACTGACTCAGAAGGTGCAAACTACAACCCCAGTGAACCAATACATCTACAGTTTAATGCAAATGTGTGTTTTATAAGAAGCCAAAGGAAACTCGATGGAATCTCAATAGATTCGAATGCTTTGGGTATTTTGAAGGATGCTCTGTAAATTAGTTATGTGAT
Source organism: Chitala chitala (assembly GCA_025773905.1). Classification (NCBI taxonomy): domain Eukaryota; kingdom Metazoa; phylum Chordata; class Actinopteri; order Osteoglossiformes; family Notopteridae; genus Chitala; species Chitala chitala. The sequence goes on from JABJVR010000103.1 coordinate 3,476,036, forward strand.
GGCTGTGGGCTGCTGAAAGCTCAGAGAACATTGCTGAGGAGGGCCTTTGATGCAACAGGATGAGGTCCCAAGTGCCTTGTCTCCTGAGCAACCGCACTATTATTAGTCTGATCGAGGTCTGAGCAATCATAGTCCACTGCAGATTCACAGGGTGTGGATAGTCTTGCATCATATCATAAACACATCACAGAGTTTATACTGAATGTATTGACCTCATATTCATAGCATTTTAGAAAATGATTATTACTGCATTCATTAATTGGTGTCTGAAAGTGATGAAAAATCATATGAAAGTTATAAATAAGCACACCTGATGGGATGCGTACAAGTTGGTGTACAGATGCTCACCTATAAAAATATTTTAAAGACAACTAGTTTATTGAGAACCTTATTCTAATATGCATAAATATATGCTCAGACATGTAGTGTGTAATGAATCTTTATTGAACATCAGTAACAGTTTTCACGGTATTGAGATCCTTGTTTAGTCAGTATTTACCATGAAATAGACAAAGTTACATTTTGGATTAGAGACATATTTTACAATGGTACATTAACTTTGCAATCATAAAGAAAAATAGGCATTTATGTTCTCATTTTTTAACATGATCCTGTGAGTGAAGTTTGGGCAGGAAATCTACTAAGCTATTTACTGCTGTATGAAAACGGCACAGTATATGTACATTTTCAGTCTTCCCTAAATAACACAGTTGAGGGATCACAGTTGTATCTGAAAATTCCAGCAATTTGGTGCAGTCTGCTGTACTTTCTAATTTAAAACAAATCATGACCTGAAACTGAATTTTCACAGAGAAAACAAACAAGACTTAACAATCAGTGGACTGCTTAGATTGCCTGAAAAGTGAGGCTTTGAGAAGGAATTACAGAAGGGCACATTTAGTCATGCATCTTCCAAGGATTCCCACCAATCAGCCACACAGCAATTAATGTGGTATCAAGGTTTGTAAACAAGCACTGCTAAAGGCTGGAAGAACCAGAACAGGATATCATATGAAGAAGATGAGTCCATGACTATGGTTATTTTCACCATGCCTGGTCATGTCAGTGGATCTGCATGTGTGAAGGAAGTTCATGTCGCGATAGACTCCATGATTTCATGGCACAGGCATTGGCAGAAGCCGTAGAAGACGCAGAGGACAAGTGTGGAGGGCACCAAGCTGACAAGAATGACGCCCAGAGAGAGCTGCTGAATCATCAGCAGATATATACCCAGCGGAAGCGAGCTGAAGTAGATGAGACAGAGGACCCCAATGAGGAAACGGGGGAAGGCATGCGAGGTCCACATCCGACATTTCTGCACAGGCAGGTGGCAGGGCAGAGAGTCCAGGCTGGGTGGGCGGTACAGGCGCACCATGTTCAGCATGCTCATCGTTTCAGAGGACTGTGACTCGCCGGGCACTTCCATGATGGTGATAACCAAACAGTCCGAGGAGCTGTGCGACTGGTCTCCACTGGCACAGCCCTCGCCACTTAGGCTGTTGGGTGTCAGCACCACCTCGCCAGGGGTGACAGAGCCACACTTCCTGGCACGGTCCTGGTACGTCAGGACAGCAAGGATGTTGCTGTCATCCTGCAGGAGCCAGATCTCCTCCTCGGGCACCTGTGTCTCGTGGCGACAGAAGGGGCAGCTGATGATGCTGGGGGAAGAGTCACCCATCTCCACCATCTTCTTTAGGCATTTGGCGCAGACCCGATGCAGGCAGTTGAGCACCTTAGGCTTGCGGGCACGAACGTCATAGCGGTTGTAACAAATCTTGCACTCAAGCTCCTCGAGAGTGTAAACCAAGGACTGGGAGCCCTCTGTCTCTGATTCTTGCTTCTGGCTCATCTTGACTGATGATTTAGCCAGACAGAGCCACACTATTATAAACAGCTCCAAGGAGACTATATCCCTATTGATTGGCACTGATTGACCACTTCGGTAATTCTTTAAATATGGTTTATCTGAATGCTGAGGTTTATGATACCACACAGTAATTCTTGAGTTTGCAACTCACTGCAAATAAAGCAGTCTTATGTTCAGGCCAAAATGATGGCATCAGCACCTTAGGAGGTTGCATTTATAAATAACTGGCTTACACAAACAAAAGTAGCACATTTAAATAGCTTGCCCTGATTTAGGATTTTGATAAATTTTATTCCTGGCTGTCCAAAAGTCAATCATATGTGAAATCACAGTTATTGTTGATAAGCATGCTTTTTTGCAGGGCAAATGAAATTAAGGTTATTTGCTGAGGGTTAAATTTTAAAAGATCAAAAGTTATAGGGTCCTCTACCTAAGAGCATGTAGCCCAGTAAATGGAGGTTCTCTTCCACATCCCTCCGTGAACCAGGGTTCACCTGCTGCCATGCCTGCTTTGGTCAGTTGCTGAGTTTAACAAACCCGTATCTAGATTTTGCCATGGCTGAGCTCTATAGTCTGTCCAGAAATTAAGGTAAAGAAGATTTGTCTGCTAGAAGCATTTCAGCATGGAATTCCACTAGATTATACTTCAGAATTCTGGAAATTAAAGCTCTTTTCCTGCAACAGGGAGCAGTACCCATTGATTTCTGTTGGCAAATATAAATAAAATTTTAATACAATAACACTTCTTCCTTCACAATGGACTTTCATAAATCATATTCCATCTAAAAAAAGGTTTTGAAAACCAACCCAGTTATTGCTGAGTGTTTCCTGACAGGCTCTTTTCAGCTGCTATCTCAAAGGATGGAAGAGAGACAAGGCAGTCCACAGATGGTAGACAACGCTGTAGCTTCTCTCTGTGTCAAAAAATACATAAAAGAAACAGTAAATTATATTACATCAGTGTTACGTGTATGTGATATTTAAAGTGATAATTAAATCTGTAGTTACAACACTACAGATAAAGTACTTTGAAACTTTGAGCTGAGCTTGTGTGCATTACAGCAGAGCAGTGCAAACTAGGAGTGTGCAGCTACAGTGTGGGAGATGTGGTACTGGTTACGCTGCAGCTGGGCACCCCTCCATGTCATTTAACTTTCTGTCTTGACTGACCCCCTTTATCTCCCTTTCTGAGCTTCAAGTGGTGTAACGAGAGCTGGAAAATGTCCTGAACTCAGCCTTCCACAGTATTACTTCCACGGCACTTTTACACAGCAGGTTAAAGCTCCTGACATTCGTGTTCATACATTTCATACATGTCTGTGTCACTTTCTCAGGTCCTCAATAAATAAATAAATAGCATTAAAAATAACAAAATTAAAAACGTTAAAAAATCCCAAGTCAGTGTTTGTATTATATACAAATATCATTTCAATGCGAAATGTTGGTGCTTGCATTTCCATAGCTGGAGGGATCCTACCCTATAAAAAGCACAGTGTTTCCAAATGGAGGCACACAGTGTTTTTCACACATGACACGTCCGACTTCCTCACTACTGGCTGTGATGCAGCTCCTCGGAGAGCCTGAGTTTGCCTGGTTAGCAGAGCACCGGCAGCCAGTCTCAGCTTCACCATATTCCTATTATGCAATTCTCTCCTCTTATTCTCCTCCTCAGTGCACAGGCTGTACAAAATCTCCACCAAGGCTATAAATAGGAAGCCTGGAGCCCTGGAGGATGGACAACCAGCTTTATATAATACTCCCCTCCAGATAGCTGTGGCACGAGGAAGAGTATCACTCGCTCCCGTGTCTGATGAAGGCGAGGCTGGGATAAAAGTGGATTGAAAAGAAGACATAAAGATAAAGGGGCAGTGACAGCGTTCAGGCTACTGGGGCTAAAGCTGTCTAGGGGCAGAACTAAAATTATTTCCAGGGCTAAAACAACATGCAATAGGTAAAACACTGTTATTTACACATAGACATTAACACATGTAGCACATGGAGAGAACAGCCTTTAAGTTTCAAAGTCTATTATGCACCATCTATTCTGCTGCTCCTTTTGACAATGTGTACCCTTTAAATAAATTTACTTGTAAAATAACAAGAAGTATGAGTATGTCAGCACATGTACAATGTTCACGCGCCCTTGGTTTGACAAGATAACTTATCTTTAAAATTACCAATAAACTAATAACAACATTTGGAATAAAGAGTACAACTGCCACGAAAATAAACTATTCACTAATAACCCCCAGTAGGGTGTCTATGGCAATACCCAATATAACAACCTTAACAGATGCCATCAGTGGAATGTAAAAATTTCAGCACCATTACTGAAATAGAATATAAACAATACCTTTTTTTAACATGAGTTTATAAAAACATGCAGTCTGGATTATAATACCATGGCCAGCAGAGTTTGTTTTTTGGAGGGTAGTACAGGCACAAATTCACATGCAAAGCTAGTGTGAGTGTAAATTTGAAATGGGCAGTTTATTTGAGGTATACAGCATATATCATTTAGTTAACCTACATAAATTTTCAGGAGTTATTTTATATTTATATATAAATATAAATATTAAAATATATATTAACCCTATAAAAAATATATATATTTATATTTATTTATTTAAATAAATAAATAAATATCATGTTAGTTCGCATTACGTTTAGTTAACCTACATAAACTTTCAGGTGTTAGGTCATAGCAAACTGAAAAAATGGCAATCTGAACTATGAATACATTACAGATTTGATATATTAAAAATTAAAAGTATCTTCTGTGAATTAGTATTTAAATTATTGACTTGTGTATTACTTCGGTCATTTTATAGAGGAAATAAATTAGTTATCCATCATGCAATTACATCAGAATTATAAGGCATAAACTGATTTTAAATAACTTTAATCAAAATTCACAGAGCTCATGATGCCAGTGGTTGTGCTTGCCATTACCCTATGGAGTTAATGCTGAGTAAGTCATACATGAGGCACAGAAATGTCAATGCCATCTCCATGTATCAATTAAAGTAAGCTGTATTAAAGTTGATATTCATTTCTGTATAACCCTGAACTAGTACCATCAGCAGAAAGGACATTTTAAAATAAATTATGATAAATAAATGTTCTTAAGGGTATTTGCTATTTGCTAACTCTCTCTCTCTCTCTCTCTCTCTCTCTTTTCTATAAATAAATATATATATATATATATATATAAAGCCCTAAACTACATATGGTTATTACCATACAGACTATATCTGAACCCAATATCAACAATCTGGTAGAATAGTCACAATAAAGAATAAAGAACCAAATCATGCCTTGCACTGCAACGAGAAAGATATTCATGTCATATTCAGACTTCATTTGTAAAAGAGTAGCCCATCAGTCCAGCTGGCTGAAAGTGTCCACGAATGACGTGATACAGAGGTAACAGCTAAGACACTTTTCTTCATTTCCATGCTGTCACTTCTTGAGGCACAGCCCAGTCTTGCCATATTTGTTCCCAGCATCACGCAGTGCTCTATATAAGAGGGAGGGAGGCCAGTACGGTGGCAGATAAACAGGCAAACACCATCTGTCCCCCAGGCCACTGCCAAGGACAAAGAACCACTTCAGAGTGCGCACCTTCAGTGACATCACGGCCATCGTCGACTGGATCTGGCTCCTTGTCCAGAGTAAAAATTGCTGATATCCAATAATTTCAGCTGCAATCTGAAAGTATACTTTGGAACAGAAGCAACGGACTGGCTGGATAATGAATGTGCCTCATGAGACATACTTGTCATACATAGGATTTCCAGCTGGGTACAAGCTACCAGATGGTGAAGCTAACTGCAGAAACATATACATTCATAATACATTATTAAGCAATGTAAACAAATGTATAATAATAGTGACAAAGCAACCCTCTGGTTAATTTTTAAAAACAGATTTTAAAAATCTAGTTCATTTTTTCCACACCCATTTAAATCTAAAATTAAGGGAAAAAAAAAAACAAACTAGTGACTTTAACAAACAAACATCATCTATTATTACAAAGTCTGTTCCGTGCACTAAAGGTTCAGATGACATGAGCTGACATTCCAAATTGTACAATGAGCAGTGTAAAACCTCAGTACAGAAAGGATAAAGTCACACTTAACTTCATTATTACGAGAAGAGCCCTTGAGGTCGCTTTGATCATTTATTAGTTGAGAGGGTCACTGATGTGAGAATACGTGATCCTATAGGATCAAAGACTTTTAAAAATATTTTATCACTGGTTGAGCATCATCATGCCCATGAGAGGACAAAATTGTGTCAAGCAGAGATATACATAACTGTAAAAATGAAAAAAAAAAAAATATATATATATATATATACATACATACATACACAAACACACACACGTGTATAAATAAAACATTCTTCTGGCACTGCCAGTCTCATCATGGTCAGAATTTAACTTATTCATATTCCTTATTCTAAGTGCTTCAACAAAGCAAGCACAATATATAACCTAAGAATGTACTACAAGTCTCAAAAAGAACTGTACTCCCTTATATAGTAGTAAACCTCACACTTGTGGTTGCATTTGGAGAGAGATCCCGGGTTTACAACCAGCTTTTAAGCAAAAATACAGCCGACGTGTCTCTATGTATTATACAAATGTACACGCTACTGGTGAAGCCACAATTTCAATACTTTACATGCCTCAAAATGATCTGTGAATGTGTCTGGTATAACTTTAAACATATATTTCAGTAATATAGACTGATATTCCTCAACATAATTGTTCATTGCAATATTCCCCCCCCCCCATTTTTAAAAAGATGCGTGGGTGTTCTAAACGGAGATCACTTACAAATCAGATAAACTCAAATTATATCCTAGATATTTTTCTTGCAATTACTGTGAAAATACTAGCTTCTTCTTGTCTCTTGATGCCATCAAGTAGTTTAGTTTTTTTTCCATATTTTTCCTAAAAATGTTTGTTGCATGACAAGTTTACAGTACAAATACTTTCTGTTTTTCTCCATTTGTTAACCATGTCAGGTTACCATAAAATTCTTACTTTGTCATCTGGTGTCTTCATGAAGAAGTGAAGCACAATATCCATAACTAATTTAGAGATTAATTTCCAATGCACTTTAAATAGGAGCACATTCCAGCTGGTGGCCTTTTCTATTGACAAAACAATCATATAGGTAATAAATAAATACAAATTTACCTTGCTTTATGCTTAATCAAGCTTTTTCAAAAGCAGCAAAAGTGAAGGCAATGTGAGAGTAATTTGTTCTTTACCATTTTAAAACTACAGGGAAAGGAAATAATGAATTGTTCAACAGCCATACACTTGCAAAGTCCTCATCAAGGTGTGGATACATTCCACCATTACCTATGTAATTTCCCCCTGTTTGTTATGGACTACCTACAAATAGGGTTTCCTTGTCCAAAGAGCAGTAGAGTGTTGGTATAGTTTTATGTTTTGACAGGAATATCACAGGTCACATGAATAGAACTCGGTTACAAGTTATATGATGGTATCAGATTTAGCCAACATGTGAGATGACTGCAAATCATTACAGTAGTAAATGACAGCAAATGGATACTTGTTATTGCAGTCTGCTAACAGGATATCTGTGGCAGTAGAACAGCCCCAATTGCAAGAGACAGAAAAAAATAAAAATAAAAAACCAAGGACCTTATATGGCAGGGTTAATTTAACACTGGGAGTGTTGTTTTAACACTAGGAATGTTTATATTTGTCCAGACTGACTCTTATTAAAACCAGACAAGGGTAAAAGTATTAATAGGGTTAATATTAAACCATACAGTCAAAGTAAAAAAAAATAAAAAATTAAAAGTCAAAAGAGCCTTTTTTCCGTGCAAGGTGGGACTGTACCATTTTGTGTCACTAAACAAAAATATTGCATACATTTTCTAGTTTACTAATACAAAAGGTATAAAGTTTAGTGTAAAACTAAAATTAAACACAAATAAAAAAAATAATAATAATAATTGGAAAAACGCAGAAACGATAGAGCTGTTCCAAGATAAGCAAATATATGCGATTATCACACAATAAACACATGAACAGTGTTATCCCGACCTGATATATTAGACATGAAGCTTCTGCAGCACAACACACTTCCTACGGCGCTATGCCCCACCCCCTCCGCCTCCACCTGATTGCATTTTTATCAACGGAACAAAACAAGACTAAACTTAATTTTCATTTCACAATTACGACAATTACTGCGGTTACACATTACTGTGTCGACTTCGAGCAATCAAACCTTACAGAAAATACACCTACAGCGTAAAATAGTCAGACGTAAATCGGAGCGTGATTATTCGACGCGGAATTTTGCTTTCCCTGACATTAAAATTATTTATAACTCCCTCAAAAGAAATAGGTGTCAAAACAAATTTAACTTCCAGTCTACAGACTGAAAGTCTAAATGTCAATGGTGGACAAAATGCTCACATGTAAAATGGATTCCACAGAAGATACTTGCCGATAAAACCTTCACTGCTATGGCCAAATTCATTCACGAGTTCATGCCTCCATTCGCGACTCAGACTGCAGAAAATTTAGGTTAAAAGCGGTTCGACGGACGTGTGAAGAATGCTGTTAGAATAACAATCTGAAACAACAAGTAACCAGCTGTTCTTCCTGTTGCTTTGGCTACATCGCAGTAGGTGCATTAATATTGGTAAGGTTAATGTCACACTGACTCTCCTTATTAGACTTTTAAATGTTAATATGCAGAACAAGAAAGAGAACCTCGGTTTTAATACATTTGATGTTACATATAATTTAACCGAAGTGCCATTAAAAATATATAACGAATCAATCTGTCATTATTAATTAAAACTTTAATATGAAAAAAAGCATATTATTATCTATATTTTTGAGGATCACAAACGCATTCTGTTCGTTTGTTTGTTATCCATTCTTCTAATAGAGCTTGCTGGATGGAATATGAATCGACAACTGCAATATTTGATAGTTAGAAAGTGTATGGCATACCAGTAGCTAGGTAAGGACGTGGATCTAATACTTACCCTTGGACTGTATAAAGAAGACCCATCAGCCGTCAGCACAGTGTCAGTCTGTAAAGATCCAGTGTTACCGACGCTCAATTCTTTACTCGGCTTACTGTCGTTTACTGTTGGTGAGTCACTGCCGATCTTGAGGTCCCATCTACGAGCTGCATCCTTCTTAATGCAGTACCGCTGTAGCATCAGTACCTGCACAGATTTCTCTTGCCGGTTGCTGTGGCAACGCAAATTTCAAGCTGTGACCAAAGATTTGACCGACAATATGCTAAGGCCTACAGACTATGGTTTAAAGATCTTCTTTTAAAAATTTGTCATGGTTTTAAAATATTTTCTTTTACCACAATTACACACATATGTTCACTATTTTCATGTGAATTTTACAACTGATATCAAATAAGAATGATCTAACTTGCTAAATGTTGAAAATATTTTTGTGTACCTTTTTACATGCCCCTGATGACAATGTACAAAATATGTTACAGCAAAGCTACATGTGGAGTGATGCTTTGTATTATTCAAAATGTGACTATTTGAGTGACAGACTATACCTATAAAATGGAGTAGTATCAGAGGATGGCATTCAGTGAACTATTCCAGCCTTTATTTATTTACTTTAGCATAGAGGTTAATTTATGCATTGTATCAATATTTCAGTATCGTTTCTTGACTGAACAAATTTCTGAAGCCTGTTGGCTCCTAATCCTGGGCCACCCATAGGTCTAGGAGACTTTCTCCATTGTCTGGAACTAGCAATGAGTCTGAGCTCACTTTCATTGTACAGCACATTTTCCAGTCAAACCACTGTTATCCGTGCTTATTGTCTTATGTGTATATTTTTAAGAACACTGCTAAATATGGTGTGAAAATTCAAAACTGAACAATACTGGTGCTGTAGCTGTTTTCACTATTGAGTAATACAGCTAAAATGGCTAATAATAGTGGATAAATTTTGCAATGAAGAGGAAAGCAAGTCAGGTGCCACATGTGAACTGTACATGCACTTTTAGATTTCTAGCTATGAGAATGTTGCAAACAGTTGGTGAAATCAACTTAAGAATTATAGTAGTTTGTAAAATGAAGTTGAAGGCACAGACAAATATTAATGTATGTCATACCTTTTTTTTTTTTTACTGAAAAGACAAGATTAGTGCTTGTTAAATTGTTTTAATGTTCACTTGACAATCTTCCAAATGGCAAACATATTACAAATGAAGATCAGCATGTGTCCTGTTCTGTTTAAAGATATGTTTCATTAGAAAAAAAAGTTTCACAGCATGGAACCTACACTTTAAACAGCGTTTATTAACAGGATAACTTAGATAAAAGGTTTGTTAATAAAGCAAGATCAAACTAATTGCAAGATTCTATAATATAGAATGTTATATATAATTATAATTAATTACATAATATACACATTTAATTATAAAGCCTATTTTAGACCACCTATGGCAGAACCTGGACAGTGTCATATCATTTCATTACAATTTAATCAGTTTACTTACAATGTGTAACCTTGGGAGATGCCTGACCATTTCTACTAAACTTAAGGAATGCACAGGGAGAACACACAAATTCCAAATACTGTATCAGATGCTGGATTTCAATCTCATTTGAGGTGGTTCATGCAACAACCTAGTCGATAAGCCAATGCGTCACATTGAAAAAAACATGTGATTTAAAGCTATCATCATAAATGTATAGAAATATATACAAGGACCATATTTTTCTTAGTACAGCATCTAATGCAATGCTGCAGTATCTGGATGAGAATCTGCATCTTAGTGACAGACTCGATAACTATTAATATAATTTAGAAGTTATATTATTGTCCATTACATTCATGGCTGTATTAAAAAATAGTTCTGCGCATAAGGACTTCACTTCTAGACAGCCGTTACTTAAGCCATAATATATATATATATATATTCCTTAGGTAATGAACACACACACACACACACATACACACACACATATATATATATATATATATATGTGTGTGTGTGTTCATTACCTCAGAGAATGTAGAAATGAAAAAAAAATGTCTAATGTTCTTTTCCTGGGTGTGCCCTTAAAAGGATTAAAGTGAAAGTTTATGGATTTATGATTCATTATATCAGGTCATTAACACAAAAACTACATATAGCAACTTCTCAACTACCCAAAGCTTTTACTGTATTTTCGGAAGATGTTCTAAATCAGTTATTCCCTTAACTCTGAAAAATCTAATCTGTCTACTCATTTTTACTGTTATTAGATTAGTCTTATCAACTTCGATTGATTAAAAACTGAATTATTTTAACAAATCTAATGGACATTACAGTTTTTTTCAATCGTTTTGGCTCATTTCTCGTAACGGATTTAACATTCTCTAAACTGTAAGTACAATTGTCACAACAGTTTGATGATACATCAAAACTTTATTGCATGTTTGCGAAAGGTAGTAAGTCACCCAAAACATTTAATTTATATTTCAAAACCTAACTTTATGTCATCTGATTGGCCAGTGCCACCAAAATGAAGAGTCATTTTGTGATTGTTTGAGCCATACTGGTCAAAATGCATAGATGCTTTTTCACCATGATAGTTACAAATTACATGATTACAGTACGATATACATAAAATTACATCATTTTGAAAAATCTAAATAAAAACAAAATCCCATAAAAATGAAAAAACCTTTGGCAGTTCAGTAAATAAGCAAAACAAAAGTAAAACCGTTGTACCCCTTCACAGTGGGCTACATACATAAATTCTCATGTTTGTGGACATCCTGTCGGTCTTGTTGGTTTGGCCAGAGATTTTTGTCAACATCACATCTGACGTTTTGCCTTGCTATGCACCGGGGGAAAAATCTTGCGTGGCGCAGCCATCCCCTGCACTGACCACCTGTGATGTCCTCACATGCAGCATTCATGGCATTCAGCAGAAACATCTGATCCTGTGGCCTATGGCTATATACTTTCCAGCTCCAGGCTGAAGAGAATTCCTCTACTAGATCCAGGAATGGGGAGTATGGTGGAAGGATGTGCAGCAAACCATTCATTCAGTGTTGGCTTGGTGGAAGCTGATATTATCCCATATAATCACATAGTTTGTCAAATCTGGCCTAACTAAATATCTCTCATGTTCTGGTATTACATCTTTGTAAAGTGCATCTAGGAAGGCCAGGAGAAGTTGGGGGTTGTAGGGCCCAATGGGTGGAATATGTACGGTTACACCATTGTCAGCACACATTGTAATATTGCCCCCATGTTGGCCTAGTGTGCCAGTTGTAGCTTGGTGTCCAATTAAATTGTGGCCATATCTCCTGCATTTGAACAAACAGAAGCGAGCTTCATCCACAGAAACAAAGAGAGAGAGATCAGAGATTTGGCCTTTATGTTTTAAAAAACTGTTTTTTTTTTTTTATTTTTCATTTGAGAAATGAACCAAAGCGGTTGAAAAAAAAACTATTTTATCTATATATATATATAAATAATTTGAAATACCAATACAGTCAACTATTTAAGTATTCAGTCGATGTAACGTATTCACTTCAACAGCTTGGAAGGTCAGAATCCCAATGCAAATGGCGCCTTTTGGTGCAAATGAATGATTTTTTTCTGTTAAAGTAAAATAATCGTTAGCAATACAATATAAAGACTCGACAAGTGCATGTCGCCACCTACTGTGCGAATGTCATGGTCACCCGCGGTTGCATTTTCGTATAAAAATCGCTTCCCAGGTCGCCATCTACAAAGCGAGTACTGTACCCCAGTTAACATAATACATTTGATTTTCGCTCAATATGATTGTTGTCATTACACCGTGAAAAGTAATACCAATAAATCTTAAGGAAAGGAACGCCTGAACGACGATAAAATTATATTTGTAATAAACTGAAATTACTTAATTCTAGATTCCATTCACATCATTCCCCAATGACAAACTGTCAAAAGTGCGTAAGTACAAACGCCGAACCGGAAATGGTGCGATCTTTTGCCACTGCTTCCTGTGTTACATTTAATACTTCCTTCATATTAGGGAAACCATAAGGATAATTTTATACATTTATTACTTTCCCGTAAAATTTCAGTGGATAGAATTCCTGTTACAAAAACGTATAACTATAGAAATTTTTGCCAGGGTTAGCGACACAGATGAATGCAGTCAACAAAATCGGAGAGATGTTTCCAGGGGACCAATTAACTGCTGCACATCACACTTCCGCTTAGGCTCTCTATAGCACGGTCCCGGCGGTTTCGCTGAAAGCCCGCCGGTCAATTTTTAAAAACGTTTGTTTGGAGTCATCCGAGTAATATCGGACCCATCTGAACTGCAACCATGGTGAGTCTTAATATTTGACTTTGTTGGTGGTTTATCTGAACGTATACAATGTTATTTCTGTATTTGTTTTTCAGCGTTCTTAATTATATTCATATTTGTTATCGAAAGCTGTTTAGCTGTTGTTAGCATTCTCTGTAGTATTTCTTTGTAAATATGGCAGTTAGCGGTTGTAAGGCTAAAGTCCATGTCTTTTGAAATTGTGATTTAGTTGTTTGTTGCTGGGTTAGTTATTTGTAGCCGTAAATAAAGGATGTGCCCCCAGATAAGTATTCTTCAACTGATTCTTCAAGAAACTGGTTGAACAGGCTAATGATTTGTGCAGTGTGCAAATAATATTTATATATGTAATATTTTTAATTTTTTTATTTTTTGTATTGGCTACATTTTCTATTTTAATATGTAAATTTTTATAGCTCGTTTATCCTAACTTTAATCATCCATGTTTGTTTATCCAGACTGATATTATGTCGTTACTGAAGGCTAGGTAGTAACTCTTAACGCGTCTGAACACTGCCTGCATTTTTCACAGTAAAAATTCTCATTTAGTCCTGTCTGAAACTGAGTTCTTTACATTGATCTTTTTTCCTTTTTAGACTGTTGGAAAAAGCAGCAAGATGCTGCAGCACATCGACTACAGGATGCGCTGTATCCTGCAAGATGGCCGCATATTTATCGGAACTTTTAAGGCCTTCGACAAACACATGAATCTCATTTTGTGCGACTGCGACGAGTTTAGGAAGATTAAGTAAGCCCAGCTTTTCTACTTTTTTGCATCACTTCAAAGTTTAGTGCAAGGTGATCATATGTTGTTTTAGAGTAATTTGCTCATTTGCTGGTAAAAAAAAAAGTATGTGGTGTCTTTTGGGCACTGTTTCCTATAACATTGAGTGTTTAATGTGTGATTAGTATGTGTTACGTTTGGCATGCCAAAACTAGGTCTGTGTTTTATTAGTTTAGGGAAACTTGTGAGTATTGTTTGAATTGACTAACGTATAACTTCTCTTGCTTGTAGGCCAAAAAACTCTAAGCAGCCAGAACGCGAGGAGAAGCGAGTGCTTGGCTTGGTGCTGCTCAGAGGGGAGAACTTGGTGTCCATGACAGTAGAGGGACCCCCACCAAAAGATGTACGCTGATTTTTCTGTGGTTGAAATGTTGCTTGCATTCAACTTTTGTGTTGGAAGACGTCAGGTCCTGTAACGACGTACGTTATTCTGAAGTTTGTCTATGTGGATGTGACTTTTTATTTTCTTAACTGCAGACTGGCATTGCCAGAGTGCCATTGGCTGGTGTGGCTGGAGGTCCAGGAGTAGGCCGTGCTGCTGGTAGAGGGGTCCCTGCTGGGGCACCTATGGCCCAGGCTCCAGCAGGACTGGCTGGCCCTGTTAGAGGTGTTGGTGGTCCATCTCAGCAGGTAAAAGTGGTGAACCTTGCAGCACATTGCACTGCTTAACTTGCATTGTTCTTTTTAAATACTCAGAGTTGCACATATTGTATAAACTAGCCTCTTCCGTTGCACTCTCCAAACAATTTGCATATATCTCCCAGAACCATTGTACATATCTTCTTCATTGCACATAACTCTTTGTGCTACTGTATATAACTCTCCCTTTTTCCTACTGTTTATTTATATTCATTCATGTACATCCTATATCAAAGCCTTACCAGCCTTTACACATGTTAATATTCTGCACTGCTACCAATGCACTTCTGGTTAGATGCTAACTACATTTTATCCTCTTGTACCATAACATGGGCGATAACAAAGTTGAAACTAATCTTAAAAAAAAAAAAAAAAGTTGTGTGAATGGCTAGAAATTAATCTGGCACTTTGTTTTTCAAAGCATTTGTGTTTTTGCATAAATTTTAGTTTTTTGATTTATAAGCAATGGCAGTGACAAATCTGCCATTACTGACTTGAATTTGTTCTTTTAAGTAGTTTAATCAGAATGGAGTGTTTATAAAGGTGGCAGTGACAAGTGGAATCTTGCTAAATTCTTGCACCACCAAGTGTATAATTAGCCAATATGTCACACTGTAAGCATTGCAGCATCTGTCATCTTTCATTGTTTGTAGGTAATGACACCGCAGGGCAGAGGAACAGTAGCAGCCGCTGCAGCGGGTGCTAGTATTGCTGGTGCACCCACACAGTACCCCCAGGGGAGGGGAGGACCCCCACCCCCCATGGGCAGAGGAGCACCACCCCCAGGTTTGTTTCACACAGTGGTTCCGTAACAGTGATGAGGGCGTTTGAATTGAGCCTGATGCTGAGACTTGTACAAGCAGGATTACTCTGAGCCTGAACCCTGTGCTAAGCACACTTAGCATTCAGAGGCATCTCGGAGTTATTCTCAGGTCAAGTCTTCCATAACTTGTAATTTGCACACAGTGTTTTCTTGCTATTTGTTTGGACCTAGAATTTTGCTTTAGTTCTTGAATAACGAGCACGGCTATCTTGTTAACACATCCACTCTATATCGACAGGTATGATGGGTCCCCCTCCAGGCATGCGGCCCCCAATGGGTCCCCCAATGGGAATGCCGCCTGGCCGTGGCGCCCCCATGGGTATGCCCCCTCCAGGAATGAGACCTCCACCACCCGGTATGAGAGGTGAGCTAAGCACTGTAAACATGGTGCAGTGTAAATTACATGCAATCAAGCCTAAGCTTGATTCATTTGTGTACACATTTGTACACCAGAATAGCCCAAAACCATGTTTCAGTGCTGGTTTATGCAACTCGTGATTGTTTAAATGTACCAGTCAAAATGTTTTTGTACAACATTTGCCAATACTCAGTGAAACAAATTTGGGGGCTATAAAATGCTCTGTACATGAGGTTTTGACTGGTATTGAGGTTTACCTTTCTTAATTACTGAGTAAGAATGCTGTGTCCTTGTAGATTTTAATTTGCATGACTTGCTCACCTGCTGTAGTAGTTTTCTGCATTTCGTCTGGCATGTAATCACTGCTTATTTATGCCAGTAATGTGTTAATCTGTTTGGACTGGCACTTGGGTGAAAAGTAAGAACATGCTGGAGTTAATGGAAAATTTTGGTGGTAGTTCAAGTTGGCAATGGCTGATCTGAAGCTCGTTTTGTTGGATCAATATGTAACCCTGTGCCAACTTTCAATCTAAAAATGGGTATGAATAAATAATCCTGACATTTCAGGAGACATATTAAACCATGACTTTCAATGATTGTGTTAAGGTCTTCAGGAAAATGTTTAGCAATTCATGCTGAAGGATGCATTAATCATGCAACCTTTGTACCAGTAATGTGTTGTACCTGGGCCGTTGTGATGAATGTGACGGATGTAATGTGTGCAGTGTAATATAAATTACGATTATGGTTGTATGCCAGGTGGTGGGGATGTGCTTTTCCCCACAGCGAAGTTTACTGGTTCATAACACTCCATAATTCTATTTTCAGGTCCTCCCCCTCCTGGAATGCGCCCACCCAGACCATGAGTCCATCTTCTCTTGAAGCTTGTCACCACAAACATTGTGTTCAGCTTGTTACTTTAAGTTGTATAGTTTTAATTTTTTTAAATAAAAAAATTTTTGAACAATATTGAGTTCACTGTTTCTGAAGGTGAAGTGCTTCTGGTCAAACTTGACTGCAGAGAAAGTTTCAGCAGGACACAGGTGCCTCAGTGATGTTCCTGATGGTCATTTTGTGGGCTTCGTAAAATTTGATAGTCTTGTGTTATTGTATGTCACGTTTCATAATTTTTTTTTTTTTTTTTTTTTTTTAACATGCTTTTTGCCAGTCTATGAAGTTTAACATTTTGTTCCATGGCATAAAACGTGGTTAATACTAATTTCATGTCTTTTTTCACGTGTCCATCTATACATTTTTCCTGAAAAAGTATTTTAAATTTGCATTTCTAGAGAAAATGCGTAAAAGTTTCAGTCTTGACCTCTGCTGTAGGCATACTAACCACAAGATGCAAAACAGTTAAACACCCTATCCCACTTAAAGCCAGAGGTGCATTTTGGAATTTTGAAAGATTTAAAATTAGGCACTGAATTTCTTAGGTTCAATTTGAATCATGACTGTGTTCTATACTAGATGTTTTAAGTTCTTTATTCAGTGTGATGTAATAGTTATGAAATGAAACCCAGAACTTAACTCCAAAGTGATATCTATCCAGTTGCTGAAGTGTGCATTCGTTAACAGGAGTTATTGGGGGGAGGTTAAATTGATTCTATAATAAACGGTTCTGTTCCGTTACTCTGCTTTTCATGTCCCATTGCCTTCTTGTCCAAACTCATCAAATACAAGACCCTGATACTTATTTTCAAGGCCACTAATGGACTGTGCCAAACTACCTCCAGTCCCAAATCAAGGCCTACATCCCCTCCTGCACTCTGGTAACAAGACTGGTTGCACCCTTGCTGAAGAACAGCAGATCTAGACTCTTCTCATCCCAGGTGCCTAAACGGTAGAATGAATTGCCCTTCATTTCGATAACTTCAGTGTCTGTCCACATTCCAAAGGCAACTGAAGACTCATCTCTTCAGGAAACACCTCAGCACTTGAATCCTCACCTTTATCATTTTTTTTTTATACGGTTTCCAATGTTTAAATGTTGTCTTTATTCATTGTGCTATTACTAATTTAACATTTTGCCTTTCAGTTGATTTAGACTATCTTGCTAAACTGAATCTTGCGCACTTTTGACTATAGGACAGGACTTACTGTTAGCTGGATTCCCTGATATTGTCGAACTCGTTTTAATATGCAGGTCTATTCTTACTCTTTTTTTCTCTTTGGATAAATGCGTCTGCTAAATGAGTAAATGTAAAGGTTTAAAAAAAAAAAAACTAAAGTCGGAACGTCGCAGTTTTATATTGTGGTTTGAGGGAAAGTTAAGGAGGACGGACTTCCGGTGTTTCAAACACGTGTATCAGGGTGGGAGGAGTTATTGGTCAGCAGGTTTTCTATGGTGGTACGCGTGCGTTGAAGTAATATGGTTCTTGTTTCACACGATAATACTGTTTATTTGTACAAGTAGTGCTCATGTTGTCGTATTTTAAGATACAAGGATAGTTAGCGTTAATTATTTGGCATTTTGCTAGCGAAATGTTGTCGGATTTAGACCTTATCGGAACCATCCACGAGGGCGATGAAGTGCCGGACGAAGTTGATTCAGAGTCTGACGATGAACCTGTGAGTTAGTTGTTTAAGTCTACTGTTAGTAGTTATCATGCTGTGTTTTGTATGCTGAGATGTTAAGTACTTGACGAACTACCTAACATTCATCTCCGACAAAGTCTTGATAATGTTTGGGTTAGGATTATGACTGTTATATCAGTGCAATGTTGATAGTTGCAAGAAATACAATATGATCAACGTGTCCTCTATAGTACTTGTGTAACGGTCTGAAAACGTGGTTTGTAGCGGTAATCTAAGCAGTGAAACTGGATGCGCATATAGGTGAAGATTTTTATCTTGGTACATTTTATGTTGGTTTATTATTGCTAAATAGCAAGATACATGTAAAGAGTAAGGGTAATAATGATAAACGTACAATGATTCAAATATTTTTGACTTGATGCTCAATATTAAATTGTCTGGAGAATGACGTGTTTGGGATGCAGAACGTTATTGTTACTCCACAATAACAACCAATGAAGTGAGTTATTGTAGAAGTTCTATAATGACTCTTTATTAATACAATATTTACAACAGACAGGTGTGTGATGAACGCCGAGTAAACAAATAAATATTCCTTGTCTTAAACGAAGGTTATTTGGAAAAAAATAAACCTCTAAAATGTTTGGATATGGAAGTCTGGTTAGTCCAGTGTTTTCCTTAGGAGGAGGTGTTTGTGTTCAGCCTTCTCTGAGCAGGTATATGTTCACTTTTTTGTACTCTGTTTGCTACGAGGAATATGATAAGGAAAAACATTGTGGTAAATTAAGTCAAAATCCGTAACCACTGACGAGCCGATATGGTATTAGCCTATAAAACAGGCGTTTGACTCAGGTTCAGTTTGAGAACTCGTTTGACTTGTTATTTTGCTTGTTGTGGTGATGCACTGTGTCTGTGTCTGCTGTTGATACCTGTTCATTGCGTACAATGTAATGCAATTCCTAATTTGTGTGCTGATTGCCAGACATGTAGTGAAGTTGTGCTGAGGTCTAAATGTGACTTGCTGTGCCCCACAGGAGCAGCCTGTTGTTTTAGGACGGAAAAAGCAACAGCAGCTGAAGTGTCGCAGTGATGGGGATTTTGCTGCCGATTTCGAATTTGGGGAGAGGGATGGGCTGTACAGTGAAGACTGGGCAATGGCTGACGTCATGTCACAGCTGAAGAAAAGGGTGAGTTGGAGCAAGTGTAGCCTTATCACATCGTCTCCTGCAACCTTCTGTTGTTGTGAAAGACCTTAACTTGTAGAACATTGCATTTGCCTGATGATGTGGTCCATTTTTAAGGACCTCTGTACATGGCAGGAGTTCAGGACCGGTGATGTGTAACTGTCTGATTCTTACCTGTGTACTTTTAATTCAAGTGAACAAAGACATATATGTTGGCCAATTATTTACTTTTGTGTTCTAGAAAGCCCCCACTACTTTGGATGAAAAGATTGAAAAAATTCGCAAGAAACGGAAAACAGAGGTGAGGCGAACTGCTTACATTGGTTACATGACAGAAATTTAGCTTTTGTTTGGATGATGTAGCATGTTCCCGTTTCTAGTTTGTTTCTGGTAATGCATTAAGCCTGATAAACGCTAAAAAACATGAATTTTGTCCTGTAGGAGAAGGCGTTGAAAGAAGGGAAAACTGCAGGTACGCCAGAAGCTTCAGGAGAGACAGAACCAGTGGCGAAAGAGGAGGAGGAAACGTGTAAGGAAGACAAAGAAGCAGCAAGTGGTGATGAAGGTAGTGAAGGATCAGAAGATGATGACAACGGAGCCTTTGGTTCAGAAGATGAAGCAGTCCTTACAAAAACAGGTTGGAGACATACGGAAACATTTGGCTTAAATGATGAGGACTGATTGTGAACCACATTGACAGTGTGTTATGTTTGCAGATACATTGAGAGAGAAGCAGAAAAGGGGCCAGAAAAAGAAAGATGCGGCAGAGGTGAGCCAGCAGAGAAATGCTAAGTCCTTCGCTCCTTTGTATTCACAGGCTTCGGGTCAAAAAGTGAAAAATATTTGAATCACTGTAGGTTTATCATTATTACCTGCATGAGTAGTGTACATAAAAGCCAGTCCTCGGTTACAAATTATCCTAAGTGAGCAGTTCAGTTTTTATTGCGTCATAAATCTAGCTGCTCGTGCCAGAGTGGTGAGAATTCCAAAGGGAAGTTTGATTTGTAGCCATTGTGACTGCATCTGGGACAACCATCTCTGACTGTTTATCTTTCTGTCCTCACCATAGGCACCGGAAGCCTTCTATGAAGATGCATCAAACTATGATGAGAACCTCACCTTTGAGGACATGAATTTGTCTCGACCACTGATGAAGGTTCCCAGCAGCTGCTGAGTTTTTTTTTTTTTTTTTTTTGTACCAGCCCACTTCACTGTCTTGTAATTTTACTCACCCTTTCTTCATTCTGCTCAGGCCATTACAGCAATGGGCTTTAAACAGCCCACCCCCATCCAGAAGGCGTGTGTTCCTGTGGGTTTGCTGGGCAAGGACATTTGTGCTTGTGCTGCCACAGGCACTGGTAAGGCACGCTGGTACAGCTGCCAGCCCACCGTGGTCTAATTGGGAATATGAACCAAATCACCAGGGGGATGTTTCAAGTAAAGGAATTCACTGTAGTAAAACAAATTTACATAAGCACTGGTGAAACACAAACTGGTGTGACTATCCAATGCAAATGCGCATTTATGAAAGCGTTACATCACCTGTTAACAAATAATATTTCAGAATCGGAACCCATTAGAAGGTGAACATGATTCAGTTTGTTCTAACTGCTCTGTAGGTAGTTTTTTGTAACAATGATTGTTGAGACAGAATAAAAGCAGGTTTGTTTAGCTGTCTGTGAGCAAGGTTTGGGTTGAACTGCTTCTGACTTCATTGTCTCCTCACCAACACAGGTAAGACCGCTGCCTTCATGCTGCCAGTCTTGGAGCGGCTCATCTACAAGCCCCGGCAGGTCCAGGTCACTCGGGTGCTGGTCTTGGTTCCAACTCGTGAGCTGGGCATTCAGGTGCACACAGTGGCCCGCCAGCTGGCTCAGTTCACCAGTGTGACCACCTGCCTCGCCGTAGGTGAGCACTTGTCCTTTCAGGGCTGCCAAATGCCCAAATCTGTCCTTTTCCTGCATCATAAGTTGGTTCCTGCACATATTAGCAAACTAATTTAAGTAGTTCGACAACTAATTTAAGTGGTGTGGGGACTGATTCTGCCTTTCTGCTAGCACTGGGTAATTGTAGTGTCAGAGTCAATTGAAAGCTGGAATTGATGTGGTGTGACCTTCCCTGTTGGAGCTGCTTTTATGTTGCACTTATATTTCCACTTAAGACAATCCATCCCCATTTATTTAAAACAGAGAGCTGATTAAAACGCTGCTGCATGCTGTATCCCAGCCATGGCTCGTTTTGTTAGAGGACTTGGCTGAACAAATTGACTCCTTAACTGAAGCAATTTCAGCGTCACCTTTGGTGTTGTAGCCTTTTCCAGTTTAGAGGAAGGTGGAAATCTATACTCTGCATTTCAGGTGGTTTGGACCTCAAGTCCCAAGAGGCGGCGCTGCGGGCCGGGCCAGATGTCCTGATCGCCACACCGGGACGGCTGATTGACCACTTGCACAACACGCCGTCCTTCCAGCTTAGTCAGATTGAAATTCTCATTCTGGACGAAGCCGATAGGTATGGTTAAAGTATTTGTACATTTGTGCTGTCTGAGCAGCCCTGACTGGGAGCTTCTGTATACCGTTTTGGCTGAGGTGAGGTGAGTGAAAGTTACAGAGCAAACGGTACCATGGAAATACAAGAAGAATCTTTAGGTGAATGAAAACAGACGGTAGTTATTTAATAATAAAATAGGTGAGTCCTATAAGGTTGACATCTTTGTATTGAACAGCCAGAGCTTTTGCATTGTGTACAAGGAAAACAGTGCGTTTAAATATTTACCAGAAAGGAGATCTTAGGGAACTAAGATTGAAATTGGGGTCATCTGTGGAAGCCTACTAGACCCTGTAGGCTTCAAATCCCCCTGCTCCTTTTCTGCACTTGTAGTCTGTCACACTTGTACAAGTCGGCCAGGTTCGGTGCTTTTAGTTGTTTATGATGAACCCAAATGCAAACTGACACTGGACTTTGTCTCCTGCAGGATGCTGGATGAGTACTTTGAGGAGCAGATGAAAGAGATCATCAAAATGTGTGCCTACCACCGCCAGACCATGCTGTTCTCTGCCACCATGAGTGATGAGGTGCCTGTGTTGACATGAACTTGCCTGCTTATTTAGGCTTGTCTGTGCCGAAAGGTGCTGACAGCGATGTTTTCCCTATAGGGGCAGGGATTCAGTTTGGCCCGGGTGTCTTCATAGACAGCTATAAGGGGTTGGAGATTTTTTTAAAAATATTGAAGTAACTGAACCTGCAGCATTTGAAGGTCTGATTCTTGTGCTAGGTTAGACAGTTTGAAGTGCATACTGAAGTATGGCCCCCTGCTCAACCATCATTCTCCAGGTGAAGGACCTGGCGTCCGTCTCGCTGAAACAGCCTGTGAAGATCTTTGTGAACAGCAACACAGATGTGGCACCGTACCTCAGGCAGGAGTTTGTGAGGATTCGGCCGTCCAGGGAGGGAGACCGAGAGGCGATAGTGGCTGGTGAGTGCTGTGTAGCTCCTTCTCTAGACTTGTGGCCTTGTGCCTCTGTCTCTCCTCATTCTGTAGCATGGACCACAAGCTCATTCCCTTCATATCTTTGCATTTTATTTAGCTTTTGTTTGCTCTGTCGACACTTTTAAAAATTATACATCTCTGTGTGACTTAGTCATTTTGCCAGTTTCCTTTGAACATTTGGGTACAAAACTAGCTGTTTGCCTGGGTGACTATCAGTCTCTGTCTCAGCCTTGTTGACCAGGACATTCCAGGACCACGTGATGGTCTTCACCCAGACCAAGAAACAGGCCCATCGCATGCACATCCTGTTGGGGCTCATAGGCCTCAAAGTGGGGGAGCTTCATGGGAACTTGTCCCAGACTCAGCGACTGGAGGCACTTAGGTACTCCCTGCTGCAGCAGTGTCAGTGTTTTTCAATGCACAGTTATATTTCCTATTAATTTATTGGTTTCTGGGTGGTGCTGTAACTGCAGCTCACTGGTGTGTGTGTGTGTATATATATATATATATATATAAAATATAGTACAGCATATTGTTAAAAGTTATTTTATTAACTTTTTTTTACACAAAATCGCCCCCTGGTGGCTAGTATGCGGTGACAAGTCAATGAAAGAACTGATACTTGCAACGTTTTGAATGCCTTATAGGCAAACAATATACCCAAGGATTTACCAAATGGCTTTGAGTAATGCATTGTTATTGTGACTGATGAGTAGTATGGCTATAAATTATAAATTACAGGGGAATGAGAACAATTATTGAATTTTCCCACAGCTTTTTCACCCCAAACCTGTTTTATTAAACAGTCATTACAGGTACTGTGTTGAAAATGCAAACAGAACCTTTGACTAACATTAATTAATAATTGCAGTTTGTCATGGTAACAGATTACAGAGAACTGAATAAGTAGAAATTCAGGTGGGATGACAAGCAGAACCACTTATGGCCCAAAGAGACCAGGTTATGTCCTTGTTTTGGAGTTCATTTTTAGAGTTCTACACACTGCACCATGTATTATTGACTTGAACTTGTACTGCAGTACCTAGTCAGGCATTTAAACAGATATAGAGGTGTACCGCTTGTCCTCTTTTCACAGGCGTTTCAAAGATGAACAAATCGACATCCTTATTGCAACAGATGTAGCCGCAAGAGGTTTGGATATTGAAGGCGTCAAAACTGTAAGAACACATTGTAATGCAAAATTTCTTACTTACTGAGGTTTGCTGGATGTTTCATCTCTGTGTCCTTGGCGTCACCAAAGTTGGTGACAACAAAAGAAATTATAACACTGACATTAAACCTGAAGCCAGTTGCAGCAGGGACTTTAACAGGGTCTCACTGTTAATAGCAGAAAGAAGGGTAGCAATTTTTTGACTAATAGTAAAAAACAAAAATCTCTTTAACGTATAAAACTTTTAACGTCTTGCTTTGTTTATGTTTGTATTAACTCGTATGCACAGTTTACTGTAACGTCATTGAAACTTTAGAACTTATGCCACACAGGAAAGACTAACAGGTTTCTCTCCTGGTCCAGGTCATTAACTTCACCATGCCGAACACGGTGAAGCATTACGTGCACAGGGTGGGCCGCACGGCACGTGCCGGCCGGGTAGGCCGCTCCGTTTCGCTGGTCGGGGAATCAGAGAGGAAGATGCTGAAGGAGATCGTCAGAAAGGCCAAGACGCCCGTAAAGGCTCGCGTCCTGCCACAGGGTGTGTGCTGCGCCAGCCTCCTGCTCACAATACACCCCCGACCAACACAGAGAGCCTGTGTCTCGTGTTTCACCTCCTCCTTGCTGCTTTAGTTCTTCAGAAGCACAAGAAAGTCCTTTGAGTTTCATTTCAGGCTTGGTATGCTGATTGACCGCTGCTCTCTGGAGAGGGTTTTAGTGCGTCTCTTTGTCCTGTTGTTAGAGGTCGTCCTGAAGTTCCGAGACCTGATAGAGGGCATGGAGAAGGACATGGATGCGGTTCTGGAGCTTGAGAAGGAGGAGCGAGAGATGGCTCGCTCGGAGGCGCAGGTGAGTACTGCTGTTATGCACGGAAAATTGAGCTCGCAACCCAAATAGCATAATCTAATGGAACGTAAGGTAGCCCGTAGGCTAATTAATTATTGTGCTGGGCCATTAGCTTTACTGCTGTCAGTGTATCGCTAACCCTCAGACTTAGTCTGGGGGCCTTTACCCCTGAGGCACCTGTAGCCCGCACGTCCGGCTGATGTTGTTGCTGGTGTCTGTTGTTTGTCAGATCAGCTCTGCCGAGAAACGTCTCAGGCAGAGCGGGGAGACCAAGGAGCTCCCAAGGACGTGGTTCCAGACACGTGAGGAACGCAAGAAGGACAGGAGTGAGTTCTGCTGGAGGAGCAGGCGATGCTCAGTGTGTCTGCCTCTCCCTGTATAATAGAGTGGTGGGAGACAGTGGGGAATTCTCCCCTTGAACTTAAACCTTTTCATGTACACTGACATGTTGTGCTGGTGATTGACTGACTTGTGCTGTTCTTCTTTAAGTGGCAAAAGCACTGCAAGATTTCGACTTGGCTCTAAGGGGAAAGAAAAGCAGAGCAAAGTTTTTGAAAGAGGGAAGAAAGAAAGAACTATCTGTAAGATTTGAATTTTTTTCCCCCCAACATGTTGTCCTTCTCTGAATTGCTGACTGCTTGGAAATTAACTCATAGCTGTTAATATGGTATAACAAAATTTGCCAGCAAACACCCTATTGTGTTTCTGGCAGATGGGTCAGCTGTGTACCAAATTTTAACCTGTAGTCCATAGCACATTTGTATGTTTTTAAACAGAACTCTGTATTCTTAAGAGGTGGATTCTGTTTTTCGTTTTCTTTCAGGCAGAAGAGAGGGCAAATTTTGAGATTGTGAAGGCTCAGATGTATGCAGAGCGGGTAGCGAAGAGGGAACGCAAACCCAAACGAGCTCGTGCAATGCCAGAAGACACACCTGTGCAAAAAGGTGCCGTTATATTAAAGACTTTCTGGGGAATTAAATACTGTCCTCAGGACCAAATATACATATGGTTTTTTTTTTTTTTTATCGACTACCATGCTGCTTTGGAATGTGTACCATAAAGGGCTTGTTTTTCATTTGCCATCACAGTCTGCTCTGATGAAGTATTCCATAACCACTTGTGTCATGCCATCATAGTTGACAGCAGTCTTGTAGACGACTTCTGATGATTTTTAAATGGTCTCAAGGAAACAGCCCTTTTCAGTAAATGTTATGAAACAAGATGCACTGAAGCAAACTGCACCAAGTCAGCTGTATGATTCTACTGACAATGCTGGTTTGAAATGTGGTTTTGGGTTTGAAGTCTGCTGCAGTACGTATGCTGCACAGGGGTACAGCTGATGGGGGGGAGGGGTGCACACAGTCTATATAACTATATATGCCGAATTTATCCTAATTAACGCTCCCGCTGTAATAGAGGCACCCCCACCTGATAAGCCAGTGCAGCTTGTATTATAATGTACACCCCTTCTACGCAATTAAAGTGGTGACAAAGAAATGTGGTCAATGCGTAGAAGTGTGGATTTGTGGAGAATTAATGTGTAAATGCAGTGAATTATATGCATTTTCTAAAAGTAAAGATTATTTAATTAACATAAAAAGGCTACATTGTCTGCTACATGCCTAATGGAAACTGTGATAATGAGTGAATTTTGTTTTTATAAGTCGTAGTTAATGGGAATTTAATTTTTTAATTATTGTTGTTATTTTTTTGAAAGAATATAGAACAACATTAGACTTTTTAATAACCACTTGTTGTTTTTAAAGGTTTTTAAAAACTTTATAATTTGCTCATTTAGGCCTCAAATAGATGCACCCTGCACGTAATTTGCAACGTGGCTGGATGTGTTAATTAGGATAAATACGGTAATTATATTGTTTTATATAGATGCACCCCCCCACTTTTGGAAAAACTGTGATGCTGCAAGCCTATTCATATAAATTTGTAATTAAACATTGAGTGCCTTAACAATGAAGGGAGTTGAAGGAATGACTTGTGTATGTTATGTTAATGGTAATTATTGTAAATCCTAGTAAAAAAAAAAAAAAAAAGTAGTAAAGTTTGATGACCCATGTCTTTTTTGTAAGGAGATTATGCTGATGTATTTGGCTAATGTACATGTAAAATTGTGGAAGGTTATGCTAATATGTTGTGTACCCGAATTTTCACAAGTGACTAAAGTTGCTTATTTGTGTTGCAACAGGTAAACCAAAAGGGCGGCCGGGTAAGAAGTCCGTCTTCGACAAAGAGCTCACCAACACCAGCAAGAGGGCTCTCAAGCAGTTCAGAGCTGGGTAAGTTTCTGTAGGGAGCAAGAGAGGAACTGAAAATGAAAGGTGTGATTTCAGCTGTACGTCAGGAATGATGTACATGCTTTTGGTATATGATGGGGAGGCTTCCTGGGCCCTGAATCATATGGGGTTGGAACAGTGTCTGTGGGTATGTTGCCAGTGGCAACAACAGGGGAGGCAGGATTGTATATAGCTGCAAAGCTTTAATTGCATTTTGTTTCCTTTGTTCCCCTGTTTCTGGCACCAGACCCTCGTTTGAAGATAGAAAGAGGCTGGGGATCCCTAAGAAAGGAGGCCGTTTCAAGTCAAAGTCCAAGTAAGCCCATTAGTGCTACTTAGTTACATGCAGTTGTCATGGCAGCAAAGGGAAATTTTTGTTGCATGGTAAACATTGTCTTTACAAACTGAAATAAATAGGAGTTCATCTTTATTGATCACATTAATTGATCTCAATTTTAGGTTCAAGAGAAAATAAACAACCGATTGGTGGAAAGACTTGCAAGACCAATGAAGGCCACTTGCATGCACGGCTAGCATAAGGAAAAATTCTGTGATAACATACAACGTAAAGCTGGAAATAAATACAGTTTTCTAAAGTGGTGTGTCATACAGTGAGTGATTCTTTTTTTTTTCTTTTCATCAAATTACAGCAATTTAGTCCCATATTAAATACATTTTGTATACTTTCACAGCACTGTACTTTTAATAAGCTTATTTAATTTGGCATATTATAAAGTTTTAGTCCACACACAACTTTTGGGGCGGCACACTGACACTGTTGCTTCACAACTCCAGGGTTGTGTGTTTAAATTTGGCTCTTAGCACTTTGTCCCCCAGGAGTGTTTGGTTCCTCTCCTCTGCTGTTGTCTGCTTCATTTGTATTATTTTTTACTGTTTATTCCATAATATCTGCAATTTCTTGTGTAAAGCGCTTTGATTATTGTTAAAATCGCTATATAAAAATAAATTGAATTAAATTTACTTTGATTGAGGGACTGAAAATGCCCAAAAGACACTGATTTGGTCAACCGGAAATTTTAGAAGTGTGTGTGTGTGTGTGTGTGTGTGTGTTTTTCTATGATAATTTGGTGCCCTGTCCAGGCTGTGCTTTGTCTACTGCCCAAGGCCACATGTGACCCTGCAAAACATACTGTAAGTAGTTTGAGAATACAGGGAAAATTATTTTTTTCCTTTGTGCTATTGTCCATCAATATTTACCGTGTGAAATGTAAAATTTATGGGAATTTAAAAATTGTTATTTCTTGTTTAAAAGAAATATGATAATCGTAGCTGTGCCACTATCATATGAATAAGGTCTTCAAAATCAGGGACAAGGCTGAAGAACCAGTTTAGTGTTTGTTGCTGTTACTGTTGCTAATAGGAGCAATATCACTTCTCCGCAGCCCTCTAGAGTGCCTGCTTCCTGTCAGACTCCTGAAATAACGTTAACTTGCCTGGAATCCATAACAAGGCATGCCATTGCCTGTGAAGTGTGTTAGATTCTAAAATTATTACTCACTGCAGTATGCGGTAGATGTGAAAGGCATGTCGTTAGGAACATTCACTGATACAATACAGTACTTGTAAAGAAAAAAAATGGACGTCCATTTTAAGAAATGTTT
>JABJVR010000103.1:3505115-3516195 GCA_025773905.1 Chitala chitala
AGAGAGAGAGAGAGAGAGAGAGAGAGAGAGAGAGAGAGAGAGAGAGAGAGAGAGAGAGACAGAGAGAGAGAGAGAGACTGGAAAACCGTCAAAGGTTACATACAAACAAAAATGGAAACAAACATTATAGCTCTGTTATACAGTATATATATTTTTTTTTATTTAAAATGATTCAGAGGGCTGCAAGCCAGCGTATGATCATTCAAACAAGTAACTACTTGTTCATATATATACATATATATATAGAAATGTATTAATGGATTTATTGTTTCTAGCAGGACTTACCTGAGACTCTTGTTTGCTCTGTATTATAGGATTTATACTTAAGGTACTGGATTATTTGTTTGTGGCTACTGTCAGTTGATAATATGAGGTGTTGCCTTATCTGAAGCCTGCCTTTAAGTGTTTGCTCTGCAGAAAAGCCAAGGTGCTGGGATATCAAGTAAATTCAAACAGATGCTGGGCTGCCAGTATTTATGATTTGCAGATTCAGAAATGGCCTGGACTACAGGAACAACTGTGGAAAGATAAAATAATATCCCAGGGGTGTGTTTGCTGTCTGTCTCAGCTGTTGCCTTTTAAATGCTGCTGTATTTTTCTCCCTGCCATGTGATGTGCTATTTTACCATGATTTTACCATGGGCGTTCAGACTATTGCAAATCTTTCTGAATAAAAAAAAAAAAAAAACTGCTAATATTATTTGCTGCGGTAATGTGGTGGCTTACGGATTATTTTCATGGTCAAAAGAAACACAAAAACTGGTTCAGGGGTATAAACAATGCATATCCACATATCACCATTAAAAAGAGCCATAAAAAGAAAAGTGTTCTAAAGTATGTCTCAGGCTGGGGGGGGGGGCTACTTTCAAGCACAGACAGTGCCAGCCGACAGCAGCATTCACCCAGGTAGGATCTGCACAACTAGCCCAAGGTAAAAAAGGCAGCGTGCTCCAGCTCTTCCTATTCTCCTTGGGTTCACTGAGTAAGCACCCCAGTGCTGCCGTCCTGCTTGCTGTGGTAGGAGTTATTTTTGTTGTACAGCTTTAAAAGAAGCTGAATGGGAGCCTTTTTCCTTTGTATTTCATTGCAAAATAATAATAAAAAAAAACTTCAAAACTGTCCAGCTTGCAGAAATGTATAAATGAAAAAAGCCTGTTTATTGGGACCAGATATTGGCGGCTAGATGCTGCACAGGCCCACGTTTCCTTTGTTCTTGAATGTGGGCAAGTAGGACAAATGTGTGAACTCTGC
This sequence comes from Chitala chitala, assembly GCA_025773905.1. NCBI lineage: Eukaryota > Metazoa > Chordata > Actinopteri > Osteoglossiformes > Notopteridae > Chitala > Chitala chitala. The sequence continues at coordinate 3,506,367 of JABJVR010000103.1, forward strand.
AGTGTCCAGCGTGAGTTGCTGAACATCATTACAATAGAGGAAGAGCATGCATTCTAGGTGGCTGAAGTATGTGAAGCATTGTCACGTATGAAGATGGGCAATGTGATGAAAAAACAACCATGAAACTTAAGTCGTAAATGTCACCCCGTTTCAGTAGACAATTTTTTTTCCGAACCAAATACAATATCAAGGTTACATTCACTGGCCAAGAGAATTGTAATGTCAGATAGGTATGAGGTGCAGAGGACCTACATTTCCTAAACAACTGCACTTCACCACGACAAACGCTATGGCCTACAATGTATCACTGGGTGCTGTTTAAATTGTTCTGCCGCAATAATAAAGAACTTATTTGTCTTAAACAGATGATTGGAATGAGAAATTCAGTTAATTCCTGATATTTGATGGCAGGCTAACAAATTAATTTTTACCAAAAATGTTTTTGTGAATATTTTTTCCTTCAAAGTGTCTGAAGGGTGTTTATGTACTTTTTAGAAGGTCATTTTTCCAATATCATTGACATAGCACATTATTAACATGACCACCCTCAATCTACATATTCATCAACTGTTGGATTAATCATTCGCATTGGCGACCTTGACTGACAGGTAATGTTATTGCATGCTGTGCGGCTATGGGAACACCACTGTATCAGTAAGGCTTTAGGAGCAATTCAAAATCAAGGTCTTGGAAGTGAAATAACTATGCAAATGAGAGGATGGGACTGCCTGAGGCCACAGAGCAATCGGACGTACATCTCTGAGCAGAGGGCACACCTGGTCCAAGGTGGGATGCTGTTCCGTGGCTCGTGGCTGCAAGAGAGAGACCATTCAGGCCTGATATTAAAATAACGGTTTGGAGAATAAACAGAGACAATGGATGTTTAGCCAAAGATCTTTTTGTTATTATTGTCTGTTATAAAATGTGAATTAAAAAATAAAATCCAATAAGCTGAACAATGAACTTGCATGAACATGACAGAGCAGTTATGGAGAAGGTTACTGTTATCGCCAGAGGTAAAGAATAAAAATAATCTTGCTCTCAGTGTAAAGTTAAGGTAAACGCTTGATATGATCTTATGGAAGAAGGTTTTTATTTTCTTTAATTAGAGTGCATCGATATTATCGTTACATATCTCATAGTAAGAGTCTGACATTATTTTCTGTCTTGTCAGTCTCCCAGTCTCAGATGTTCCAGCAGACTCAGTGTCACATGACCTGTGTTAAATTGTAGAGTGGGGTGAGACAAATTGACATGAAAATGACCATGGAAATGACCTAGCAGAGTAATTTTCCTGAGTGTTTTATGAAATGCATGTCTTAAATTCTCCAAGATTTGTTCATAAATCTCACAAGGTCACAAGTCAGGGACTGGTTTATAAATCATTTTTTGTGCTTGATGACATTACATTTTATATTTAAGAAAAGACAGAATAAAGCTTATTTCTGTATGAAATAAAAATATAAAATATGCTGCAAACCACAATGGCTAAATAAAGCAATGAGTATTAAAACACAGGGGCCTAACTAAGAGAGTATAAAATGTACATGGATGATACTAAATTGTGTTAATTAACAAAAATAAATTACTTTGATCTGAAGAAGACATTGATTAATTAAAATACTTCATGTGGTATTAATTACACATTGTCACAAGTTCTTGAACAGATGTTGGCAGATGAAGTATTTTGGTGTCTGCTTTTTCATAGACAAAACTTGGGTCAGCACTGAAGAGTTTGTGTAATCAAGCACATTTCATATACGTAATCAGTGCTTATGTTCACATTGATTATACAAATTTGAAACAGGTACATCCTTTAATTTGACAATAAAATCGGCCCCAGTCAGCACAAAGAGTCAACAGCCAACAACTTGAGCAGACTGATTTGCCGATATGTTTGCAACCTCATTATACATTAACTAATTGATAAATTAAATAGACAAAATGATTCAGTATGAGTACAAGATCAAAAGTAAACGAAAAAAAATTACCTTTGTATTATTTGTATATATTTAGAGGAAATATTCATGCAGTTAATCTGAAAGTACAGGAGAGCTATTTAATGAAGTAATTACAAATAAATACTTGTATTTATTATATTAAAAGTACGTATCTATTTGACAGTCTGTGCTGAGGAATATTAAAAGGATGTGCTGGTTTTAGTGTCCAAAAGGCCATTCTCCACATTGGCCTTGTTTCAAATGTGGTTTTCTTTGTGATTTTGTGACTACTTTAAATGGCTGGGCATTAACTAGTGTTCAAAATTTGGAACAAGTCAAAATTGCAAGCATTTATGAAGCGTTGGTCAACCAATAATCATTGTTGTGTAAAAAAAATAATGCTGCAAAACAGTGAGGTGTTTAAATTTATATAAACATTGTGAAAGGACAGACTATTTCTGTTTATTCATTTGAAGAGGGTAAAGTACTGTATCAACCAAAACAATTTGTTTTCACAGGTCCTGGCAGATGCTGGGATTTTGTTCTGTCATTAGGTGGAGGCTGTAGAAAATGAGAGAACCCTGGAATTTCATCAATTTGGAAACCAGTCTCTGTGCTGAGAAAAAATAAATAGCCCTGCCAAGCTTCTGTGCACAGATAATTGAAATTTTGGTAAGCAAAATGATAAAATGCACACCAAAAAGCGCACTCACAATCACTTGAACCAAATGATGTTGTTCTTTTATAATGTTGTCTGCCAAGAATAATGATAGCAGGAAGTAAGACATTTAAAGGGAAGTCACTTATCCATAATCGTATCTGTGTTCAACCATGTAATGTTCATATTTCAAAATCGTTGGTGATTGAGACTGTAGAGGACTGCTTGGGAATGTCTTTGAGGTGATTTGTGTTTTCTGTCTCTGCTAAAGTAGGTTTGCAATGTTTGGACATAGTACACAAATATAATGTACAAGTTGGAATGTAAATTCAGTATAGCGAGATTACTTTTCACAAGGTAATTGTGGCAATCATATATTCTTACATAATCCCCATAAGTCGACTTTATAAAAGGACAGGGAAGCACCTGAGAGGAGGGAATAATAAATGTGATGCTTATAATTGTTCAGACACAGTTAATCTTGATGGATCCTGAGGGAGACAAGCATTGCCCAACAACTAAAGGAACAAATGAGTAAATGCCTCATTTCATTTTGTAAAACTAATTTACCTAATGGCTGGAAGCAAGGTTTAAATAACACCAGTAGAAACTGGTTGCATGCAGAATACATCTTCTTTCTTCACAGCTCTTAATTGTTCACCGATTACAAGAAGTTAGGGAAAATACTCTTTGATCATTTTGATGTAAGGAGACAAAACATAGCTATTAAACCTATGCAAACATGGTGGCATGCAACATCAGGCCATGTCATGCAAAATCCCTCGTATCAAGTCTTGCAATTGAGCTATGTGCTATTGTAAAGTTGGCTGGGGGGCACTGCTATAGCTTACTTGCCCAAAAAATTGTAGTTTGTGCAACGTTATAGTCGGCGAGATGTTGGTGTAGAGTCCAGGTCCTGCAGCGTTACAGTCAATCATTTGGAATGTTAAAATAAGACAAAATGCTCCCAGCAGTTTGAAATCCTAATTTGTAAGAATGTGTTTGTGTAAAAGATGTCAATTTAAAATCCTACACTTATGCTTTAGCTGGAAAGAGCAGGTACGGTGAGGACAGCATCTCTGCTGTCTGCCCGAGGACTCCGCCCTGAGCTCTTCTTTGTTCGCTGACCGAGGGCCTTGTCAGAGCATCGTGCTCCTGCAGACGGAGAGGACGCGAGACGTATATGAAAGCATGCGGGACTGCGTGAGCGCACTCACACTGCTACATGTGGCTTAATAAACGGTCTCAGTCGAACGACTGGATACCCCTAGGAAGTCAAGTTTTTTTTTTGTACTGTCCTTCTCCGTAAAAAGCAGTCATCCTTCTTTTTGGCATGTAAAATTAAGCAAATGTCACTTTATTTTTCTTCTGAGGTTATTGAAATTAATGATAAAGCCAGCAAAAAAAAAAAGAAAGAAAAGAAGGAGTGCTTTAGTCAGTCTGCCGGTGCAGAGACTGGTGCAGTATTCTCATTCCACTTCATTAGCTCCATAGTGTCCACTGCATGCAATGTCACTTCACTCTTCAGGGGTTATGGCTTTGATTGTGGTCTGTGTGTGTGGTGTTTACACGTTCTCCTCACCACTGTGTGTGTGTTTTTTTTCCCTCTAGGTAATGTTATTTTCTCTTGAAATTCAAAGATACATTTCAGATCACTTAGGATCTCTAAAATTTCTCTTTAAAGTGCATGTATGTGCATGAGTGTGTGTTCTGTGATGAACTGTCCCAACCAAAGTATATCCTGTTTTGTACCCTGTTTTTTCCTGGGCTGCTTGGATAATTAAATCTGGAAAATGAAGGAGTAAATTATTTTATTCTTTGACATTTTAGTGTCAAACTACATACTGCATGCCTCATGATGGATTGGATCCCTGTCCAGGATGTAGTTTGCCTTATGCCCTGGACCGCCTGGAATAGGCCCAAGGATACATGGGACCCTGCACAGGAGAAAGTCTGTGAACATGGATGAATGTAAAACACTGTATGGATTTAAATAGTCTTTTTGTGCAAACTGATGGTTAAATGCTTTCTTTTTGTCTTCTTACATGAAACAGCTAGTACATACAGAATGCACTTCAGCTCAGTGAAATTCAATGACAACATCAAACAGAGGTGTGACACCAGTAATTAATTTCTCTCTTGTATTTTTTTTTCATTGTACCACCCGTACAATGACAATAACGTCAATTCATTCATTCAAATTCATTCATTCATTCAATTCATAATTCAAACTGCATGTTGTTAACAGTACTGCATAAAGGTTTTGAATCACTGATTCTTCTTTCTGTCAGATCACGGTCTGATGCTGACTCAAATTGTGAAATAAATCCAGTTTCCCAGAATCCATCAGAATTAACTGTGCCTGTCTATTTACATGTTGCACCTTATGCTAAATCCTTCCTTTTTACACAAAGCTCACCTGGTTTTTCATTTCAAAGCCCACATTATCAACCATACATAGGTACGCACAATTATTGCATTATACTTTATAATTGCTTTCCTGCTTTAATTTTAATGCATATAGTGCAGTTTTGTTATATAGCTATATGTGTGTATAATAGCGAGCAATGACGGTGTAATAAATGGAACCACAGACAGAAAATCGTGTGAGGAACAAGGCTGTAACATTACTGGCTCAGTGTGTCCGCAGTCCATAATAAGTCTTGTAACATTAAGCAAAATTAAACCGCAGAAACATTTGTCTTTTCTGAATGGTTGCCGGTTTTGTGCAGCACCGGAAAGCAAGAATAAACGTTTTGCTCGGTAATCCGTCACTGGGTTCGCAGCAGCAAGGGGAACCCATCATCGAGGATGAAGGGTCCTCATATGTGCTTATAGATTTTGGATCACTTTAAGTTTTCAGAAACGTAATTTGCTTTGGATGACAAAATAATATGAAGAAACACGCTGACAACGTTTCATTGCTGCCTCATTAAAGGGGTTTTAGGACAGTGAGTGCTGATAGGTATGTTTTTGCATCTCCTGAGATGCCTTCAAACATCTTGCAGAGCATATGTCATATCGTGTCAGGACTCTTATTAAAACATGTGAGACACTGGCCCAAATTAGCTTTAGCTCCTTACTCACTTTCCAAACCTTTTTAAATGTAAATTTGTTTTCATTTCCTTCCCTCTCTCTCAACATCCCTTGACATTTGAAATAATCTCGAGGTGTTTTGCCCAGGTAAGCATAACTGCTTTGGTGTGATTCTAAAGTAATTTTGAATACATCTCTGAAACTCAATTTAGTTTAATTGAGCCCTGCTCTGTGAACATCTGCAACCGCATTACTGAGTGACATTAAGCTGTTTTCCTGAACAGAGCTTTAAAATGCTTTATAACGGAATTTATTTACCATGTTTAATGCACCACCATATGGTTTACACTCCAAATATTGTGTAATGGCTGGCACTGCTTAGGAGTAACACAGGAAGACTCAGAAATCAGGATTTCTATTTTCCCCCAAAATCTTTTCCGGTCTATCGACTAACATTATTATTATTATTATTATTATTCAGACTTCTGAAACAACATAAAGATCACTGTTGTGACATCCTCCTTTTAAGAATTTTTTTGTGTTTCTCTCAGGACACGATACTTGCTTCTGGAGGTACAGGACATGATAAAACTGCAGAGGTGCATCTAAAATGCTGCCTGCACGAGTGTGTGAGTAGCCGCCAGGACAGCTGTCCGCAGCGTGGCAGGCCGCACTTGGTATGCCTGTGTCGCTTCCTGATTTGTGCTAGTGCTGCCGCCTGATTTGTGCACTGCCAAACCCATCGATCCTCTCCAAATTAGAACAATTACTGCTGCCCGGCTGCCTTTTCGCTGCCTTTCATTAAAAATGGCTCTGTCGATACCACTGTTTATGCCAAGATTAATGTGATCTCCTGTTGACAGGATGTCGTTAGGTGATTATTTCATTCAAGACTGGCAATAGGTAAGGTGCAAGGGAGTTTTGAAAGTGGGTACAAAAGGAGGTACGTTCTCGCACGGAATCACAAACCCCCACATTCACACCAAACTTGCGAGGGCACGTGGCATTGTCAACAATGCACATGCAGCCTGCTGGTTCTCACACATGCAAGTACAGTTTGAAAACATTGGACAAGGGGATCAAAAACGTTTCAGTGAAATAATTTCGCTGCTTATAATATGTGTGAATACTTCATAGGTAAAATGTTTCAAACTATACAAAAGAAAACTTTTTTCAAGTTAATGAAGACTTGATTATCTAGTGAATTATCTAATGAAGATTTATTCTTTTACACATTTTGTTTACATTAATTTTCAAAAAAATTAAAACGTTAAGTTGGTGCTAGAACAATATTATGAGTTCTGAGAATAATTTGTTATGCAAAGTATGTAGTACTTTGTTTACAGTAACAATACTACTGTTACTAACCAAACAACAACAACTATCATAAATTATATTGCAGATTTTGTAGAAGAAACCTGCAGATGGAAAGAAATAAAAGCAATGGTAGACAAACCTAAAAAAAAAGCCAATAAATGCAAGCTATTAATTTTGCTATGGAACACTGGTCACGAACCCTTAAAAAAGGAAGTGTGTTTCCCTCTCAGGAATTACTCTTAGTGAAGCATCTCACACCCCAGGCCATCCTGTGGCTGTGGTGACTGAATTGAAAGCTGCACAGGCGCAGACAGGAAGATTGCAGAGCTGCATTAGACGAGCCCTGGAAACGGGGTTTGTGGGTGTTCCAGCATTGGTGCAGGGGCCCTGCTTTTGCTGTGGAGCCGTCTCACAGCCTGCTCTGCCCGTGTCATCTCACAGCGTCCTCTGCCTGTTCCAGTCCTGTGAAGATGCCACTGTGTGCAGTCCGCTGTTTCTGCGCCATCTGCCCACCATCCATGCACAATTAGCTGCAACAGAAAGATCAGTTAGAGGAGATGCCCACCCACCCACTTTCCCGCCAGCTCATATCTGCCCCTTCGCCGTGGTGTGCTGAACTCTCAAAGTCGATTGTGGTTTAGTAGACGTGTTCTGCCATTGCACAGTAGTTTTAAAGCTGGCATTCTATAAGTGAGAACCTTCAGTCTGAATAGTGATAGGATATTGCCTTATTAATATTGGCTCTTTAAGCATTGTGTATGTGGGCTACACACTATTACAGTTGTGCTGGAAATAAATGTCACTACGTATTCTGAGGATCACAACATATTATGATTAATTGATAACATGAATTAAACAACTTAGCCGATTTTAATTATGCTAAAAGCCTCTAATATTTCAGTTTATTAGCATACACAAAATCTGTAACGGATGTCTGATTATGCCTTTACTACAATAAGTCTGAAAATGTGCAAAAGGCATATAGTATTGCTCACTGTGTTCTAATTCATTCATTTTCTAATTCATTCATTTTACCTTTGGCAGGGTACACCATGGGCAAAGAGTACATCATGGGCAAAAGACAACATTGTGGAAGAATACACAAGGACAAAAGGTAACAGCATTGGCAACGAGTATACTATGGACAAAAGTTAACGCCATGTGCAAAGGGTATACCATGGACAAAAGGAACACTATGGGCAAAGCATACAGTGTGGGCAAGAGTTACCATGGTGGTGTGGTGGTTAGCATTGTCGACTCACACCTCTAGGCCTGGGATGCGATTCCTGCCTTGGGTCTGTGTGTGTGGAGTTTGCATGTTCTCCCTGTGCTTGGTGGGTTTTCTCTGGGTTCTCTGGTTTCTTCCCGTAGTCCATATGCCTATGACTGTTTAAACCTGGATTATACATGTAATAGACTAGTTAGCATGGTGCTTGAGGTTGTGCTTGGTACATGTTTTGGCTGTGAGCCCACTGATGCGTTCACATCTGTCTGCTGACATAGGTTATGGACCCCCAGATGGGATGGGGGAGGTATGCAGTGAATACTATACAGAGACCTGTTTTGTAAATCCATACATTTTCTGCTTAAGGATGCTATAACCACTTCACAGGTTTGTTGCCATTATTACTATTCTGTATTATAGGTGCTGGTCAGTTCAGTTTTGCACAGAAGTCTACGATCAGGTTGTTTGTCCCTGTCTTCTCAGACGTGCCTCTGACTGTATGGTGAATGTATCTCCTCTCCCTTCAGGTGGACATCGGCACATTCATCGGCAGGACTTATTATGGACTGCAGACATGCTGAGCCACTAATGTTACAGCCTTGTTCCGTCTGTGGTTCCATTTATTACACCTTCATTGCTGGCTATTGTACACGTATGGCTGTATAACAGAACTGCACTATGTGCACAAGGGCACAGCAGCAACATGACTCATTTCTTACCATTTGTATGTGATTAAATGGAAACTGTACCAATTGTTAATGGAAAAGCACAGCTATACTGCATATTTCTGTGGATGAATTTGCTAATAGGGTGTTTACAAATGAGCGTATACACTAAAAAGAGGGTCTTTTGCCATGGCCCCAGTACATTTGGTCCCTGGGATTAAGGCATTCTGATCTACTCTGATTTGTTCTTTGTTTTAAGTGCTGTGAAGCACATTCCAAAGGGTGTTGATGACAGAGGCTATATCTATCTTGGGGTTCAGCCCAAGGGATTAAAACATGCCATGTTACAATTTGGGTCACATTCAGGGCTCAGTGACTACCAGCTCTGATCAGAAGAGCTACCGTTGTACAGTGTCTGTGGGGGGCAGCCTTTGTCTGTACTTCATGTATTAAGGTCATTTAAGTTGTGCACTTACAGTCAAAGTTGCCTGTTGTCCATGGACACCCTGATAAGGTTGAACTGGCCATGAAGATATAGTGAATATTCCCAGCGAGTTGGTGGGTGGGGCCCATGCTGGGTCACTGTTATGAACATATGGAACAATTAAACTGAAACACATACATATTAAAGCTGGCGCTGTCCATAGTTCAGTCTCACACACACACACACACACACACACACACACACACACACACACACACACACAGAAGTTCACCTGTATGAAAATAAACATACAATAACTAAACTGACAAACTTTGGGGTTACACTGACATGATGACATTGCAAACTGTCAATAAAAAAAAGTCAGTTTTTTTGTACTTTTTTACTGTTAGTGTCAAACAATGTGTATCTTTTAAATTGTCTGTTAAAAAATTTCATTGTCAGTGAGTTTTTCCCACTTTTGTAACAGCCCTGCTTGTAATGACCCTTGTGTACCCTAGATGTCACCCTTTCTCCTGCCCCTTTGTGCTGAGTTATTGTTTCCTC
>JABJVR010000103.1:3535617-3550961 GCA_025773905.1 Chitala chitala
AGACAGACAGACAGACAGACAGACAAACTCATGCTGTGAGATCAAGCACAGTTCTGGCAGTCCTTACCTGACTTCCATTTGTAAAAGTTTTTATGTACAGATAACTGGGTTTACAATGAAAAACAAAGGAAGTGTATTCAACAGATCACAGTTTCTGAGTAAGTGCATAAATCTAAAGTCATTCCTTTGAATGCAAGTATCCAGTAACAATATTTATCCTTGTGTTCCATAAGACAAATAAAGCTGAGATTGTTTGCAAGTCAACAACATCACCAGTTCAAATATTTTTCAAATGTTCTATACATCATTTGGCAGATATCTAAATCCAGACACAGACCAATGTTAGACAAAAATTACAATGTGAGCGTCAAATGAAAATTGGAATAAAAAAAATTATGCTCAGATACACTTTTAAACATCATATGCTACACTTAAAATTATATTATACTACTTAATAGAGACAAGGGAACAATAACTGCTGTGAAAATACAAATGCAGATAAATCAAAGTATGAAAATGGATTATGTGCTTTAGCAGTAAAGACATTTCAGAAGTAGAGTTTCCAGGCTCAGCAGTTCATACAGTCCTTTGAAGGTTTTTGGGCTTTATTTATTTATATGTCTAAAAAGAAAAATCAGTTTGCGGACTTCTAAAATTTTTTGCTTGTGACTTAAAAGAGACATTATAGCTACAAAAACAGGGAGGAAGGGGGACCTGCATTCTGTCTATTATTTTAAAAGCTTGAACATAAAAGATTCTAAAAAGTATGTTTTTCAAGAAGAAAAACTAAATACATACATTTTGCACTGCTTATATTTTAAAACATCCATTTAAAATGATCATTTGAGGTGAAAAAAAGGTTTAGCTACATATTTTGAAAGCAATCTTATGTATTATGTGAAAATAATGCATTCTTAGACCATTCTATCTTTCCTGAAAGTTAGAAAAAAAGTCTTCAGGGATTCATTTTTTAAATCTTGAAGTCTATGCTACATGCTGTTTTTAAAATTTTTAATCCCTTGTTTATGTGCTTAAATTGAGAAATGCATTAGCTGAACAGTTAATTAAAGATTGCAGTTGCATGTAGGGGGCAGAGCTGGGAGAGGCAGGGTGCATGATTTCTGGCTGCAGCTGTTAATGTGCAGTTCTGCAGTCCTACAGTGCCCAGTTCATATTCAAACTATGCCATTTACTGATTGCGACCCTGGTGGCTCAATAAACAGGCTGAGTTGCCGCAAGGGAGGAATAGCGCACTTCAGGATTGCTTGCCTGCCCGTGTTGTACAGGTACCCACGTGTTCCCGGCTACCAGCAAAGGGGCCCATTTAGCCCCACTTGTTGACGTTTGTCCCACCTACACAGTGACAGCTGACTGGCCTTGTGAAGACAGCCGAGCCAGTGGGCGTCACCTCAGCTGCCTTCTGCCCACCCACCAAGGTCAAGCTGCTGCTGTAACACAAACAATTAAATGAACATGTCACATTTCATCTGGAAAAAAATGACTATCTGTAATTTAAAAAAAAAGAACCTAAGGCTGTCATTTCTACTGCAAGGACTAAACTATAAGATAGAGCATCATGTCCTCACTATAAAATGCTTTTAATTTTTCCATGTTACTAGAAGGGTGTTTTTAAATGGATTTCATCCGTTTTACTAACCCTGTTCAAGCTTGTAATTTATGCCAAGTGTCCATGCTTATGTTTAGGTTTCACAGATCATTATGTGAAAATTTTCCTTCCGTTATCTGCTGACATGCAGTCGCTTAGCGGAGTACAAAGTCTGGCCCCATGGAATAAAAACCATACACTGTAAAAAGTACAAGGACACAGTATCTGCTTTTGCAGAGAATAGAGGTACCTGGGGTCTGACAGTTATCAGTAATCAGCAGGCATTTGCTTAAGGAGAAGGGGCTCCTAAAACCGTACAGCAGACTGTCTTTTTTAATGAAGACAAACTGACAGGGAGAACAAATCCCACAGAAGATAAGAGAGCAATCGCCACAACATCATCGTGCTTGTCGTACATGCGCAGGGGCTAAATCAAAGCAGCTTCCCAGTTCCTCGTTCAGTTAGGAAGTTGCTTTGGAAAATGAGATGCTCCGACATCGTTTTCCTTCCCCATATGCCATTTGAAGATTTTCATTGTGATTGTGAGCAAACAGTAATCTATAATGAGCTCAGAATCAAATGGTCATCGTCCCGCTGAAATATTTAATAAATCTAATGAAACCTGCATATGAATAATTCAATTCACAGATATGATACAAAACGTGCGTCTGTGTACTTGGGAGGGGGTGTATGGTCCTGCCTTCAGGAATGGCTGCCTCTTTGAAATAAGATAAATGAGTACCACTCTGTGAAAATGATTGTAATTTATATTCTCGTGTTTCCTCTGCGTTTTGGACAGCAGATCTAATTAATCCCCAGAAAGACGGAACGAGTGAAACTTGCTGAGAGGGAAAGATGCTGCTTGTTTTACCACAGATCGCAGTAAACTGAAACATTTGTCTCTGCACCATCTTCTGTGTTTCTGTTCTGCTGATTAAATCCTGGGTGACAGAAGCTCTTCCAAGATGAGGCAGGGGCTTTTAAACACGGCTGAAAAATGACTTGGCAAAGGACTCTTTGCTGTTTGTTTTCACCTGACATTACTCTCTGTGAAACGCATTATTGTATTCCTACCAGTCATTGAACAGCACTGGAGTTGCAAAGCAATGATGATAGCTCAAAGGAGGGTTGGGAAGGTGGCTACTGTGTGTATTTAGAATTTTTATAGAGGGGTTCTGAAACTGACTCCAATGTAAAATATCCTGTCATCAATGACAACAGAACACTTACTGTACATGGGTGCGTGAACGGAGTATCGGTTAAACTAATTCTACGAGATCCCGATGAGCAATTAAATTTTTTGTGGTTAATGAGCTGTGCTACGATGACTCTGTTGGCTGGGATACAAGAGCCCTGTAAAATATCGATTGTGTCTTTTTGCCTGATGTACACAGTTGAATCTGACTTGCTGCATCTTGTCATGGAAAGTGATTGTGTTGAACTGGACCTCTAACACTGGGAAGCTGATGAAAAAGAGAATTCTCGCCCTGCTCTTGCTAATCCATGTAAACGACAGAGGACAAAGGAACAGAGAGAAATCTGATTAAATGTTCTGAATAAAGTGAGGCTGATGGAATAAACTACAGAACAGCCTTCAGCAATGGAGGAAATCCAAGCTGACTGAATACACTGTGGACTACATAAAGCACAGTGTGTAAACTACAGTAAAAAGTCAATAAATGTAAAGGAGCTTATCAGAGCGGATAAGAACATTTTTATGTTGCACAGAAGTGCCCTGAAGGGGAGATAGATTTAAGGTGTTGGGCAGAATTTATCACTGGTATCTATGCGCTGTGGATCTAGAATTGTTTTAGGTTTAAAGAACGGATCATTAAATAATATAGCCGAGTCCCTTTCCATAATTCAAGCAGCTTGGAATAGAACTGGCAGGCCCTTAAAGTTAAAAAGAATGTGGAATTTCATTTGAAGTAAATTAACCATATTTCTTCAAACATTTCATTGGGGTTGTTACAGGGACCTTTGTTGAAATAATGAGAAGACATACTTTGCTTTAAAAATTGTGTATCACACTTGAAATAAAGTAATAAAGAAATGCGCAAGGGTGGGCACAGCATTCTGGAAGGGTAAGAAGAAGAGGTTATGAAGCTAATGAGATACAGTCAGAAAATTAGATTCAGCCGAAAAGCTGTTGCTCATTTGGGAAGCGTTTTCCGTTTTGGCAGTTTTTTCTTACCCACTTTGCATATCCATCACATTCAGTGCTAAACAAAGTTATCCTGTTCATTTATTCCTTGTCTTTTGCTCTCTAAATGTTACTGAAACGTAGCCGCGTGGAATGCAAAGTTGCAACGGAGCGAGCTTGAAAGAAATAAAGTCACTGTTTTGTTAATAACAGGTTACGGCTACTGGATTATCGCGCTATAAGGTTATGAGCTGCCAAGATTAGTCTGAGACCTCTCAGATATAAAAGTGAGCCACAGCCTGAGGAAAAGGTCATCTGTTTTTAGAAGACTCAACTGCAAAAAAGGAGGGTTTCTGGAATACACAGCAGCTAAAAGAGCGGATGTAGAAGTTCCAAAATGTGATTACTACTTTTGCAGAGCAACGCCTCCACGCTCCGTCTTCACAATTCTTAAGGGCAGCGAGTTTTTCTGCTTCAAAGGCGGGCTGAAAAAAATTCCAAGTATTCCAATCCCATTACAGGGGCTGTGGGCCACTGGTTATTGACTGGATAAAAAAGCCAGCCAATAACACGAATGGAGTTCGAGGCCACACAGAGAAAATAACCACAGAAGGAATCCCTTCAATCCAAATTCACACGGCAAAAGTTTTAATGCATAGTCTAATTCCACTGCCAAGGTATTCAATTATTAAGAACTCTTCTTCCCCGTTCACCTGCAGTGTGTCCCCATAACTCTGGGTTTGCCAATGGCCAATGCCATGCAGTGTCCTTTCTGGGATAAAATTAACTCTGAATATTTAAAGAAGAAAAAAAATGTACTCCAAGTCACGCACTTTCCATTAATCTGCAAGTTTTTCGTTTGAAGCGCTAATGTGCAGCTGCACAGGCAGTGGCTTCCAGTATGCAGTACGTGAGTTGCTTATGGATACATCACCATGGGACCTATTTTACAGATTTTGTTCATTTGTTCTTGCTGTACGTAGCTGCAATATCTCTGGAGAGCACTGCGGGCTGTCTGGTGGCTCAGGACTTATGACTGAGACCAAAAGGTTGTTTATCTGATTTCCTGGTTGGCATTTGTTGTTGTTCTACCTTTGGCAAAGACACTTTGCTTCATTAATAGAGCAATACAGCTGTGTTAGGCACTTATCAAGCAATGTTAGGCAGGCTACATTTGTATTAAATAGTTTTTTTTTTCTTTTATTAAAAAAATAAATACTGACAAACCAGTGATTAAAAATAAGTGAATAAATGTAACGGGCCATGATTAGTTCTACTATGACAGTTTTTAGAAGCAAAAAGTATTATACAAATGCTCTGCAAGTATACCTCCCCATTAAAGTATACAATTTGATGTACAGTGCTTGAAAGGATTTTGTTAAATTGCCTTTTTAAAGTTTAAGCAAGCTGGTTATACTCATCAGATTTCTTCTCTCGTAGCCTTATAGACTCATTATATTGGACAAGAAAGAGCCTGCTTAAATTTCAAAGATTAACAAAGTGCTGAGAAGAGATTTTCAAGTTTAATGCAGCAAGTGTGTGTTTTCGCCACACCACAGAGTTTACATAAAAGGCTTTCAGACACTGGTGTTAGACGTGCTTCGTTGAGCATGTACACAATGATCGGATGCATTATTTCAAACTGCACGGACACTAAATTCATCTATTTGTTTTCTAAACAGGTCACAGCACTTGCTGATATTTTGAAACATTTCTCTAGCCAATAGACAGACTTTGACATTTCCCAACACATATTTTACCACAACTTATTGCATCTGTTTTAATCTTCGATTTAAAATACATGTCCTATGCCAAACAAGGTGGTTAATTTAATAAACTGAACACCTGTAAATGCTCTACTCAGTGGAAAATACACACCACACTATATGATAAATAGATAGTGGTAGTTCAGGATGATGGTAGCTCAGACCAGGCTTATTAATGCCATGTCACTGTGTGGTGACACTAAACATGGATCCAGTCCTTAAACCATGATCCCCTGTAATATGAACCATGAAGCAATCAGGACAATTCACATATTTCCAGATGTGTAGTCTTATGTAGGAGCACTTTTTTAACCTCAGAAGTCCCTAATTATTTAGACAATGTTTCAGACATTGTTACATTGTTTCTAGTTTCATCTCACTGTGTAGAAAGTTTTCATCCCACAATACTGGTGCCTATCATGATGCTAAGGGCAGCAGCCAGTTGCCAGCCTGGCCAAAACAAATTGACTGGTGCCAAGTGTCAATGCAGCCCTGCCTATACCCAGCAGTTTACATGATTGGCTCGTGAATTTGTGAGACGAGCTGATGAAGACGAGTGCTGCTGAATGATCTCTCAGGTCATGGTCTGCCAGTAAGTCATTCTATATTCAGAGGCTGCTATAGACTCACCTGTGAGCTAAATCACAGTCTCAAACACAAAGTCTCTTGTCACGACGATGGCTTGGTTTGCTGCTGACACACATTCTGGCCCACACAATCGCTGACACAGGTGGGTCTCTCTTCACGATGGTGGCTTGGTCTGCTGCTGACTCATATTCTGACCCCAGAATCACTCACACAACCGGGTCTCTCTTCACGATGGGGGCTTGGTCTGCTGAACCACTCCAGAGCTCCAGCTGAATCTCTCCTCTGTCTTCCTTCATATGTTGTTAAACAGTTGCTCAATCACTCTTTCACGGGACTCCCCGTTCCTTGGTTTTATTCCTTCACCTGACAATATGGCAGTCGGTCAGTTCACCATGTGCACTGCAGGACATTGAGTGCTGTATGGATAGACCATATTTTCGTCATTCCCCTGCTGCAAAGGCTTATTTTTAGCTACAATTGAGATGACACTTTGTAGCTTAAAAAGACTGTAAGCAGTATTGCTAATGTCCAAGTAATTATTAACAACAGTATTACTAACTTATACTCATTAAATATGGAAGCAATTCCCAGCATGCACTGTAGAGTAAGAGTGTCGTCTTTCATCAAATAAGGAAGAAATTTGGCATCCAGGCATAGTTTTCTGCAAAGATTTTAATTAAACTTCTGAGTGAACTTTGAATAGTAGTTCTCTTTCTTATTTTTCAATAGGCTGTCTGTCAGACAAACCTTACAAAATAATTGAATGTGTCTATTTTCACAATTTACGAACCTCGCTTAGGAATACATTGAGGCAAAAAACCTACCGTTTGTTCTACAATACTCTGACATGCATTCCTTGCAGCAAACCTGTAAAAAAAAACTGTCAGTAACAGGGACATTTTTTTTCAGAAGAATTTCATTCTTATACGTGCTCCTTGAAACTATTGTCTGTTTTACTCTTTTAAACTTAGTATTTACTGTTATTGTGTTTCAGAAGAGTTATTTTGAGAAAAAGGAATAATTGTATTTTATATAAAAATGGTGTATACAGTTTGTGTTGCTCTGTTGTACTTTACATAGTGCCAAACCTTTACTTGGAATGGGAGGGGTGGAAATTGCATGTAAGACTTTGTTAGCCATTTCCAATAGAGATAGATGCTCTATTAATTATGTTCACTGTTAGATATTGAATGAAACACTATATACAATATTGTATTCATCTTATGTTGAGATTGACATACACACATATTACTAATAAACAAAAATGTTACCCAATGCAACAACTTACCACAACAAAACAGTAACTGAAAACCAAAAACATAATTCATAAACAAGTAAATAAGGGTAATGTTTCTAAAAATGTGGTACACAGTGCTCTTAACCTCAAATTTAAGTTGGGGTAAGGCAGCCTTTAAGTCAGTAACAGAACAGGGAAGCCACAGTTATGGCTCCTGTTAGAAGTTTATAATATGCTTAAAATTCCTGGAGGCTAAAGAAAAAATTGTGCTGTTAATCCTGTTTAGAGCCCCCCAAAAATACTGTGCTAAAGAACTGTAGGATTTCCATGCAAGTTAACCAGAGCAGTTGTGTACATGGTGCATACATAGGTGTGCTCTTTCATACTACTTAATTTTCAATGTTGTCTTTTATATTGGTTAACCTTTAAAACTCACACTTTCTTCTAGAGGAGCATAGAAAAATATTATTATTATTAGTTGTGTAACAAAAAATATATCCCCATTGTAACTGTAAGTTGCAGGCTTAAGGAAAAGAGGAAATATGAGAAACAAAAGAGACTATTGAGGTTTGTCCATCACAAATGGATAAGACT
This sequence comes from Chitala chitala, assembly GCA_025773905.1. Lineage (NCBI taxonomy): Eukaryota > Metazoa > Chordata > Actinopteri > Osteoglossiformes > Notopteridae > Chitala > Chitala chitala. The sequence goes on from JABJVR010000103.1 coordinate 3,543,552, forward strand.
ATAATACAACAAATTCCATGGGCAATTGAGAAGTTAATAACTCTGAAGCTGGAACAGGTAACACAAAATACTCTGTTGAAAACTATTGTGACGGTACACAAAGATCTCCGACATTGGAATTTCAAACAGAGATGAACGTTTGTGAGTTAACATTCAAAGTTAAAAATTTTCAAAGGTAAACATTTTTTAAAGCTTTAAAAGAAATTACATTAACACCCTTTCTTTAAACTGACAAGGATGAACTGGAATTTCATGGAAAGATATTTTTGTTTTCAATTAGTTGTATGTACAGTTAGATACAACTAAAAGCAGTATTTAAGGTAGTGGACACTGATATGAGAGAAGCAAAATGTAATATTCTGATATGCACAGAAAAACATTTTTTTCTAAATATTAGTGTTACTGATTTAAACAGCATCATTGACTTTCATTGTCTGTGTGCAGTGCATTCATTCATTTTCCACACTGCATATCCTGTTAAGGCTCACGAGAAAACCAACCCAGGAAACACAGGGCAGGGGACACCCAGGGCAGGGTGCCAACCCACCGCAGGGCACACACCCACACACAATTTGGAGACACTAATCAACTTAACCCTCATATCTTCAGACCATGGTAGGAAACTAGAAAACCCACCAAGCACAGGGAGAACATGCAAACTCCACACACACACACACACAGACCCAAGGCAGAAATTGAACCTCAGGCCTGGAGGTACAAGGTGAAAGTGTTAACCACCACGCCAGGGGAAATTTGCACTGAACCAGAGTTTAGGAATTTAGTGAATCTAATAACAATATAAACTGTATTAAAATGCTCCAGATTTCCATTGATTATCAGGTATTTTGAAAAAATACAAATGGTTTGATTTCAAGTTTAACAGAAAAAATCCAGCATTATTAGTCACAAGCCAAGGTCACAAATATGAAATGTAGAGAAGAGTTGCAATAATAGAGATAGGCCGACATGTGAATGAATAATGTAATATGAATCACTAAATTTGAAACAATGCAGATGCATGAATCCCTAAACCCATCAATGGTTAATTACTTTTAAATGCCCCCCTTCCCTTGTCAATTTTTGTGTATAAAAAATAGGAGACTCACATAAAAAAACCACACAGACTAACCAAGAGAATTGATGATACAAATAGTGTTTTGACACTGCTGCACAGAGGGGAAAGCTGACTATGTCAACATTCAGGAGTGCACACACATAGCCAAAACGAAGGGCGGTCGGTGCTTAGTGTTTCACATCGGCCCGGACGCAGTCAGCAGACGGGGTTTGCAAGCCAACAGAAACAGAGGAGAACTTCCATTATTCAGCAGGATGCTGAAAGACAAAGGCGAGGTGAAAGGAGTGAAAATGCTTCTCATCTGCAATTACCAACACGCGCTTGTAAAGTGAAGCAAAGTGGCCAGCGTGAGCCTGGCAGGCTCCAGAGGCTGCTGGAGCAGTGTGTACAAACACAGTTTACAAAGCGCCAAGTCCAAACACTAAACTGTCTCACAAATGGGAAAAAATAAGGACCATGTGCATTTAGTATAACCCAAAACAACAAGATCAAATGTATGAGCAATACCTCCCTCTGGCTGTATCAGTCTATGAGAGAAAACAAGATTTATTCTTATGGTTAGATCATGTTGCTTTTTGGGGCAACCCCCTACCCCCACCCAATTTGTATCAGCCTCAGTCTCTATTTTGACTGAGTTTTTAAGCTTCTTAAAGAGCTTGGAGATAATCATAGCATTGCTTCCTCCTCTTCTGTTTTTTCCATAACCACCATAACCATGCTGTCAGTCATCCCTTTACCTTGCCAACCAAACAACTGTGAAAAAGAAAATTATTGTTAGAAAAGTTATACTTGTTGTTTGTTAGTTGTGACAAGAACACAAATGTGGCATTGCTTGTCACTACAAATTCATTTATTGAATAACATCAATGGACTGTTTTGAATGCATAATGGGGTAGTTTTTATATTGCTAAATATGTTGTAGTCCAAAACAAAATTCTTCCTCATGGCTGGCTGTAGCCTTTTGAGGTCCCTAAGCAAAATCTGCCTTGGCCACCCCCTCAAAGCAGTTGAGTGTATTTCTGTTATTCTAATGTAATGATGCTAGCATACTGCTATGAATGGTTCTTAAGCTGTTTAATATATGTTACGTTTAATTGGGTGTTTGATCAATTTATGCAAATGATTCTTAGAGGGGGATTCTGGGAGATGCTAAGGGTGGAAAGGGAGTGGCCTCTGTGGGCTTCTGCATTGAAGGTTTGATTTTGTGGTAGCTTTTTTGCATAATCGTTTTTTTTGTGTTTTTTATTTTTGGTTGGAAGACAAATAAGTGATGATAGCCAGTTGTAAAAAGATGTTTAATGATTTCCTGACCCGAGAATGTAGTTTCAATCGTGTTGTTATTACGCATTGCAATCCTTTATATGGAGGTCTTGCACAAAGTTGTATTAGAAGTACTCAACGCCGTTGTAAGTCTACTGATGTATGACGCTTGTCTGTGGTCATTTGAAAATGAAACTCTTTTTGAAAATGAAACTCTACCATTGCAATATATTACATGGAGAACCACTAAATTAACCAACAGCAAAATTACATTTTGATGGGTCATGTTAGGTTTTTGTTGCCTTATTAATTAATCAAAATTCACTGCAGGGATTTAAAAGGTGGCTACCAGCTCAATGGGTAGAACATGTGGCAGGGATGCAGAAGTCTGAATTCTGCCCCAGCCAACAGGCATGTCCCAAAGCAAGACACAGCGCTAGCTCCCTGAGCACTGAGTGATAGCTGCCCACTGCTCCCCCAGGGGATGGGCTAAATACAGAGAACCAGTGTCCCAGCAACATGTATGTGTTGTAACATGTATAGGTACTCAAAGACAAAGTTATTTTTCTTAAAATGTTGACTTCTTACAATTGTAACTGCTAAATAATGTTAATTAGTTTATATTACATTGTACAGGTCTTAAAAGTTCATCATATCAGTAAGAGTTGAACTGATTTATGGCGGCAGCCATGCAGTATCATTTGCTTATTTATTGTGTATTTATTGTACAATAGTTTTAATTACATTGCTCAATAACATTAAATACCACAATTGCCACAGTTTTCTAAGAAGACCTAAAAGTCTTCTCTGTCCTTATCGCAATCTTTTTCTTTGTTTGTCTGTAGTGGTCTATGCTGTAACTATCATGCTTTCATGTGACTGAGTCAAATTATGTTGTGGTTGTTTTTTTCATGCTTGTGTTAAATGTAATTAATGTATCTGTAATTTAGTCGGTCCAGAGTGTGTAGTTATGTTCCGTTTTGTATGCATGCATTTTACAAATGAATCTTTGCTATCGTCTGTGTGAAGTGTGTTCGCCATCATCGCCTCCTCTGGAGATGTGTTTTCAGAATGGGTCAGCTTGTGCGATCGTAGGCTGTTACCAAACCACAAGATATTGTTTGACTAGAAAAGACAACCGTTTCAATATAATTGCTATTATATCTACATATTTTTAACATTTGTGAGGCTCCCTGCTTATTGGGGGCCTTAAGACGCTACTTATTTTGTCTATGCCTAGCACTGTCCCTGTTCTTGGTTAATTTTAAAAGTTTTAGTTTTAGCCTTGAAACCCCACTCCCCTAAACACACAAAGGGACAACTCAGAACTCCCACAATATTGGTAGTCAGATATTCCTACTGTCTATACCATGCCATGCCATGCCATGCCATTCCCAAGTACACACCCTTGTTCAGCACTTCTAAAAAGCTTTTTCTACCCAGTGATTTCAGTATAAAGGCATACCATGTACACAAACACAGAACTGAACTGGAATGAACTTAAACCATCACATGGAGGCATTAACTTTTTCCTAGGTATGTGTTAAGTTCAGTTTAAAGTTCACTTTGGCTTTATGCATTTTTAACTTTTCTATCCTTTTTATGCTTGCAGCTTTCTTTGTTCGAACACTGCTGCCCCATGCAGGACAGCAGGTGGCCCAGGTGAATACACTGTTCACACCTCCTCTTTGTGACCCTTGACTTTCAGATGTCAGGTTTGCCTTGTCCGACTTTTAAATGCAGGGCTTGACTCTGCTTTAAATGAAGTAAATATCCAGGACATTGTGGACCTCCTGCCGGTTTCTTCTATACCATTCACAGCACAGGTGTGTGTGTGTGTGTGTGTGTGTGTGTGTGTGTGTGTGTGGAGGAGGTGGTGCAGACTGCAACACAGCAAAATGGCATGAGACTATAAAGTAGAAAAATTAACCTGTGGTAAGTGTTTATTGCACAATCTGCCACAGATAAAAGTGCCTGTCACACTCACTGCTCATAGTTTAAACTATTAATTCCTGTGATGTTTTGAAATGAGTATGCATTTTATGAACTGTTCAAAGGTGCTCAGGTTTAGATCATTATATTTAGCAGGGTCTGGGCTGGCTGTTCTTAACTAATACCCTGCTGCTATGACACCGAATTGGTTTGCAGATGAAAGCAGTGATAGACAGTGACAGGTACTTCCAAAGCCATTTACAGTTCATATGTAGAACAGAGGAGAGAGCCAGGAAAGTAATGCAATATTTTCTTGTCTTTAGTCTGGCACGTACTGGAGGGTTATAGCCACATATCAGATGATATGGAGTAGAGCCTAGAGCTACCGTAAAACTACCACAACCCCTCCATTTTAAATCACTATTGTGATTAATAAAAATGGCCATAAATTGACTTGTGGTGTAAATGTCAACAATGTATAGCATGTTGTTACAGAATGACAGACTGTGATAGAAAAATATCCCTCTAAAATCCATGAATTCTAATAATGCTCTGGCAAGACAAATCAAAATTGATAAATGGTTGCTGCAATTCTCTGATATTTAGATTTCAGCAGTTTTGCCCTAATGAAAAAGCACAGAGAAATTGATTAATTAGTCTGGTATGTTGTTTTTCTGTTCAATATTTGTAGGGAATACTTTAAATGAAAAAAGACAGTTTTTATATACACAATTTCTATATAGATAGCATGAAGACATTAAAGTCAGTTTTTAGAATGTTTTGACATGTTCCAATGGTCATAAAAAGATGGATAACTAAAAATATCACAAAAACAATGGTTTGTTTCATTGTTGATAAATTAAAACTTCTCTTAAAACAAACAGAAATACAAAAGATGTCAAAAACTACAAACAAAATTAAGGAAATTTAAATTAAATGTCTCTTCTATGTTGTGAAAAAAAACATGCTGAAATTAGGATTATGGAAATTTAGTGTTACATGATATTTAAAATGTATCAGTTTACTGTGCAGTTAAAAGCATGTTGCCCACAACTGCATATAGTTCAATAACATGGTGTTATATACTTAATCTGTTTACCCTTCAGAAAACCTAAGGCACGTAAAAATATGGGTACATCATACTTTAGTCAATTTAAAAAAAAAAGATTTCCATGCGTGAAAAGTTTGTGTTACCTATAAACTCTCTAAACTACTTAAACATGCAAAACATAACAGATGGTTTGCCATGCCAAAATCAAATATCAATTAAGACCACCCATATTCAAGAAGAAATAAAATTTCAACCTTTGTAGAAAGACAACAAATCAATACATTAAAAAAATCAATAAAAAAAACAGCAGTGACTGTCTTCTGTAATAGATGACGTTCATTTGCACAGACATCCACAAAGTCGTAGAGCAGGTTAAACACAAATGCACCTAAAAATGTTTAAACCGTACACATAATATAGTGCAGACAGGGCATCACAGGCTTGTTGCATTAGCGCTAGCAGTGGAACAGCGCGACTGTATTAGAGGAGCTATTTTCACCGCAAGTGAAGCAATGCAAATGAATCGGTGTCAAAAATCAAAAGGATCCCAGTGTTTTGTAATCACTTGATGTCACTTTAGCAACAGTTACTGGCAAGGGAAAGGCATTACGTTTTACAAGTGAGTAAAACAATCGTAAATTTTAGACATTGTGTCATGGTAGACAGCTGATAGCTTGTTTGTATTACACATCAAATGCAGATCTGTAGTGTTGTAGAAACATGAGATTTGTTCAAACCATTGCAGGTGAGAATTAGATTTATATTCGAGCATTTTTTTAAATTAAAAATTACTTTTAAATTTCCAGGACTTTTTCTGTGGTTTTAAATTACACCGATATTAACAGAAGCATATTCCGAAATGGAGTTCTAAATAACCCTTAATTACAAATTAAAGATTATAACTGTCTCTGCGATATATGGATATTCATTGAGGTTTCTAGCAATAACGTCGCATGGAAATGAATCAATGTGGAAAGCATAGTTTTCACAAATTTCCAAAGTGATGATCGTTGATTCATAACAGCTAGTGCCTGAGTGGAATAAAGTGTGTAATAAATACAAGAACACAGCGGGTTTTCTAGACATATGGCTGAGCACATAAGGCACTGCGGCATCGCCGTCACTCACGCCAGCTTTGCTATGATAATATGCTGTCAATTGTACGTTGAAGAACTTACATATTTCTTATGCCATCCACTAAAATGACTTGTACATTGCAAATTTAGCTCGCATCCGTCCATCTGGTCAGTGTCAGTCTCATCTGATCACGCTCAGTTCATTGTTGCTTCGCTATGTCTTAAGCACCCTTCAAGAAGAATTTGTTGGAAATACAAAAAGATACTTCATCTTTATTCATATGATTTCAATGTGTTTAACGCTTAGTTTCCACAACCACTCTGTACCAAAACCCACGATCATAATAAAGACCAACACCGTGATCAACATTCACCGCACTGAAGCGTTCAATAAGTACTTATTACAAGGAATCTATTCTTTAACAGATTCGTGATATTCATGTTCACTAATCTGCTTGTATTTCCCCCACAGTTCTCTCCAAAAAAACAAAGGGGGATAAATAAATAAATAAATAAAACTCAATCATAACAGCGTGTACACAAGACCATAGAAACCAATCACGTTTAATCGAAGTATAATAAGTGTTTGCTCGTTTTTAGGCTAGAACTACAGTCACACAAACCACAATTTTCAGGAAGACGTTAATGCAGTACTTACACGTGTTTTGATAAGCATATTTGATTTCGAATTGCTACTTTTCGAGTCATTCACCCAACCAAATAATCTGAAAGTATTATTAACTATCAATGCTCTTGTATGCCTTCATTTTTGAAAAAATGTGTCAACGGATTTTAAATGAAATACACCATGTTTCCAAATTTAAGACGTCTGTAGACTCACTCCTTTGCCATAAGGTATGTAAACAAAACATGTAGGGCGGTGGATCAGAAGAGCCATGTTCAGTGTTGTAATAGTACCTGAAAGCTACACTTAAGTAATAGGACGGACCTTGAGATGACGACCCTAGATAACGGACAATCGACCATGATTAGCAGATGCATCTGCGGCAAGGTGT
>JABJVR010000103.1:3551061-3593239 GCA_025773905.1 Chitala chitala
TATATGTATGTATGTATATATATATATATACATACACACACACACACACACACACACACACACTATATTGCCAAAAGTATTGGGACACCCCTCCAAATCACTGGATTCAAGTGTTCCAATTGCCTCCATGGCCACAGGTGTATAAAATCAAGCACCTAGGCATGCAGAGTGCTTCTACAAACATTTGTGAAAGAATGAGTCGCTCTCAGGAGCGCAGTGAATTCAAGCGTGGTACTGTGATAGGTTGCCACCTGTGCGATAAGTCCATCCGTGAAATTTCCTCACTACTAAATATTCCACGGTCAATGGCTTGGCCCCTTAGTTCCAGTGAAGGGAACTCTTAAGGCATCAGTATATGAAGACATTTTTGACAATTTCAAGCTCCCAGCTTTGTGGGAACAGTTTGAGGATGGCCCCTTCCTGTTCCAAAATGACTGCACACCAATACACAAAGCAAGGCCCATAAAGACCTTGGGGTGGTGGAACTTGACTGGTCTTCGCAGAGTCCTGACCTCAACCTGATAAAACACCTTTGGGATGAATTAGAGTGGAGACTGCACACCAGGTCTTCTTGTCCAACATCATTGCCTGACCTCACAAATGCACTTCTGGAAGAATGGTACAGCCTTCCCAGAAGAGTTGAGGCTGTTATAGTTGCAAAGGGTGGGCCAACTCACTACTAACCCAGACTAAGACTGGGATGCCATGTGCGTGTAAACGTGTAAAGGCAGGCGTCCCAATACTTTTGGCAATATAATGTGTGTGTGTGTGTGTGTGTGTGTGTGTGTGTGTGTGTGTAATTATATATTCTGTGTGCATAAAAAATGCAGTTGCATGTATGTGAGCACTATACTGTAAATAAATCCTGAAACTAACTGAAAGGGAACCAGCACTCCCTTGAAATTTGTTTGGCCACCACACTGGATTCTCTAGCATGGTGGTTCTTAACCTTTTTTTATACTGGCACCCCTTGAGATTTTGAAGTTCCACTCTGCACCCCCATCACATAAACCAGAAAGAGAACGTCCCTCTAATTTCAAACATGTTTGCGCTTTAGCTAGTTAACACTTGGAATGCTAGCGGCTTGTGCTGTAAAACAGTAAATTGCATAATTTGACCAGTGTTTGTCTGTGCATACGAGTGTTAAATTGTCAACATTGTAGACGGTTTGCTATTTTGCACAGGAATAAAACCTGCCAAACTCATTACATGACAGATGTTGTACGGTTTCATATAGCCATAGTTTTCAGCGAATTACCATGACCAAAGTTTTTCTTGCTAGGAGCCATAAAACGGGGGGTGTGGTGGCTTATTAGTTAGCACTGTTGACGTAGACCTCTTGGGTTGAGGGTTTAAACCCTGCCTCTGCCCTGTGTGTGTGGAGTTTTCCTGTTCTCCTCAAGCCATAGGGATTTCCTCTAGGTACTCCAGTTTCCTCAATTACCATTGTAGGTTGACTCGTGTTTTCAAATTGCCTGTAATGTGTGTGTGTGTGTGTGTGTGTGTGTGTGTGTGTGTGTGCGCGCGCACTTGTGCCCTGTGATAGGTTGACACCACATCCAGGATGTCCCCTTTCTTGTGCTTTAATTTTCCTGGGATAGTCTCCAGGCCCTCCATGACCCTAAAGAGGATAGGATTTGGAAGATGGATAGATGGATGGATTTTATTGCTAATTGGCTATAAGCGGTAGATAAGTAAATAAGTGTTCTGATTTGATTGTCACTGAAAGATTCATAGCATTTACAGACTGTAGGGACAGAGAAATTACTCCTTGTGAAAGAAGAGGCTCGTGGCAATTAAAAGGACGCACAACATAGAGTTTCTTCATAACAAAGAAAAAAAGAACTTTTTTTGGCAATCGTATGCACAATTGAACAAGTCCTCATGGGTAACACTGGGTCCCTGAAATGTTTGTGTAGTTTAACACCTGTGCATGTGTACTTTTTAAATAAATGTTGGAATTATACTGAGGTTGACTAAACCATGAAACCCTAGACTTGTAACTGCCTTTTTCTGCCTTTAACTTTCTATATTTGTCTATAGTTGAAGTATATACAGTACTTTCCTATAATATGTTGTAGAGAGACAAGAAAGAAACACACACACACACACACACACACACACACACACACACAAAGGGTCTTTGTCCCAGCATGACTCCCCCAGTTAAAACTTTCCAGACACACCCCTACTTGGTAAGACATTTGATTGCACCTCCCCAACTGAAAGTTTGACAATGTGCTCATGATGTTCCTTTTTGTGCTAATTGTTTTTCCTTTGTACTACTGACATTTTCATCTTTCTAGCATTAGTGCTACAAGTTAAAAAGTAAGTGTAAAGCTCCGAGTACATGTATGTGATGCGATGGAACACGTGGACATGGGGCTGCCATAAAAACCACATTCCTGTATCTGGAGAATACATACAGTATGCATGTTCATATCTGATGTGCAGAGTACATTCCAGAAATAAAGAAATGAGAAGAGACTCAGGGTTATGTTTTGCAGGTTCTAATAATAATGCTTGTACTTTTGTAGGTTATAATTTTGTTGTAAGTTACACCATCTATTAAAAATCCCCAAAGACATCAGTGTTAGTAGAAATGTTAACAAAATTACTGGTTTATAAAGTTGCTGTCAGTATCATTATTACAAAAATGTGGCATGGAACTTGAATGTGCAAAATGGGAGGTTTATAATCAAGTATAGCATTCTATGTATATGATACATCTGCAGTAAATTTGGGGTTCATATACTTGAATTATTACTTTACAAATGTTTAGGCTTACTTAAAGTTCTAAATGTCTACACTTGCACTTAAAATGTAACGTGTGTATGAATGGTTTAACATGGTTAACAACATTTCTACCCTCATTTTCAAACAGGAATTTAATCGTTTTTGCACCAAAAGGTCAAAGTGTTTATTGCATTCTGCAGTCTGACCCTTCATATGTCTTTACTTACATACATAATCACTTTTTCTTCACCGTGTAGTCTTTGAAAAATATGACAAAATTGTATACTGAGACTTTAATTTAGGTCAGTGTAGTGATTTACCAAGCGGCAATATCTTAAACAATTATGAGAATGGATTTTAGAAAATCTACATTTAACTCCCTTGTATAGTATTTTATTTATTTATGTGAGAATACAGAAAAATAAGTCCGGTTTGTTTTTCAGAGAGAAGCCCAAGGATCTGTGTGACGGGGTGTTCAGTTTTGTACTCCTCATCAATCAGCACAGATACTAACTCTAGGGCAGTGCTACTCATGTAGCAGCACGAGAATTTCAGAAAAACTAAACACAGATTGGCTAGGCACTTCAGATGCAGTTCAAGAACAATACAAGTACGTATTGATTTATTTGAGCAACGTCTAAGGATTTTTTGCCCACAAGCTTTCGTAACACTCTTCACTTAGTCATCAAATAGTTGATCAACGTGTTCCGATGGATATGCATGCCATATCGTCATAACCTGGTCTAGGGTCAAGCCTTGGGATAACAAATACAGCAGTGTATAAAGTGAAAAAACTATTGTGTACAGAAGTGGTATGGTGGTTCCAGTAATTTCCACCACATTGTACACGAGGCCATTTTGAGGCCATTTTGAAAGGAAGAACCTTTTCTGCTGTGTGTTTGAACAACCCATGTGACTTTGTCAACAGCTTGTACAATGCAATGAATGTGAGCATGAATGGGGTGAGTTGAGGGACTTTTTTTGTTTTTGGTAGTGCATGCAGGCAATCATTTAAAAAAATGATCTTCAATTTGACCATCACAGTCAATTAACTTTGTTTACTCAACATTTTTAATATGTTCAAAAAACAGCTACAGTGAAGATTGCTTTGAAAAGATGCAAGACAAATTTGTAAAGAAAGCCATTTTTTAGACAGTGTTTGGATGTGTTTGTACTTCAAACAACAGTGGTCAGCATTAAGCTATGTTTAGACTGAGCCAAGTACAAAGTATAGGCACAGGTGGCAAACAATACAAATTAGGCAAAGTGATTGCATACCGTGCTGGTAGCTGCCAATTTAAGTCAAATTCCTTGCAAGAAAATGAAATAAAAGGGACAAGATCGATAAATTGGGGTCCATAGCCTGTGTATTGCATGTGGGTCCACATTCTTTTGAAGTACATTGTATGAAATCACCACTGTTTATGTTTTTGAAAACATACATGATTCTGCAGGGACACAAGGTGTTTTTAAAATGTTTTCATGTATTTCCTGTTGTACAACACTGTTTTCCCCTATTGGAACAAATGTTTTTTTTTTCATTGAATCCTTCTCCTCACCCCTTACATACTACATGTACAAATTTTGGTGCCATTCTGCTTACTTGTTAGAGCTATGAATAAGGAAACATTAACTGTAATCACCTTGATCATGGTGAAAAGTCAGCTCTCATGACTACATTGGAGCGATACAAGAACATGAGGCCCCAAATGTAAATTAGTTGGGAACAATTTTAGATCAGAATAAATAAAACAGGGGTTTGAAATAGGTGTCCTATAGTGTTGAAGATGAAGGGTTCATTAATATTAATACAAATTTAACACTGGATTAAAACTGACCTGGATTAAAACTGACCTGTTTTAGATGCTTGACACCAGACCTAGGTTAGCAGAAAACTTAATTTGTAATGTCTTCTGCTCTGATGTAACCCATTTAGCATGGTAAAAAAAAAAACACATGTACATCTAACAGTATTTCAAGTTTAAAAGTGACTGTGTAGTTTTAAGTAATGAGATAGAGAGATGTAAAAATATGGACTTTAAAGAAGGATATTTAACCTGGTTTGTGCTTTACAAAAAGTGTGCTGTGATGTGCTATGACACCTCTGAGAAATGTTAACCCATAATTACTTCAGGAAAATATCCAGCTGCTTTAAAATATGACATTATTAGCCGTGCGCAGCTGAATAGCAGGTAAGAGGGTAGTCCTGCCCTATTACATCTCTAGTCGTTCAGGTGTAAATACAGGCCAGGCTCCGGATATGCTGACTTAGCACTTTTCACATCCATATGCATGTGTGGGTTTATCACTCAAACTGATGTGCACCTGAAGCGAACTGGTAATTTTAAATTTCTGCTGGTGTGTGAAATCGTGCATATGTGAGATCACCATACTGCACCGTACACCACGTGCGTCCTGGGATGGACGCACCATCACTACAGACCAAAATAGCAATGCAAAGGTAAAAATATTTGATATTTATATTTACTGCAAGGTTTGTACAGCCCTGTTTGCACAAGAACAGTTGAATGCTACTGACTGGAAGTAAAATGGCTTATGCATTTTGATTTGTGTTGACAGTATCCTGCATCAAAATGATACCTTTGCAGGAATTGTCTTTCATTTTGCTTAATTATTCTAAGGATGTAGGGCATATGTTAGGAAAACCAAGAAAGCATAATGAGATGTTGTCTTGTTCTTAAAAGAAATGTAATTTGCTCTCTAACAGACAAAAGAGACACAAATTTCTCTACATCTGTTATATTTGTTGCAAAGTTTAAACTGAATTGGGTGTTAGCATATCATTGCTAACTAAATTAACACTAGATGCTTTTATCTAGATATCCATGTCACATTTAATTTTATATTTACACTAAGAAGTCATGTTACTTGACGAAGAATAAAGGGAAAAGTGTGCAGTAACATCTTAATCTCGTAGAGATGGGCTCTGCATGAGCATGACATGTCTGGCTCACACTTAGCTAGTAAAATGAAGGTGTTTCAAGACACATTTTCTACTAATGTTGTTTTAGCGTAGTCTGTGGGGGTATGCTGCCTATTGCATTTTTTTTTTTCATCTGTAGGTATGTGAACTGTAAATAATCTCAATTTGTGTGGTAGTACATAGTAAATTTTCTTTGATAATATTGTTTTTCTTTTTTTTGAAAATCAAAATCAGGGAATCTTCAAGAAGAGCATTTAAAAATGGCTTTTTCAGCCACTTTGTGTTCTAAGTGTTTTGTTGAAATGGAAGTTGTCGAGGTCAGGAAGTAGTGAATATCTTGGACTTTTACACTCATGTCTATCTTTCATTTTCATTGCACAGCAGAAATAGCAGAGGGCAAAGTTCCTTGAGAACCTAACAAAGCTAAACATGTATGGATACCTCTGAGTGGATCTCTCTTTGAATCACTTCCTGTACTTCTTACTCAGCTATGCCTGAGGAAACTCTGAGAGGTGTTTTGATACAGTACTCTACATGAAAGCCGTTTGAATAAAAGCCCACTGAATCAATGCCACACACTGCAGACAGAGGTTTCGCTGTGCTAGGCATTCACAGTGTAACTTTTTCTTGCAGAAGCTGTAGAAGACTGTAGACAGGCTAAATTCATTTAGAACACTTGTAGCAGTAGTTTGGATGTTGGACATCTGTGAAAGCCCCTACTGTCAAATCTGTGTGCTGTGTGACAATTTTAAGGAAACTTTTACAGTAGAAGTATTTTAAGAGAAAATATTCTGAAGAGACTGACAATTCTGTCAACTTCTTTTTTCGCTTCAATGATTCATTTTATTTTATTCCTGCTATGAATTCACCACCCATTTTTGAGAAGTTTTACCAGATTATTTCTGGCTATACAAAGTAATGTTGCTGTGTATCATTACATGTTTCATAGGTGTATTAGAAATTCACTAATGTTCAGTTGAATTAATAGAATTTTGAACATTTTTTAAATGTAATCTTAGGCTAATATTTTTCTTAACCTGAATATCTTTTTCAAAGTTTTTATCTGTACTGTGTAAAACACCTGAAATCATCTGAAAATAACTTTAATGTATCTGTAATAGTTTCTAGACCTACAAATCAAAACCTATTACACAAAATCAATGAAAAATACTGATCTGTTCTATTTGATGCATAACAATAGCAATATTAAGCTAAAATATTGTAAAACGTGATCTTAAATGCACATATAAATATGAAAATTAGATGGTTTTACTTGTCAAAACTGTTTTAATCTTTCTAATTTCCTCATATTAAACAAGGTTAAAAACAGTACTGTCATCCCACATCACATTATTGAGAGGAAAATCTTTCTTTGAATTTTTTCTTTGAATCAGTTCATTCCCTTTTGAATTACAGAGTTAATTACTTTTCCACAGTCATGGAAAAGGCAGAGAGTAATACATTTTATCTGGGCTTCATTTACAAGAGAAAAAAAAAATCAATGATGACATGATTTCAGAATGTAGACTTGCACGAGACACGCTTAGAATGTGGATGTTGTGTATTTCAAGAGGAGAAATGCAATTTCCACTACTGTATTGTTTTTCTCTGACACTTGGTACATTGTCAATCTACCCTTGAAAGAATGACAGACCTTAAAGGACTATTCTCTCCACATGTCAAGTGTAGATTCAGCTGCTTGAGGAAATGGCTGACCATTTAAATCTACAGCTAAAACAAAAAAAAAGCCTTCAAAACATGTTTATGCTGCGTATTCACGTGCCAGCAAGTTCTGACAATTAAACTGGATCTGGAGCTTTTTTCCTGGTGCCACAGAGGAGGCAACATTCACAAGCCCTGTGTGTCAGTCACCCCCCACCCTCCCCCTGCTCCCGGGGGTTAGACTGGAACCGGAGGTCTCTCCACGGGATACCAAAACCGTGGGAGGCAAAGTGTTTGTACGGTATGAAGGCTGGGCATGCGGTGCTGGCTTTTCTGGCAGCTCAAGGTAAAAGGGGACAGAGTCTATGATGAACCTGAGTGTGGTACTGCATAGCTGCTCTTCACACTGATCTGGGAACAGCCATAAACCTGCAAGGGCCAGATACGCAGCTCCATATTTTCTTATTGCATAGGATGTTTTGCTGTTCTGGAATGAATTGTCTGTTCCAGTTGATTTATCTGTTCATTCCTTTGCATTGCACATTGTCATTGTCTGTCAAGCTCATCCATCAAATTAATACAGGTTTAATTTACAAAAATTAAGGTGTTTAAAGCTGATAACATCAGGGAGCTCTTGCCACTGACTGCACATTGTAGGACCTGTAGCAACAAGTTTCTATCGCCTTGTATGTATGGCTAACTGTTATCTACCACTGTTTGCTGTCATCACAATTCATATGTTAACTGCCATGTTATGCTATACAAAGAATTGTATGTTTTGACATTTAAAATAACTTCACGGGAATTTTTTTTGTATTGTGCTTCAAGCAAGTATACCTGTTTTCATTATTATTGTTGTTTTAAATTGTGCATTGTATTATTCCATCCATCCATCCATGAATTCACTATACCACCGTTTTATCTATCTGCAATTGTCACCAAGAAACATTTTTAAATTATTACATTTATAATATTTAATAATAAAAAAACAATGTTAAAAACTACATATTGTATATCCATGCAACACATGGGAAGTTCAGAACATCTCCCAGACCACAAGACCTTTGCTGACAACCACATTAACATATTGCTTTAGCTTTATGTTTTACATTTATTCAAAGACGACTTAACTTTACCCACCGCTGGTGCTACATAAATCGAAGTGTTTCAGGGGGCCGAGATAAGCACTGCACCTCAGAGTGCATGTAGGTATTTCTGTTCCATTGATTTTGCTGAACATGCTTGATTGTGTACAGATCCTCAGGAGGGAAAGACATGTCTCTTCTCAGATAGGATCCTGATACTTGCAGGAAGGATAAAGAACGGAGTATGATCAACCTCCTTTGTAATCCAGTGACGGAGTGCCTGATTTGTCCTTCCTGGTTTTACTCTAAGGCAGGAAGTGGTAACTTGATTAAGCCTTTAAACACACCAGCCGCCCTAATTCAGCAGTATAAGGGGGGAGGCATGCTGCCCCCTGCAATCTTTCTTCCTCACCGTATCATGTGATCACCTGCATCCCGTCTTTTGTCTCCTGTTTTACATTTTACATACAGAGGCACATTTTGATTTTCTGCTGTCCTCAGCATTTTCCTATATAAGATTCTTGTCTCATTTTATAACACCTCGTATAGACTTTCAAGAAAATTTTGCGTTTTCCTCTTCTGTTACAGTAGTTTTCTTTTTTGTAATTTACTGACTTCATAGCAGCTAGAAAAACACATTTTTGTTTGTTGGCCACACTAAAAATCAGTAACTGTAAGTTGGCATCATGAATAAAATCAGTTTTTACGTAGATATGGAGAACACAAAAACTTGACTTCTCTTTGCCACATGTGGAGAGCCCTAAAATGTGGCTTCACAAGATGCAGATTTTATGCAGAATTTATGCTCAACAGGGCAGCGCACACAAAGACGCACACGAGGGTACTTTGACATACGCCTGTCCAAGGACAGAGGTCTGCCATTGACTGGTTGACTTTAGATGCTTAGGTGTAATTTAAATGTGCTGAGGCTAGCAACAGTTAAAGAAGAAAACAGCTGACATTATTGTGCGGAAGGACGCTATGCAATGGCATGAAGGTTGTACTCACTGGTGTCAGTTTCATTTCAACCCTCTGATCTTATCCTTAGCCACATAGCAGAGACTGCCATGAGAGAACATTGACATGAGAGAACGCTGGCATACTTTTTTAGAGTCTAATAAGTGAGTGGGGGAAAGTTTAAAAGCATATGAATATTTTATCTTATTAATAGTTTTTATCCACTTGTTTTTTATGTTTTTTTCCAAAAAGGTATAAAAACCAGGAGTTTTGGATGAACTAGAATGCTTGATATTTGACAATTTACATTTGACATAATGAAACTAATGCATACACTAATAAAAAAATGAAATTTGAATTTCTTATGAAAATATGTGGTAATGAGTGACGATAGCTGTGTAACTGTTTTATTTTATGTAGTGCATGGTGAATGTACCATACCAAGGCAACCATTACTTTTTGTCATCTTTAGTAACGCTAAGAAACCTATCACTCTGCATGATTTTCCTCCTTATCACCAGCTCACCAGCTTCTTCTTTAACGTCTCCATCTCTGCTGTACCTTTCTGATATTTATTTATTTATTTATTTATATTTTTTTCCACAGAAAATCACTGAGATTTCATTATTTCCAAAGACCACTGCACCAAAGCAGAGTTGACCAAGGCAACATGAGAATGCAGATGCAGTTTCAGGGAAGCCCTGTCTGCTTCACTTCTCACACTTTTTACATTTCTCACACATTCAGATGTGCTGAGTACCAAATTCAGAACTCGAGACAGACCCATCCCAAGTCACGTTGCTGGTCTGCAGTAAGTCAGACTGTGAAACATGAGAATGATTAGGTCCTGTGCAATTGATTTTTTTTTTATTCTCAAATAACACCAGGAATATGCCTGTTGAAGTCAGCTTTTTGTAATAATTTTTTTCCCCGGTGTCAGCCCCTGTTACATGCAGTACTAGCCCTCATTTATTAATTTTTATGGAAGTTTTACATCCTGAATTTTATCAGTTTTGGTATTTTCTAATCCTTACGTTTCCATTAAAGCTATGAAAAGACACAATAATAACAAAATAAAATAAAATGGATTTTAGTGGGCAGCACTGTTACCTCACAACTCCAGGGTTGTGGGTTTTTGGACATTACTCAAAATTGCATGTGCCCTGCTTTGCACCTTAGGCTGGGTGGGTTGAATGACTGAATTTCTAAAATTTAACTTCCAAATACTGATGGTTGATGTTTATCCACATGTAAAAAACGGTTATAGTTTAGTATATTTCTAAGGAAAAAGCTATTTAGATTTACATACCAGCATATTAACCAAAGTATGGAGCACTTTTCAAATGTACCCTGGGGAATGAATATATTAAATTTTTAAAATAGGCATGTGGTCAGATGGAATGAAAAGAAATATTAACCACACCAAGTTCTTATTTTAAATAATATTTTATAAAAATATAATATTTAGATTATATTTGAATTCTTTATTCCATGACACACTTTCCAGTTTGAACAGAAGTGTAGACAGCTGATGAACTGGCACAGAGCAGTGAGGCATCGATCAGCCCCAAATTTGATTTTAAGTTCTTTTCTGCTCTGGTCTAGAATCGCATGGTTTGTGCTTTGTTGTGTTTGCGTTTTATATTTGTTAAACATTTACTTATTTTCCTACTTGTGCAGCAGGGCGTGAACCGCTATGGTAGAGATCCCCTGGAAGTCAGGACAAGGGTCTGATTAGTCACTCCCCCATGAGGGAGTTGGGTCTTTAGCCCAGCAGGTTTACTCTCTTGTGTGGTAATTCTGTGGAGGCTGTCAGGTCCTGGGTGTGAATCCAGTCAGGGTTGACCCCATTATACCTACATGTGGGTCATTCATAATTTATGACTTGGAACAGAACATAATGGGAAAGGTTAACATAATAACCAGTTTGTATATGTGCAGTTGTCACATGGTAAGTCATGCATGTCAATTGTTTTCAAAAATAGAATTATATACATTCTGGTTAGCCATAACATTATGACCACCCAGGTAATATTTAGTAGATCCCCCCCGTTGCCACCAAAACAGCCCTGACCCATGAAAGCATGGACTCTGCTAGACCTCTGAATTTGCTGTGGTATCTGGCACAAAGCTGTCAGTAGCAGATCCTTTAAGTCCTGTAAGTTGTAGGGTGGGGCCTTTTTCCAGCACATCCCACAGATGCCTGATTGGATTGAGATCTGGAGAATTTGGAGGCCAAGTCAACATGCTCAACTTGATGTTGTGTTCTTGAAACCATTGTCGAACAATTTTTGCAGTGTGGCAGGGCACATTATCCTGCTGAAAGAGGCTATTGCCATCAGTGAATACCATTTCCATGAAGGGGTGTACTATGTTGTCAATGGCAACGTAGGTGGTACATGTCAAAGTAACATCCACATGAATGGCACGACCCAAGATTTCCCAGCAGAACATCACTAGATTTTCTATTGGACCAGACTATGTAGGCTAATATTTACTCTCCACGTGCATCAGTGAGCTTTGGCTGCCCATGATCCTGTCACTGGTTCACTGGTTTTCCTTCTGTGAACACTTTTGGTAGGTCCTGAACATTCCACATAAGCTGCAGTTTTGGAGTTGTTTTGACCCAATCGTCTACCCATCACAATTTAGCCCTTGTCAAAGTCGCTCAAATCCTTATACTCGCCCATTTTTTCTGCTTCCAACACATCAACTTCAGGGACAAAATGTTCACTTGCTGCCTAATATTTCCTGCCCACTTCCAGGTGCCATTTTAACAAGATAATCAATATTATTCAGTTCATCTGTGAGTGGCCATAATGTTATGGCTGATCAGTGTATATTATTAATTTTCTTGAACCACTCGGCATTGATTCTATAAACTCTACATAATTTATTAATTTATCATCCAGGTGGTGGATATGGTTGTCTGGAAATTATGCAGGGCTGGGTGTGCCCAAGGCATGGTACTACACATGGGACCGAGTACCAACCCACTGAAGGGCACATGCTCGCGCCCGCACATACATGCATGCACACGTACATAAACAATTTGTATTTGTTTAAATAGTTATTTAAAATTATTAATAGCTGTGTTTAGAATGTTTTACTCCTAGAATAGTAGTTTGAAATGTCTCACTCATTTTCAGAAGGCAGACTTTCTCCTCTTGTGTGGAAAGCAACGTATTAGTTTTGGTATCTTGTTTGTTCCCTGTCTTGTTGGAAACTGTTTTTTTTCTTGACAGCTTGGGTATATTTTCAAGTTTTAAATGTAAAGTATAAACATACTGTGACACGTTCTTGTTTTGTCTGCAAAACTAGTGCCGTAACAGTCGCTGAACTGACCCCAAAGGACAAGTAGATGGTCTTTATGGGATGCCTGCTTTCTCTGTTGTGAAGATTTAAGATTTCAGAACGTGCTTTTGTCAAATTTCTGGTACAGCGCTTTGTACATAACTCTGTACAAGACACCAATTACATAGCTTTGTACAAGGCACTAATTAAATCAGTAAGTAAGTTTTGGAAGCGACTCAATCCCTTCCGAGTCAAATTGTAATATATATTTTTTTTTATCAAGAGATACCAAGACATAAGAGGTACTTCTTTTATTTTATCATGTGAATAGATCTTTGGATAATGGATATACATTTTTAAGAGCTTTGTAACTGAAGTTTTGTCTAGATGCAACAGTCATCAGTTTCCAGAGTTCCAGGTAGATGAGGTGGTGAATTTTGTAGCAGTTTTATCTACTACATATTAGCCGTCATTAGACAACATGCTTTAAAGTGCATGTGGCTCAAAACATATTACAAGACATACTGAATTTAGATTTAAAATAAAACAGCTTTCAGATCAGAATTCAAAGCTCCTTTTGAAACATCCAGCCTGTAACTAAAATTAAGTTTATTATGTTGTGGATTTTCTCTACATAAATCTGCAGGATAAGGACCATGAGGCAGATAATCTGTCTGATACGTGTAGGCTTTTTTTTTTGCATGTAAAGCTGTATAGGGCTCAGTACCATATAGTGACAGATATCTTAGAAAGTCGACTTCAGCACTACGGAGATCAGTTCTGTTGGAGAGTGGGGAGCTGACGGCTTTGACAAGTCCCTTTAAAATGAGGAGAGTAAGGTGGTTCAGTGTTGCTGGTGAATGCACATGCACACTGAGTCAGTACATACCAGAGTGAGATTTTAACATAAGCACCCACCAGGTCTTTGTACACTGAGCAGAACCTGTACTTTTAAATGGAAAGGAACCTCTAATACTATTTTAATAAAGGCATTATTTAAAGAAATAAATGTAACGTCTGTTATAATCAAGTTTGTTTCGATTTTTTATTTATTTTCATTTTGTGAGTGTGTATTATGTGCTTTTATGTAGCACAGTTTTCAGTCTCATTTTTGGAGTCATTTGCAGTGATATAAAAACACTGAAAACTCTTTTAACATCCTGAAGTTAAACAGTTACACTTAATTTAATAAAGGAAACAGGAGAGATTCTGCGTTGGGTGAACAGGTGCAGAGACGTTGGACTGGGGGGGGGATAACAAACAAGTTACCAGTAGCCCGAGGATGTAAAAGGCCTTCCAGTAGTCTTAGGGGGTGTGCTAGAGATCGCACAAAGAGTACACATGCACAGGGCCCAGAACTTGTTGCCATGCTGATATTTTGTTAAACAGTAAAAAAGTTTTACAAGAAAATTATACATTAATAGTTATGTTAAAAAAACATAAAGGAGCACTAGACTTGTACCTTAAATGAACTTTGAGTATTTAAACATCCTTTACACTATGGCACCCTCAGTGTAGTTGCTTTGAATGTTTCTGGTCTAATAATTTTTTTCAAGAGGCCAAATATGCCCTTTATATTGTTATGCTCCATATAATGTAAATATTGTATGCCCATACATTAAAGAATTTAAACCTCAATTGCTGTGATTCAGTAAATATATGTCAATGTTTTTTTTTACTGTCACTTTTGCCTGTGGACAGGGCTAAGTGTTTTGTTTTGCCCAAGAACAGGAAAGTTAGGTACAAGGAGACTGTGAGAAACGGGATATAGGTAAGAGATAATAGGACATGTCAGGAGCTGTTTGTAGTCGACAGGAAAAAAGCCATTTTATTTGACAGCCTTTGCATTGCTGCTGTGCCTGAGACACTCACTGTTCCACGGTATGCGATCCAAGCTTCTGTGCCGGTTATGTACATTTCCTGTTGAGCATGTCAGAATACGGTGGCACTTTCCTGCAGGTTTTTCAATATTCTTCAAGTGTATTCAGCCATATTTACCTGTCGAAGCAAACAGTGCTGCCATTAAACAGCGGAATGATTGTGCAAACTGGATCACGAAAGCCACCAAACTCTGTTGCCACTGCTTGTTAAGATTATCAGCAATAAAAATGTTTGTCACCAATACTGTGCTTTTACATCGGTAGTTGCCTAAGATGATAGCAGTATTTTTAGACTAGCGATGCCTCGCAAAATCTAGGACTTTCACATGGAGTATTGTAGACCTTAGCCAAATTACGCAGATGGAGCCTTGTCCATCTTGACTCAGAGCTGAAGTGATTCCATGTTTTCTGAGTGTTAAAAAAGTACAAATACTTGGCTAAGCTGAATCTCTTATGCTGTTTTTACCAGTGTGGTTGAGCATCTTGGCATTGCGTGTCCTACATTCTCTTCTGTTTTATTTGTGCTGTTATTCACGCGCTTTTCTCTATGATTCACAAACTAAAATTACATTAGAAGTTGTAATGACTTATTGATTCATAGTGGCAGGCCTGAAGATTTTAAAATGTGTTTACTTTGTAAGGTTTGTAGTAATGACAAACAGCATACACAGATGTAAAGTGTAGTAGATAGTAAAAGGTATTTGATTGCACTCTACTGCATATTCTGTGTTAGTTTGGTGTTTCCATAGCAACGTTACAGTAAAAAAAACAAATTTGTACAAACTTATGCGAGGCCCAGATTAAGAAAATTATTTAACATTGAAGCTTATGCCTTTCTTTCTGCATTAGCGCCAACTGGAAGTCATTTTCTGCAAAACATGTTTCGCTCACGTTGGACTCAAACATGACTGTTAAAACGTGCAGGATTTTCATGGCCAGGAAGCGCCTGCATTTGGCAGACCTTAGCATCACAGAGGTTCCCTTCTTTCTATACTTCACATAGTTTTACTTCAAGTCATGTGTTACAGTACTTTGGAGATACATAAGTTTTTCTTTTTTTTGTAATTGTATTTTAGCGAATAGAGCACAATCATAACATAAACATATCATAAAGTTCACACAAATGATGTGTGCATAACTGAACCTCTTGCAACCAATTACATAGGGGAGAGATTTTACTCTTTACTACATTCCAAAACATGCCTGGACAGAAATATTACTTAATGTCACTTGTGGTGTTGATACCTTTTTGGATATGTACTGTAGGACAGTGAGAAGAACAGAATTTCATTAATATTATTTTGCCCAAATTCCTTTTTAAGCAGAATGCAGCATGACAGTTATCAGAACTTAGGCAGTACAAAAGAAGAAGGTCCGGATATGAAGGATGATGAGGTACATGAGGAAGTGCAGTTAGGAACTGTGCATGCGTCTGTCTGTGAATTAATTACAACATTTATGCTGGTGGTTTGGTCTGTATTATATTAAAATTTTATCTATCCCCACAAATCTAAAGTAAAAATGATACATTGTTTTTCTCAAAGCAGAATCAATTTTGAAGTAATAAAACACTATAAGGTATTTCTATGTTTTTCAGTAGAATTAATTCCATTTATTACTGAAATCTGATGTGCAAACAAATGGAAACATGATAAACAAACCTCCATAACTGAGAATAAACACAGGTAGATGAAAAACAGCATTTGATCCTGCCGTATCACTGCCCTGAATGAATAATTGTGGTGTTGAGTTTTGTAGTGTCACAGACTCCTATTATGAGAACAGCAGGATCGTTGTGTGTGTTCATGTCCTTCGCACTAATACTAGTCTACTCTTTTTTTTTTTGTCCATGTACATCTACCTGTGTGATTTAGACCAGCGAGGCAGCTGGTGTTTTCTTTTTTGTCCACAAAAACCAGTGAATTGTAGCCATGGTGTCGATATTTGCTAATCAGCACACTGTTGCTCGGGCTGAATTTCAGCCAGCAGAAGCAGGATTATTGGAGCGCTTCTCCAATCAGTTGTAAAAGAGCAGCGACGGAACCGCGCCTCCTCACTGGTAATGACAATAACGACACCGGTACTGGCAAACATCCCCGTCATGTATTATGCATGCTGTGGGTGATGCTGGATGTACCACTTTGTAAGTATGCTGTCAAGACAAAGTTTGTGTGATTAGACTGCAGTTAAAGTGTAATTAAACTAGTTTAAATAGACGTGTAACTGTCTCTTGGGATCTGGTTTCATACCTTCTAGGGAATTAGGCGATGATAATTAAATGGAGTCTGGGCGTTATTGAATGTGCTCGTCGAAGAAGCTGCTGCCCTGTTCCTGCACCCCCGCATAAGAATTAAACATCTTATAATTCTTTTTAAAGCACATTGCAGCTGCAAGAGTGTTTTTCTTTCATTTGCTGGGAAGGCGGTCTCTCTATTTTCTGCTAGTCCATTAGCAAATTGCCTGACCTCACCAGCAAAAATATTAAATGTACGTCACAAAAATTAATCCTTTTCTACTTGGAAAACAATTAAGCTGGCTTGGCTTTTTCTTAGCCAGAGCTCGAGGGCTATGCAAGATGATAAGAATTTGGGTAAGAGGTGAAGGAGGGCGGTGAAAGGGTATCTTAATGGGCGTATGTTTTAAGGTTTGGGAAATTTGTGAAATTTGCATTTGAAATTTGTTTGTATTGTGATATATTCCAATAAAATGTACAAGGGCACTGTGTATGTTTTTATATATTTCATATTGTGCTGAAATAACGTAGGGTAACAGCAGCATGCAGTCTATCATTTACTGACCAGCCAAGACTATGATTATCTTTTCAGTTATGCCAGTTGACACAACTTCAGAATGAAATCCATGTTATATATATATACTGTATATATTTACTGCATACTGAATGTTTTCAGTTTTATATTGAGGAATGAAATTATATACATACATACACACAAACAATAATTTTAAATTTCAGTGAGTAAAAAGAAATGACTTCCTCTTCCAGATAAAAAAGTGTTTTATCTCATTTTTTCACATCTGGTAATGAAGGCACGAGTTATTAACCACACACTCCAGAGTGGTTTACTTTATTTGTCACATAGTAGTATGCCAAACATACATTTTTTTTTTATAATGATAGTACGGTTTTATATTTGTTGAATTTCATATTTAATGTTGTAAAATATCTGTTATCAGGTTTGCCCCAGTGAATTGCTTCAGTACTCATTTCTGTGAATACATTAAGTGTTAGCAGAAGTTACAGCAATTAATGTAGGTAATTAAAAGGTGAGAGGCAGAGTTAAAGGTATATCTTAATTAAGTGTTTAATAAATAACATGTAAATAAATGATTAGAATAAGAGCCTTGATTTAAAGCCTTTCAGCCATTATTACTTTTCAAATTTTGCATATAGACAACACCTTTTGATCAGTCAGAATCAACACTCAATGCCATATTACCTGTACGCAGAAATGCTTTTTGCACGAAGGTTTCAGTTCAGAGGTACTTTTGTCATGTTATCTGTTATGAGGCCTTCACTTATTATCCATGTTGAACGTTTCATCTCATTCTTTGACTTATTCCATCAGAACTAGGTGGAAATCACTGACATTCTTAAACATGAGCTGATATGGCACTGAGACCTTTTTGACTTTTATTAAAGTGTCAGTGTCATTGTGCCCTTTGCTTGCATGCAATGTTGGCATGACTTTAAATAATTTAACGTTTGCTGTTTCAGCTGTGTTAAGGCTTTGTTTCCCTTTGTATTAGACAAGCACGGCACCTGTGACTTATTTACAGAAAGGCAATCAAGTAAAATAAAATCAATGCAAAAATAAGTCATTGTTTGCTTATTCATATCTTAAAGTCATTATCTGTAGATAAGCTCTTTATTTTGGTTGTTTTTAACAGTTGGACATTAAACTTAGCTAAATTTTTGATAACACTTGTGAATATAATTTGATTTAAAATGGACTCATGATATTTTCCACATTTTTGAACATCACATTTTTTTGGGGGGGTCTACAGTGTAATTTATGTTACAGATCGCAAGACTGTATGTTACAATCGCTTAACAGAGATCATTCAAACAAAATACGTTCAGCTACTGCAAAAACAGTGCTTTTCCATACCATTGTAATTGCTGTTTTACAATTAAAAACGGTTTTCCACACTCTGCAGATCCAGAGTGTCACTGTAAGATTACATTATCGAGCTCTTTCATACAACACCGAGAAATACGACCAGGACCAGGTGCAATAAAAAGGATTTTACAATATAAGCAGAAACTGAATTGGTACATGAAAATGTAAGGTGATGAAAAAAAGAAATAAATAAAAAAATCCCATATGGAGCATGAGCAAATTCAATTGCAAGGTTGACCTGTTGTGAAATAGTTTTAGAAAATAAATAAATAAACGAAACAGTTAAAAAGAACACACTTGGATTTACGAGGATTGAATTAGAATGTAACATTCATTGTTCTGCGGAAAGTACAGATATAAACAACAACGCTACATGATACAATTGTGAGAGAAGCACTGTTCTATTGTGCAACACAACACAGGCACAGTGCATTAGAATAATGAGGGTGTGCAGAAGCATCACAATGGCACAGCTTGTAGTGGAATCTTATCCATTTAAAGGGCCCGCTATTCAATATTATTTTTAAGGTTGTCAAAAAGGCAACGATATTGGCTCTGAGAGGAGAAAAGGAAACACGTGGGGAGAAAACAGATTATTGTTAAAGTCAAAAAATCCATGAGCATGTCTATCCGGCCTCAGATGATGGATCACAATAATGAAAAGGTACAGTGTGTTTGAGAATGGTATGCAATGTGAATGTAACCGACCTGGACCGTTGACAGCAAATATCTACCGGCATGTACTATTGAAAGTATTTACATTTTAAAGAAACAACAGTTGATATTTACATGTGTACCTGATTTAGTCTTTGGTCTTTTTAAATTATGCAGGAGTTAGATTTCCACATGGACTACTCTGTCAATGTAGCTTAACTGTTTGAAGGGCATTTCTTCTAATGATATCGATTATGACTTCAAGGCAAGTTCTGAGCTGTCACTAATAGCTCTTGGTTTCCTCTTCCCATTTGCAGTAATAAAGATGCAACATGACTGTTAACCCCATCGACGGACATTTCAAACACGTTTCTTGAAATATACTTTCCTCAGCTTCATGTAGCTGAAAACAACTGTTATACTGTAGCACAAAAACTAAGATAGTTGCCATTATGGGCAGAGCTGCCATCACTGGTGACTTTTTACACCAGTTAAATTCCACCTTTTCATGGTAATTTAAGTTCTATTAATGATGATGTGAGAATGTAACATTAACATCTTATGTGTTCCGGTAAGTCTTTCTTTAAGACACTTTTTGTTGTTAGTCCAAATGTAATATTTCACCTTTATGATTACCCGTTGAACTCTATATACTATGGATAAACTATTAATATCTCACAGTATAACTGTCGACCTCAGAAACATTTCAGCAGCACTGTGAAAAGTAAAAAAAAGAAAAATATATAAATATTTCTTGATGTATTGTTGCCATTTTTGCTGTGACATGCTGTTGAGGGGCTGTCAGACTGATAGTATTGTTACTTCATATTAAGATGACATTAGTAGAAATACTTTTGAATGACAATTTATTGTATAATAGAATTATTATTTAAATTTCAATGCACACAATTGTTGGGGCTGAATGCTTAAATTTCTCATGCAGATTGATGTCTGGAGTCATACAGATGTAATACTAATGCACTGATCAAAAAAGAGGTCATGTACACATTACATTTGTAGATATATACAGTATATATAGCAAACAGATAAATTTTAATTTGTGTCCATAAAGATACTTGAGAACATATGAAACACTCCCCAAGATAAAAAAAGTGCCTACATGAAACAGTACAGAATTTTCACCTTCCTCTATCTGCTGTACAGCTAGTCTTCATGGTTGGGCCAAGTAAGTGTGAAGTTTATTATCTCAGCTTCTTGCTTCTAATTTTTAAAAACTGCAGAGTAACAGGAAAAAAAAAAAAACTGGAAGATCATGCCAAAACAACATGGTATCATAAAATATTTCTTAGACATTTTTCTGTGTTCTGAAATAGACACACAACAGAGCACTGGGAGCACAGGGTCTGAAGAATCCCAAAGTGAAGGTCTGCATCACATTTATGTTGGACTGTCCCTTGGTGTCTGTGCCTGATAAGCTGCAATAAGGAATACGTTTATGAACGAATGAAATATGGAGCCCTTTTAAATGTCTGCAGTATGTTATGCTGTATAGCAGGAAGTAATGTGGTATAACACAGATGCCTGGGCTGCTCCTGCTCTGCATGGCTTGTCTTAATTAGCTGCTATGGGGCACAGCTGCATGGATCTACCAGGGGGCAAAGTGAATGTCATACTGTGTTATAGGTGTATCTGTGTTTCTATGACACATAGTTATGGGAAATCAAAACAAATGTTTACTCTGAATTCCTAAGAACACTTTTGATTAACACAAGACTATATAGCAATCGGTTCAGATTGATAGAGAAACCCTGTATTAAAAAGGATTAGCAATTTATTTGCAAAATAAGACACTTGATATTATTTTGTAACGTTCAAATGTGGTGATCCTCTACATGGGCTATAAGGATGATTACTGTTTCATAGTATATGAGCACAGCATAAAACGCCCTATTAATTAGTGTTCTCTTCAACTGATCAATAGGATTTTAATTCATGATGGAATTTATTTGAAGTGCACTCTTGTTTTATCAATATGGAAAATAGGCTAGGAAACTGTCTCTTTGAGTACTTTTCTAAACTGCACAAAAAGTGTACATTTTTTAAATTGTTAGTATATTTTTAACTCAGTAAAAATTCCCTTGCACCTTCTTTAAAGTTTAAGGGCTTTTATAATTGGCATGATGAATGCACTAGACAGTTACCAGTAACCAAAAATAAATTACTGCTTCTCAGCTAAAGACAACACGGGGATAAAAACAGACTACACAAGAGAACCGTCTATACGACTAATTGTTGATTCAACATGTCTGACATTAGTAGATCTAAACTTACTGAAAAAGGATTGTAAAACTAGATAACTTAATATCATTAAGATCAACCTTGGTGAGCAGCATTATACTCACATTAAAAGGCCAAACATAGTTAAACCAATCAAAACTTTCAAAATTAATTACTGGAAATTCTATTCTTAGAAATGCAATGCTACCAATGAACATAATAGTAGTAGTAGTAGTATTGCTGGATATCAATAAATATTGTTCATTTGATTTTTATGCCTCAAAATGATTATCAAGGAAGGTGGATCATTAACTGTTAGCTGATTATTTGAAATTTATATTTTTTCTTTATTAGAAAAGTACTGTACATTGTGTGTCAAGCTGTTGGGTATACAGTGCTTTAAGGGAATGTCACAAGTTATTATTGAATGTTTTGTTCAAAGATGTCATGGGAACAATTAAACTCATTAAGCGTGAGACCAAGTCCAAGGACTTTAGTAGAGAATCAGATACGGTCAGATATGATGTTATTGAAATTGTTTCTCTTGGAATCTTACATGAGAGTAAATCACCGGAAATGAACTCCTTTGCTTTGTAGTGAATAAGTAAACTTAAAAAAATATTACTTACAGTCCTCTTTTAGGTAATACTGACTAAGTTAAGAGAATTTAATGAAATTTCAGTTTCTCATTTATCTATCTAAATAATGTTTGAAGTGTTTCTCTTGTGTGCTCTCTACAGTAACCTTATCCTCATTTATAGTTTGTATTTTACTTTTATTAGAAGTAAATCCTGGTGCTGATTTATATTATTTTGTGCTAAAAACTCATTCAAAGACACAATTATAGTGTACCTGAAAGAGCAGGTAACCATCTTAAAAACCTAGTTTCTGTTTACAAAGCAGCATTGTTCTCACTGGTCATAAATAAAGAACAGGAAATTATTTATTAATATTCCAATGTATTAATTATACAATTTGTTTTTGAATATAATTCCAGTATATTTCAGTTTAAATTAAGATACATCTTGATAAGAAAATCTGTACATTGCGCACACACACACACACACACACACACACACACACACACACACACGCTGCACAAACACACAATCACACACACACTACAGGGCTTTTTTCTGTGAAATTAATTCACATATGAAGCCCTTGTATGTCAGTATTCCTTTTTTCAAATGATTTTTGGTGTGCATTATTCATTTTTTACACTTTTTTTTGTTATGCTAATTGAATATCTGTGGGCACTGTGCTAAATGCTACCTAGTAGAGCATACAAAAATATACGGCCAGCACACAGTTGGTCTGTCTCATCCCTGCGTGTGTTTTTTACTGCTCCCTGATTACTATATGTCCATACAGGATAGAAACTCCCTCACCTTTACGAATGGTGATGCATTCATACGTTAAACTATGCCACGGACTCCTTTGGGGCACTATAGGTGTTTGCTACAACAATACATGTATATAACTATCTTCAACATCACTGTCATCATCATCATCATCATGTTACATTTTGTCATAGTAACAATTATCTACTTTCATCTACCACTTTGATGTTGCCATTTTCATGGTAGAAAGCACATTTACAGGGGAAAAAAAATTCTAAATGAAATTTTCACATATACATATTTTTTAATTTAATGCCTTAACCCTGAAAAACTGTCACATTCATCATTTTAAAATTACACCCATTGTTTTAATAAATAGGAAATTATTTTGAAACATTACAAATGCCACTGTCATATGTCAGGGGAAGCATGCCTTTGAGTTGAGCTTGTAAGTGCAGGACCCTAGGCTTTGGCAGTAAGAGGCCCTAGGTCCCGAAAAGGTTTTGTTCTTCTCAGGTGCCGAAACACTTGATTCTGCTAATCTTTGTCTTGACTGAACCCATTTAAGTTCCCCCTGGAGTTCTCACACAATCAGCGCTTTGTACAGATTTGGAAATCTGCTGGACCTCGCCCCTTCAGGACTTCAGACTAATGGACTCGTGCTACTGTACAGAATTTATTGGGGCTAAAGGGATAAGAATAGTTTTTTTTTTTTTTTTTTGAATGCTATATTGCCTTGCTGAAACTGTACAAAGTCACATTTCTCCTTCAGTTCACTTTTATTAACATTCATTGCCCTGGCACACCTTTAATGAGTTACCAGAAGGATGCAGGGAAGAGATGCTGAGGAGGAGTATGAGGCAAGGAGCAGTTCTCCGTGTATAAATTATCTCCCCCCCGGGGAAAGAAGGTGCGTGTTTAATAAAATCTGTGCAGAGCTTTTCTGTACTTCTGTGTGGTTGGCTGTATTACTTTAAAATTCACTTGTAGCTCATATACCAAACTGCATTCAAGACTTGTGTTGAATGTTTAATCTTCTAGACATTTAGGGAATTCCACTGCATGCAAAGAAAATATTTTTAACCACCTCCTGTATCCCTATAACAATTAAGTTGGCTAGAATTGAATTTGTAAATTCCAGTGTCCTTTGGCTGTTTTGGGGTGACTATCATAATATTTTGCCAGAGGCCTGCTTCATTAACTGGACATTTTGTGGACTTAACTCTTAAAAAATAAATAAAAATAAATTAAAAAGTGTGCCAGTATGCAGATTAATTTAGAATAGTAGATGTACTAAGTGTTGACCCACATACACTGAGCCCATTAATTAGACTTTGAAATTTTTTGTGTAACTTCCCTTAAATAAAAATATTTTAAGATATATACCATCAAAGTCTGAGCCACCGAAACTCAACATGTCTACTAAGACTTTTTTTTGTAGACTCCTCAATTTGTGCTTTATGTTCTTAGCTGTGGTGAAATCTGAGCATATGGTCTCAATGGGAAGGTGTCTATAAAGGAAAGCAGAAGGTACCCTTAGAGACATGTACCTGAAGGTGTCTGGGGTGTACACCAGTTAGTTCTTCTGTGACCGATGTGCTGACATCATAGTGGTGGAGTGTTCTCTGCAAAGCAGGTGCTGTCTTTTTATAGCCAAGGAACAGAACTTCATTATTAAAAACTAACTCACATTGTTGCAGTACTGCTGCATTTCAGGTGCAGGATGTTGGCAATGGAGCAAGATAAATTTAACCACCACTGCATGTGCACAGTATATCCTTGCTTTGGTTTCTGTATAAGATGAAAACAATGAGCATGTACTAATTTTTTTACTCAATATGTTTACACACATGACCTTTAACATGTCAATATATTTTGTCATCTAGAAGTCATCAGTATCCTAATAGACTACTTGATGCAAGTAATTGTATGAAACGCTGAACTAGTATAAAAAACCTTTGGTTTGGTTAAACACAATTTTTATAATTGAATATAAATGACATCATTTTTAAAATCACAAACGTTTGATGTACTGTGCATGCCATGCTTGTTTTAATTCAACTTGCTGATTCTTACCTATATATTGTTCTCATCTGTGCAACAAAAATTTAGTCTTATTATAATGGTATTGCAATTTGGCATGGCTAAAAATAATGGTTGCATATTCTGGGTTAAATGTCAGTTTAATCCTGGTGGCATTACTGTGGTTGCCAATGTGAAAATGAACTCTAAAGTGGTTTTACAACATTTAATTCTATATTTATTTATTTTTAAAGTAAATTTGGTTAATATCCACATATATAACAACTTTGACCCTTAAAACAAATGACTGTTAATGCCCACTCCAGCAGAAGGAACGCTGCACTATGATAATTCTCATGGACTAGATCGCTCTCACCAGAGCACACCTGAGCACACCTGAGCACACCTGTTTGCACTTCTGTCATTCACATCTGCTATGTAATCAGTAAGTTTTTTTTTTTTCCTAGCAGTTTCAAGTGGGTTCCTTGTTACAGTCTTTGGTTTTGTGATTTGTGCTTGGTTTTTGACTTGTAAATTTTGGATTACATCTCTCCGGCTTGTTGTTATGAATTGGATATTGAAACCTGTTTTTCCCCTTCCTTGATCTCAGTTTTGGATTTTGAATACTGGCTATACCTCTCCTGATTTTTGGCTGGTGTGCCTTTCTATCTCACCACAAGTTCAGCATTTTCACAAACAGAATGAGTAAAACTCTAAAGTCCACCCTGTTTGCCTGTAGTTTCATTACATCACTTTGGTTAATTTGACTGTAGGATATATAATACCTTAGTAAACCAAAAAACTTGTGTAGCTATGGATGTGAACTGTGTAAATGAATGTAAATTGTTATCTGAATACATTTGACATGGACTATATTTTGTCTGTAATCTTAATTTATTTGGTTGTCTATCCACCTTCTTTAAAAGAAATTTCATTTTGTTCTCCTATATTTGAGAGTTTCTTGGCACAAGAGCTGGAAATGATGAGTAAGTAAAACCTTAAAAGTTAGAAAATGTTCAGAATACTGTGATCACCTGAAGTAGCACTCGGTTATATTTATAGTGCTGGAAAGTGATGAGGATGGAGAACCATGAGATGAAGAGACCTGGTCTGCAGCTCACTGTCTAACATGCTTCTCTAGACGTAGCGAGTCACAAGATCCGTTCTGCTTCAAATTCATTCGGTGAGTGAATAGAAGCAGGAGGTGGGAAGTCAGATCTAGGAAGCATGTGTCACCTTTGCTTC
This sequence comes from Chitala chitala, assembly GCA_025773905.1. Classification (NCBI taxonomy): domain Eukaryota; kingdom Metazoa; phylum Chordata; class Actinopteri; order Osteoglossiformes; family Notopteridae; genus Chitala; species Chitala chitala. Next base: position 3,577,261 of record JABJVR010000103.1, read on the forward strand.
TTTGCTTAGGAGACATTCATTCAGCAGACTCTATGCTGCACAGATTCCACACTTTGTAGCCTTTGGACATTTTAGACATTTCGGTTGCAGCGAGTACACATGCATCATTAATCATACCAGTTTAGAGGAAAGCGCAGCTGGAATGTCAGCCAGGAGCTCGACAGTCGTTGTTCCAGAAATGGCTCCATTTACCTCTACGTACAGCATCTGTGTTCTCCCCTTGTTCATGAGTGTTTTCTCTAGTTTTTCATCCCATGGTGATGCACGCTGTTCAGTTAAACGTGTCGATGTAAAATGGCACTACGTGTGCATGAGCTGCAGTCGGCTGGAGTGCCATTCTTCCCTTAGAGCAGTCTTACTTGGATGGTTTCCAGATCAACACAACACTTGTTTCATTAGTTATTACTGCTGGTACTGATTTTTGATTGATAGTAAGATAGTTAATCTTTTTCTCGTTTTTCCATCCTGCGGGTGAGTTTCTATGATGTTAATTTATCGTACTGCAATCCTATGCAGTCTGTGAATAACTGTAATGATACGGATATTCAGTTTAATTAATCTTTCTTTGTTAATTGTTCAACAGACGCTATGCCAGTGGTGGCTTTTTACTTGCATGTAGTCTTGGTCAGTATCATGAACCGTTTTGATGGCTTTACTAAATAATTAAAACTTTAATTTAATGGCAGTATTTCTTAGAGCAATAAATTTTAGTTATGTATCATCAATGTTTCATCCTTCATCAAGGTTTGATTTGAGATGTTCCACATAGTTTTTATTTAGTCATTATTATGCCCGGAGAGCTCCATTAATAACTATTTCAAAATGAAAGTGCAAATTTGGTTGTAAAAATCACCTTATCACATGTAGTCAGTTTATAGCTTTATGCAGTACAGTATGAGTGTCTTTCATATATATACATCGGAGATCACAGGTTCCTTCACAGGTATGTCAGTAGATTTTCAGTTTCTGTGATCTGTATTGTTCTTGTTCTAGTGCGACTAGAATCTGTCTGTGTGCAGAATAATGAATCACACTCCGAGAAGTGGTTGAGCTGTTAAATCAAGACACTGTTCTTATATCTGAAGGTGAAGGATGCTGTGAAGAGACAGCACTGTCTTTCAGGTCTGTAGTAATAGTAATGTCTGCACTGTAATAAAGCCAGGAGATTTTAAGCATTTGTTGCAAGAAAGGAAAATAAAATGTAGAAAGGAAGTCAAGCAGCCAGGACCCTAGCCAGGATAACTTTGCATTATACAAGTTACACCCTATTTCCTAGTGTAAGTACACCCTATTTCGTAGTGTATGTATACTTTATTTTCTAGTGTATGTATGTGTGGGATAGCCACAAGGTTTTTAATTGACATTTGGGTCTTTAAAGATCCAAAGGCCAATTATATTTTTCCATTTTATGGATTTTTACAGTAATGCTGCATCACTGAAGTATGTTCCCCAGTGCCCCAAAATTGTATTTATTTTTATTTTAAAAAGCACTGAATAACATTCACTGAATGCAATTTTTACTAACATTTAAGACTCTTAAATAACTTTGCCAGAGACTCCAGAAAAAAATTAAAGGTTTTTTTTTTTTTTTTAATGAACAGTTCCTTATTGATCTATGGACAAAACAGCTTTTAATTATGTTAGAGCAGGCATTTAATTGAATGGGTGAAATAAGTCTTGCATGCTAGGGTCCTATACAATGAGAAATTAATAGAATTTAATTAACCGCAACACTGGCGTATTGGCGTTACAGCCCTAAATATTTAGTCCTTGCTCTGAAAGTGGTGAACTGTCCAGTCAACCATTCAACATTGAAGACACCCCTTTGAGATTTTCTCCTTACAACATTCAAACACAAATCAACAGAGAACATGGCATGTCAAATGTCTTCACTTACCAACACATGTAGTTGGGTGAAGCAGTCATGTCAGCTGTGTGTCTTATGAGTAAAATCTGTCACTGTCAGTAAACTCTTTTTGACAGATTACTGTCAACCTCCATAGTGTTTGCAGTTCTCGTAGCTGCTAGTTTCAGTGCGTATTTAAATAACAGCATTAACAGAAACAAAAGACTTTCACAATAGAAGCTGTCATTTCTGAAAACGTCTTGATAAGTCAGTGCCAGTTTTTCAGATATGACATTGAGCTAATCAGTCAGAGAGTGTCAGGGTACTGACGCCTTGTCAATGTACTGAACTTCAACATGAACTTAATTTACATATTTGATAATGGTTTTACAACATAAAATGTTTGGAGGGCTAAAAAGCTTGTATTGAGTATGTTGGAGCACAGAATGAATTGTAATTTAAATACAGGTATAACAATATTTACACATCTAAACCCATGAAACCATGACTGTCACTAGTCACTGGTGAATTAAAATGTTGTTGTTGTTGTTGTGCTGTTGTTGGGCGACTTTGTAAATGTAACATGTAACATGAATATTTACTCTGTTCCAAAGTAACATTTTAATGAATAAAACAGTCAAGTGTATAAATGTTCTATTTAAAGGTTAAGATTGAAGCAGTAACTTTCTAGGCTGTTAAATAAGGACATAGATGTAGTACACGAAAACTCTAAAGACGATAAATTTGTTGTAAAGTTATTGTACTGTCTTTACCATGGCAGTTGTACCAAGGGATCTGTCCAGTAATAATGCATTTGGCAGTACATAGTTGGAATAACACTTTTGTATTTGTATTGCTTACATCCGAGTTTAATTAAGTTATATTTTGGTGGTCTGACATTTTATTAATAGTGTGAAAATAGTATACAGTTTAACTCAGGATTATCATTGTGTAAAATCTTATAAATTTTACATTGCATGTAGTGTTAAACATAACCTGCATACATTTAAATTTTACAATGCATCCCACCATGACATGTCTGTAGGAACAACGCAACAACACGAAGTGTGTTTTGCTGAAGGAGCGGTGTTACCAGCTATCGTGTAACCAGTCTGGTACGCACATGTAGAAGATGCAAACATTATTACATTTGCCAAAGGCCAAGAAGAGCACTCATCTGATCTGTGGTATCACCCATTTCTTTACCTTATAGCTCGGTACACTCTCAACAAAGTTTTTTAAGTAAATCATTTTAACATTCATACTTTTTGAACACGTGGTATAATTACACCCCTTGAAAGTATCACAGCAGTTGTGCTTTTCTGTGCGTATGTCGCTGCTTCATTGTGGCAATTACACGTGCTCTTTATTACCCAGCTTTCGCTTGAAGAGGGTCACTGAGCGTACCATGCAGTGTTTGTAAAGCGTTGCTTGATTTGCACATGAGAAAAGACGGATGGGATGGCTGTTTCTCTGCTCCGACTCACCATCACCTGTTATCTGGCCCTTTTTCCTCAGCATTCCTTAATGCTTCTTCCTTTAGGGTCTTCTTTTATTTTCATGGGCCAGGTACTTTCTCTCTCTTTTTCTCAGCTTTTCTCATTATATATATTTTTTGCTTATATGCTAATACACAATGCAAAGCCTTGCTCTTAACAGACTTGGATTTAATAAAATGTGTGTGCAATATTTGTCCTATATTGTTTTTGTAGGACAAAGTGCTGTAATGTTGCTGTAATGACAATCTAACAGAATCTCATTAGGAAGCCAATGATGCACCTCTTTATTTTATTAACTGTGGAACAGAGGCCCATGTTGCCTCTTGAGACATGGATGGACAGTCTTAGAGCTTCCTCCTCTTTGTATATCCCAGCATCTGCACTTTTTTTCCATTTGGGAATATTACCCTGTTAAGGAGGCAGCTCGTTAAATGGATGTATTGATTTGCTTTAGCAAGATGTGACTTAATGCAGTTTTGTTTGTCACTTATGTATAAATACGTGTAAGGTAGAGCTGCAACAATTTTTATAATTAAGTATTTTATAATTTTTTTGAGTAATCATGTTATCGTATATAATAAATATTTTGTTCAAGTGTAAAAAAAAAAAATGAAAGAACTTATGCAGACCAGACCTTTCAATCGAGAGAAAAAATCAAGGGGGTATCAGGTTAAAATCAAGGGGCGTATTCCAGAAAGGCACTTTTTAAAATGTGGAGTTTAAACTGGAGTTAGACAACCCAGAATCAACATAACTAGAGGTTTCAGTTCCACAAGAGTGACTTTTCATTTCAGGGATTGGAATTAATCAATGCTGAGTAGACTGAACCTCACTGATATCCGTTCATGTGGGACAATAAAAAGCCGTCATGGATGGGCATGGACAAGCTCCAGTAATGCTCATGCAGACTTTTATCTGGAAGTGTGAATATCTAATTGTGGTCTAATGACCCTGTTGTGGCTTAGTCCCCTGCAAATTATTAGGGTTTCTATTTCAACTAAGTAATATATGAACGGACATTATATTTTTGATATCCAAATATTAACTACTTTGTTACAGCCACACCTATTAACCCAGGGTTTCAATGAACTAAACCTAAAGCCAAGCAGGTTTAAATTGCACCTGTGCAGTCAGAGATGGTGGTTTAAAAAAAGCCTTAGATCTCTTTACTAGTTCACACTGAAATCTTTACAGCAAGGAAAATAAAGATAAAAGGTACCAACTACTGAAAGTTCTTTTCACTGACTAAATACAGAAGTAAGTCATCATAACCAGCTACCCAAGCTGAGGTTTGCCAAAAGCAGCCAATATTATGTTTTTTCTCTGCCCTGCCCTACATTTTCCACACTATCTCCTGGGCGATGCCATAATGGGGATGGGGAGGTTAAGGTCCCATCATACTGTCCATTAAAGAAAAAACAAAGGAGAACTTGAAGAGGACAGTTTCTGCATTGCAAATCCATGGTTTCTTTTTCTGACTCGAGTTCTTGTGCATGTGTGATCCTCTTCTCAGTAAATCTCCCCTAAAATTTGCTACGTAAAATATCAGCGATGTGACATCATTAGTAACAGCACAAATTATTCGGCCTATTTTTCAATTATATGAATAGTGTCTGATGTCACCCATTACCCGAAGCAAGGCAAAACTCAACAACCTTTTTGTTCGTCAAGCAATAGTGAATAAAAACATTAATTTTGGGATTTTTAATGCGGATATAATGCTTTTTGTGATGTTTAGTAGTTGGCCACAAACTATGGCTAACCAAAAACTATTTTTTAAAAGCATATTGTGTCCTCTTCTCTGCATTGTGCAGTGAATCTTGTTTCTTAGCTGGAAGCAGGATTTAAAACCCCCAGATGTTGTGCTTTGTGGCATTTAGCTGTGAACATAGTCACTGTACAATTTCTGTCAATGCAGCTGTTCAGAACAATACCACAATGCACACTTAGAAAAAAATTTAAATAAATAAAATGTTAGGCCACTAAAATATAAAAAGTATACATTAAAATGAGCATAAGAATGGTGGGTTTTATACAGTGGTTTTAATCTTGGTGCTGGAAAGCTGCAGGTTTCTTTAACCATCAAGGAACTTCAGTACTGACAGAGGTTAACCCGGTTCAATTAACTCATTAATTAGTTCACTTAAGTGCTGGGTGCTGGGGTACACTGGAAAACCTGCACTCATGGGTCCCATCTAAGAGTTAGGGTTAAGAAGTGTAGTTATAATGGATGTTTTTTAAGAGCTGTTAGGCATTTGTCACAGATGTAATACATGTGTGAGCAGGGAATTTAATTCTGGAGCATTTTTCAATAGGTTCCAGTAGAATTTCACATGTGACATACTCATTCATTAAAGGAGAAAAAAAGAAAAAAATCATTGTCATATAGTTTTGGTTCTTTTTAAGCTTCCCTAAAGCAAACTCTGAAGTTAATGAGTGTTGCTTGAGTCAGGGTGGTTTGTGGCCTCATGCTTGGTCAATGTCCCGTATCACATTAATGGACATGGCTTGTTGTGGGGGGGGGTGGTAGTGATCTCAGAGAACACACATATACCTGGAGATGTCTTAAGGAAGCCCACGCCACATTGTACAAATGGGCAACTCCTCAACTCAGGAACTACAACGGATTAGACTTGTATTTTTTGGCCAGTTTCACAAAGGCAGTTATTCAGTTCTACAGCCTCAGCATAAACCAGTGCTTACCATAACAGAAAGAGGTGCTGGTTAATAGAGATGTTTTTGTAATTAGACATGAAGATTGATTATGCGGGAGAAAGGGGAGAGTCATTCACACAAAAGCAGTTATTTGCTTCAAAATAAATTTTGTAGTTGCCTCTGTAATGTAAACCATAGAACTTGTCAAATTTTCAGGCAATGGGATTAAAGTATATCGTACTGTATGGGTTTTCAATTAAGTCTAGACAATTTCTGAATCGTGCTGATTATGGGGTTGATAAAAGGGTTGGAGGCTTCATTGAAAACCATGTTCTTGGTACTGCAAATAGGAAACACACTAGGGAGAGTGTGAGTGTTCAGTGTGTAAGATAGATAGATGGGTCGATAGATATAGATATATACATGCAGACAGTCCTTGATTTACGATGGGGTTACGTTCCAAATTGTAAGGTGGGATGGACTTTAATAGACAACCTAACAAACATCATAGTCTAGCTGTCATGATCTGGCGAGCTGCCAGATCAGGAACAACAGGGAGTTGGCAAGATCTAAATGCAGAAAGGGGTTTATGTGGGTGAAACTGAAGGAATACAAAAGGACAAAGGAAACATGACTGTAAAAACATACACTGCTAATAGGACCTACTCGAGCAATACAACCTACAACAACCAGCAGAGAACTAAGAGAAATACAGGCATTATTATAATACATTATAATATGGTAAAATAATTTAATGATGGTGGAGACTGTAGATTGTAGATTGCAAACGTTTAAGGCAATCCACCTTCATGCGTCGATATAATCTTAAATTTCTCCTCAGAGTAATTGCCTTCCTCTTCTTTTTCTCACCAGCAGCAGGAGACATAGATGGGCGTTTCGTAGACATGATGAGTGGATAAAAACAATGTAGACTAAGTGGAATATTTCAAAATAGTAACAAAACATAACTTTGAAGGCAGTCAATTGCATAGTACATATTACATAGTACATATTGCAATGAGTAATTCAAAATTCGGAATTAGGTATCTGACTGGTCTTATCTACATGCATTATGATTTAAAACTAAATTATATAATGCAGCATAATAGAAAGAAGATGTAACACATACTTAATTCTGAACTTTGAATTTCTGGAGAATAATTAGCTCAGAAATTATACTATTTTCCTGTTTAATTTTATAGGAAAATAGTTGAGATAGTTGATAATCTAGGTTATGGAAAAGAATCAAACATTTTAAGGTAAATATTTTTCTTTTATTTGGAAAGAAATATGGTACGTGATGGTTATTTTATATTAAGCACACCATGACTTTTAAACACATTTCTGTACACACTTTTGATTGCATAGAATATGTATTCATATTTCAGGCATAGTATTTCATTTAAGTACAGTAATTAATTAAGAACTGTTTTTTAATTGAATGAATACATAAACTCCAACACTTGCATTAGCCTTCAGTATTTTACATTATAATCGCTTATTGTCACGAGGAGGACTGGAGACATTGCCATCTTATGTTTGACTTTTGTTAAGTTGATGACTTTTCAATTGAGTAGTCTGACGTATGTCAGGGGCTGGACAGTGTTTTTGAACCTCAGTGCTTGTTTTTGTAAATCATCATCTCCTATCATGTGCTGACAGTCCTTAATGTTAACGCTTAATTAAACGATAGATCTGTAGCTCTCCATAAATGGAATTACACCCTGAACCTGAAGTTACCAACTGTCTCATTGTCTGACATGTTATGCAGAGAGACTTAAAATTTGGCCTTTGTTTCAAACACATTGTGCTTCATCTACAGGTATCTTAGTCTTTTGTCCATGATTCTACAGCAGTGCAATGCTGTATATAAGAGGACTTATAATTCTTTTTTCAATTTGCAAAAAGACAATCAAATATTGGGAAGCACTGTTTACTTTTTTCCCCTGTTGTTTCTGTTATACCAGTATTGCTGGAATAGAAAAGAAAAAAAAAATGCAGGATGGGTCAGTTTGCAGTTTACTGTTAAAATAAAAATCAACAAATCTTAAAGCCAGAAATAACTTGGAGGCTGAATCATTCATTCTTAGTTTACACCTCCTGCTTTCCAGCTGAATTGAGTTTATCTCCTCATTAAACCAGTGGTACTATGACAACAGAAAACAATTTCATCTCTGCCGTGCAAAATGATGCCCTTTAAATGGGTATTCAATTATCATACATAAATGGGGAAAAATACAGGACAAGAAGTACGAACGAAGTTGAGTGAGAATTGCCTCTTTTTATGCATCCTCATAGGATTGTTTTATCATGGTTTAGAGACTGCCGCTTAAAGCTAATGACTATAAAACCTGGGTGCGCCTCAGACGACTAATTCCTTATTTATGTTACCTTGCACGTCAGCTTTACCGGCCGCTAATTGCTTGTGCTCTATACTCTGATGTGCTCATTAATTGCGCACCGTGGCGGCGGCAGCTGCATTGTGATGTGTCGCGTCGGATGGGGAAGTGAACTGAAGTGCTAGGACAACCGCTATTTATTCTTTTCAATGTGTTGCCACGCCTTGCCCCCGCGCTCGCTTTGTACCGCCACTAAAAGTCAAATTGGATCCTGCAAAAACCTTATAAATACTCATTACCCAGACTGCTTGCTTCTGTAATGTTGCTGACCTTGATATGCCAGGTGATTAATGCAACGTAACAATCGACTCGACAGGACTGTGGTAGCCGGTGTTTTTCTATTATCCGGACATCGACGTTTACATCCCAATCGCAGCGGTGCAATTGGCTGAACTGAGCTGGTGCCTTGTCCTGTTTCATTGTGCTGTTTTCCGTATAGCTGGCCATTGGCAGGAGTTATCATTAAGAATGGATATTGGTCTCACTGATAATTGTACATAATGACTATGGATGCTCCTGTTGTGCCTAGGTGCTGTTTAGAGTAAGCAAATGCAAGGCCAAGGCTCATTAATCTGGAGAACATAATTCAATGTTAACTAAATTGGTTTCCTTTTTAACCTACATTCATAGCAGGCATGTAATATTTTTGACACTTGTGGTACCCCCTAGGCATTGCTAATGTTTAAGACCCAAAATTTAAATATACTGTAAGTTTGAACTTTGAAACTTTCAGTGTGCTGTGATGACAAAATAAACGCCCTTGCTTTTACTCTCAGTAGTATGGTTCAAATTAAGGGACCAAATCTTTGGTTTTCTCATTGCATTGGCTGAAATGGACCACACGCTCTAGAGGGGGGCTTTGTTACTTTGTTATTTTCAAATAGTATATTAGCCCAGGAATTTCTTAGCAACCACTTTCATTGAAAGCTTTAATTTGCAAATATCTTCTATATGATTTAAAGTGAGACAGGAGGCAGAGTTGGAGGTAGCAGAGTTAAAGATGTTTAGGTTTTCATATGGGGTGATGAGATTAGACAGGATTAAAAATGAGCATATTAGGGGGACAGCACAGGTAGGACGGTTCGGAGACAAAGTGAGGGAGGCGAGACTTAGATTGTTTGGACACGTGCAGAGGGGGGATACAGAGTATATAGGGAAAAGAATGCTGAGGATGGAGCTGCCAGACAGGAGGAGAAGAGGAAGGCCAAAGAGGAGGTTCATGGATGTAGTGAGGGAGGACGTGAAAGAGGTTGGGGTGACAGAGGAAGCTGCAGAGAAGAGATTGGCATGGAGAAGGATGATCTGCTGTGGTGACTCCTAAAGGGAGAAGCCAAAAGAAGAAGGTGTGTGTGTGTGTGTGTGTGTGTGTGTGTGATTTTTATTTTTTATTTTTTTCATAAATAATCAGCTCAGTTTTTAAGATGTGCAGAAAAGATAACGATTTAAAGCTTGCAACCTTTTTACTCAAATACTGTTCTTAGGAGTTAGAACTAGATACTTTTGGTAGCTAATTTCAAATGTGCAAAGGCTATTTTTAAGAAATAAACTTTGTAGTTTATTGAAGAACAAATGAAACTATTTGTATCTTCCTGTCCTTCATTTTAGGATGGCTGTTTAAAGTGCTTTCTTTCAATGTAGCCAGATACAGTTACTATGCATATGAGTTATTAATTTAATACTCACAGCTACTGACATTCATCAAACACAAAGTCTGTTTGACTTTAGAAAACAGAAGTGATGGAATAACTTTGTAAATTCAGCTGTTTAACTGTCTTAATACTCTATTTAAGTGGAAATTATCTCACTCACTCATTCACTTCACTGTACCACCTTATCCAATTCAGGGTCGTGGCAACCCTGGAGCCCAATCCAGGAAGAACAGGGCAGGGGATGTCCTGGGCAGGGTGCCATCCACCACAGGGTGGATTGATTTTATTTTATAATTTAATAATATTGCTCCTAAAAATTTCTTTACATTTTTCTAATGTCCATTAATTCATCAGCATTTCAGTTTTTTTTTTTTTTTTTTTTTTTCTCTACAGACAATTTGTGCCGTATTAATTATGTCCACATAACAGGAAATATGAAGCATTTGCTGGTGTCCTGTCCAGGCTGTACCCTACCCTGTACACTAGGCTTCTGAGGATAGCCTCCAGGTCACCAGAAACCCTTTAATTTAATGGGTTATTGGCTTTTCATTGTCCATTATCAGTTTAGAAGTTGTTTGTCTCATGGTATTCATTACAGAAATTTTATTTATTTTTGTTTTTATTTTTATTCTTTCTCTTCTTGTTTATGTTATGTTTCCAGTGCTACGTGGCTGCTTTGCTTGTTATTGAGTTCTTTTGGGGCAGGATATATATTTTGGATAGATGCATAATTTACAGCACACCACTTTGCCTTAAGGAGCTGGCATGAGTGAGTTATAACTCGGAATTTCGTAATCCTAATAAAAGACACTAGTGAGAAAGCCTGAGGTCCTGCCCACCGTATTGCACAGAGGAGCTTCAGCACCAGGCTCTAAACAAACACTCCATCACCACAGGACCCTTCAGTGGCCAAAATAAGTGCCCTGACAAAAACGTAAAGCAATTTCTCAGTGGAGGTTAACCTAAGTGGAGGAAAAAGGGGTTACTTTCCACAGGTATCCAGGGAAATAATAATTTTTTAAAATATGTTTTTTCATGCTAAATTCTTGAATTGCTCAGTTTGAATTAGTAAAGAGGATGCGTTTGGTCATAGTACACAACAGAAGTAAAATCTCTCATGTGATAGTGTCTTAAAATACGTCAAGGGAAATGGTGCCATTTTGTTGGTGGTAATTGACGTTTGGTATGTGTTGTTCTGTCTGGACGATGCACAGACCTCAGCTTTATTAAGACGGGACTCTGCCTTCCTTTGAAAGCTCGCTGCAGAGGCCAGGTACATAATTGGCCTTGTGTGAGAGAGGGCACAGGTGTGAGTCTGCTGTAAAGAGTACAGCCTGGAGTTGGCTTCACTCTCTCCCCAAGGAGAAATCATTACAGTTCTGCTGTCCTGAAGACAGTGTGTAAAATGCATGCCTTCGCTGACTGAAATACACTTTCTTCATCTTTGGATATTCACTGGGTGCATTTTACTAGAAACTTAAATGTTGAGTTTAAGGATGCCTACATTGTGATGTTCACTTTCTAATGTGTCTGATAGCAATTACCTCAGTATGTAACAGTATCTAGGATGAACTGTTCTCATAGCAACACAAATTTGCCAGATACAGTATTTGTATAATTAAAAGTGTATAATTAAAAGTGAATATTATATTCCAAATTGTAATATTTTTTTCTGATATAAATTGTACTTGATTTTGTTTTAATGCAAGTTCTGATACAGTGGAATAAACAGCTGAAGAGTATTGGATTATTGGAAAAACTTGGAAAATGTGAAAATTTTAAATATATTTATTTTTTTATACTTTTACCTCTATTTGTACATTTTTCTTACGTGCTTATACATCAAGTAAGGTAGATTGTGTTCCAATAGAGAGCATTCGACTGGCACCTTTATGCTGTTTTGTGCCTGGTATGTTTATAGGCTTTGATAAACACATGATGTTCTACCCTTTAAAACGTTTTGGTTGATGTCTTGATTGCATGTACTATTTTAATCACTGGAAGACATCTGTGTTGGTGAGTTCAACTGTATGACATAAATCATTAAGAGCTTCTCTGAAATGTTGCTTCTTTCAGCTTTCAAATATTCTGTGTTGGGACGTTTACTAAATTTCTCCTTTTAAACTGTTGATGAAGAGACACAAAATGCAATGTTTCAGATCTTCATGGACTGTTCAGTGATAAAGGGACACGTGTCCTAAAAGTACTGCAGGTGCACACTTATTATGCTTTCGGAAGACCGACCTCGGATGATGTTGAATTTTTAGTAGTTCTGAAACCGTGTGATTTCAGATCTTGTAGTTTCCCATGTAGTTCGTAAGTTTTTGTAAATGTAGGAGTTAATTTCAATGAGAAGTATAAAGATATACTGGCAAAATAGTGTTGCAAAAACAGTAACTATATTTTTGCCATCTTATGAAATTTCAGGCTGAATCATAGAACCATTTCACGCGCCTCCATTGGAACGTATCTACTGCATGTACACTAATATCGGTTCGCTTGACTGGATGAGTTAATTGCCTACATTTCTACTGCAATTAATGTTATGACAATCAAGAAACTCAATAGGAAGATTACTGCATTCATGTAAGTCAAATCACTGAAGGCTGAGCTAAGATTGCTACTTGGCTAGATTGAAGTGCTCAAATTGTCACATAGTCTCCTATTTCCTGCATTTAACCATGTAACTAACCTTGACAACCAGCATTGATATTTTCTTCCATATTTCATGATCTACCAATAAATCTCCATATAAAAATCATTTTCTGTCAAGAACATGGTAGGGCCCTCTGATTTGATTGAAATAAAATCTGTATTTATATACCCAATGCTGTATTTGTGCAGGGTAGTAGTTAAATTCCTGTGAACCTTTGGGTCCAACTCTCGATTTTCAAACATAAAACTGGTAAAAACACAAATTAAGTCATCTGATACGGGTGGCTGTTTCCATGGTACCCTGCTAAGGAAAGAGGCTGACCCTCTTCTCGGCATCACTTTGCTGCCTGTGGCTTTCAGCTCTGACCATATGACTCTGCCACAGTCTTGTCGATTGCGCTTATGTGATTGACATTGCATGTGCACGTGCAAATGAGGAGAGCTAATTGAGAGTAATGACTGATTTCTGGAAGCCTGTTAGTCAAGCAGAGGTACACACAGGGTCCTGATACAATACAATACCGAAATCAAAATCTTGTGCTCACGGCACATTGAGGGCTTTTACTTTTCATCATGAACAGAGTGTTTAAATTTTGTAGAGCACCAAAGGAAAGGTTTTGGTTTGGCAGCTAAAATCATTTTCTGTGGTTTGCCTTCTTGTTTTCCTGTGAAGAGCTGAAAATCTATGTTAACATCAGTGGATTTTAATTATATCTCCAAGCTGCATCTACATTGGTAAATATGTCAATTAAAAATGAAACATTTTTTAACTCCAACTATGTGGTAGCAATTAATTAGCAAACATTTAAATACTGCTTATCTCTAGTTAACTTTTGGTAAGAACCTAACAAAAATATATCTTGGACTATTGTGTACAGAGTCCATGTTCTCTTCATGCTTGCATGGGTTTCCTCTGGGTTCTTTGGTTTCTTTCCACAATCCCAAAGACACATTACTTTGTGTTTGTGTGTGTGTGTGTGTGTGTGTGTGTGTGTGTGTGTGTGCGCGTGCGTGCGTGTGCGCGCGCGCGTGCCCTGCATCCCATCCAGGGTGTTCCCTGCCTTGTTCGATAGACTGCTTGGGGTAGACTCCAGGTCACCTATGACACCGAAAGGGATAATTGACGGTTGGGTAATGGATGGAGTAAGTGGTGAATATTTTGTAAGTGTATGCATTTCGGATGGAATAGAGAGGAGCTCTGGGGGTTAATGCTGAAGGTGTGCATGTGTGCGTGCGCGCACGTGTATGTTACCTAGCTTCGGATTCTCAGCACTTTTAACTCCCATTTGTCAGTGAGTTACAGACATTCTCACTCTCTGAGTGCGCCATGTGACTTTGAGTAATCTCAGAGGACAGGCATCAGGTCTGTAATTTATTATGTACTTGGCCCTCCAATATCATGTTCCTTCATCTTCCCCTTAACATCGCTAAATGCTCAACAAAGAACCTAATGAAGCAGTAGCAGGAGAATACTTGTCTGCTAATTAAGAAAAATGAAAAAGGGAATTTGAAGGCTACAGCTAATTTCCTTCTCTTTGTAGTCTTTTACATTCTCATTCATTATTTTTACCCCACCTTTATGACAAAAAATTATTTGATGAGTTAAACAAACTTAATAACTTTCTCTTACACAGATCCGCTAAGCACTTCCAGCATTCCCTCACATATTTCTGTGGTATCTGATTAACTTTGGGTGTTGAAATTCAGAATGTGTGTCTTTTACGCTGCCTTATTTTATGCTTTTGAGCTCCTTTTTACATCAATATATTCTCAGAGTCATCCACACATTGCCATGTGAATAAAATATTCCATAGTTAAATGTACTCATTACATATGCATTTTTGTGAATTTAAATCTTCATTATGCGATGGCAGTCAGCTAAGCTAGAGTGTTTCACTGTTAACATCCTACCCATTGTGTTTCACACATAATAATAATAATAATAATAATAGTAATAATAATAATAAAACAGTATATATAATACTGATCCTGTGTAGTGGTCATACTCCATCCACTGTGCACCCAGACTTGTCTCCAGTTTTGCCAGGATTTTTCCACTGCATCCTGAAACCAATCAAACACGTTATGTAAAAGATTGAAGAAATGTGCATAACATCTGTCTTTGATAATTGGTAATTGTGCCTCATATTGAACATAAATGTTATAAGATAGCGGAGGCACATGAGCGTGTCTCTGTGCCGGGGGTGTGAGGGCCGGTCACCTTTGGAAACGTGCCGCGTGCCCCAGTGCAGCGACGCTGCTTCTCACGGTTCCTGTGATCATTGCAATCATAATGGTAATGATATAGGCCATGACAACGGTAATGATATAGGCCATGACAACGGTAATCCACTTCAGCGGGCTCCCCTGCCGTGCGCTGATTACCGCGCTGCGGTCCCAGTGGGGTGGGTATTCGTGATACAAAATACTGTGCTGTGGAGCACTGCTTTGCCTGTTTTTTTTTTTTTCCTCTCTCTGTGAAGTGAAGCCACTAATGGCGATGCCCCAACTGGCCTGGCCTGCAGAGATGAATATACAGCCAGGGAGAGGAGTCAGAGGGTAAAAGCTGCCATCTTCAAGTCCTGCCTATTCTTCCCAAAGCAGGCTGGGCAACCCTGGCTCTGTTAGCCACAAGAGATATGTTTGCCCTAAGTGTGGAGAACTTGTGCTTGCCATTTTCTGGCTCCAGCATCTTCAAGCATTGCATAACTAGTTTTTTATTTTTTTTTTTCCAAAGGTATTGTCAGTTATGTTTGTATTTTCCAATTTATCAACCTCATTTCTCAATTTCTGCACAGTGTGATGACTTTCACTTTTCACACCTGTTGGCTGTATTGTAAAACAGATTACCTGCCCACCTGCAGAACTTTCAAGGTTATATTGGATCACCTTGCTCAGCAGGAATAATGTATTGATCTGGCTATTTTATTCTAGTAGGAATACTTTACCTAATCTGTCTTTAGAGCACCATACAAATTTATTTCTTTATTTTTGAATTTCCATTTGACCTGTACCATAGCATCTTCCTGTAATGGTCAGTATTTTGATTCTCAGTAAACTAGATTATACATCACAATATGTGTGTTTAAATTACAAAGACGTACTTCAGTTTGTCACTTTAGATGTGAGATACTCGCATCTGTATCTTTTCATGTGAATCTACAATCGTAGCTCTAAATATGTTTAAATAAAGTAACACTGAAAGATGTATTATAAAGATACTTTTTAACATTTTATGTTTCTTTTCCTTTGAAAAACGATTACTGGTATATTGTT
>JABJVR010000103.1:3594993-3624934 GCA_025773905.1 Chitala chitala
ATATATACACACACACCATTTTATATAGGGAAGACCCACTGAATGATTAGTTTTGTAAACAACTGGTAAGTTTTCTCTTTTTTTAGTCCATATAACGTTTTATAATTACCACACATCATTGTAAGAAAAATGCGTGGTGTGTGTCAGCTCACAACTCTGTGTCATTTTTAAAAAATTTTTTAGCAGCAGAATATATAATATTTACATGCTGTTGAATATCCTGCTTGAACACAGAGACATGGTTAAACTCCACTGGATGTCAGTTCCCATTCCCTCAAAAGGGCACTACCCGTGTGAGCTGTCCTGAAGCCTGAAGCCCTTCATACGCACATGTATGAAGTGAAGAAAACAAATACAAGTGACCCTTTCATGCAAAGTGTAACCATGTAAATACACAATATAATTTTCCTTTCTTGTTACTTAATTGCAGTTGAACGTACCCAAAGGGAAATATATACATTAACTGTTCACATTACATAAACATTACATACAGACATCTGCTGCGTCCCTCAGCAGCCCCCCCAATGCGCTTCTAGAAAACAATTCTTGTTGGAGGTGAAGGGGACGGACGAGATGCTGCATGATGAGGCAAGGTTTAAACATTTTTTGAGGAACATTGCACCTAGAGATGCTCTTCATCACAAACCCAGAACATGATGGATATGCACTGAGCAGTGGTAGCTGCGTAGCTGACAGTGATGTATACCCCCCCATGGGACTGACCGCACGCTGCCCAATATGGGAACCCATCAGCTGTGACTACAATTTTCACTCTATTTGTCAAAAGACCCCCTGTATTGTTTATGCATTCACGTACGCGTCTGTTCAAAAGTGCCTTGCTGTTTTTGTGATGTGTTAACAGGTGCCAAGACAATAAATACTTCAAAAGGAAAATTGCCAAATGCCACATGTGTGCAGAAGAGTACTTTATGTGTAGGGTACTCTTATGTCAGAGACAGTCTTTACTAACTATGAATGTTGTCAGGCAAGAAAAATCTCATTAAAATTGTATAACCAAAAATAAATTGTGTAACTAAAAATATAGCAGTTCATCCGTACTTGAAATTTAAAGAATGTGTATCTAAAAATATATAACTGTTTAGTATGTTCAAGATGTCATGGGTGTATTCCTTCCTCTTATACAGGAATACTAAATTAAGATAATACAAAACTTTTTAATAGTGAAGAAAATAAAAAAGTTCTTTTCTGCATGGTTGCCTTTTTGAACAAAATGACTTATATACATACGTACGCTCTTCCATGTAATCTTTGCTCGCATAGTGCCTGATTACCATGATTAGCCGTGACATTTCTAACTGGTCATTTTCTCGTGTCTCCTGTCCATTTCCACGTGGGGCCTCCAGACAACACAGCCGGAGTGAGGACACAGCGTGCTGGCTTCAATCGACGCGAGCAGAACGTGTACTTGCTGCCCATCCTGGTGGTGGACAGCGGATCACCAGCACTCAGCAGCACGGGCACACTCACCATACACGTGTGTGGCTGCGACACGGACGGCGCCATCCAGTCCTGTAACGGCACGGCCTACGCTGTCTCGGCCACGCTCAGCCCCGGCGCCCTCATCGCCCTCCTTGTGTGCATGCTCATCCTTATTGGTAAGCACTGCCCCACCCCTGTCCTGCCCCGCCCCCTCAAGCTCCGCCCAATTCTGATCAAGCCCAGCCCCCTTTTACACATTCTCTGCCCTATTCTGATTCTCCCTGGAAACATCTATTCTGCTCTTTGTAATTCACTGTGTATAAAATGTACATTGGCAAATGAAATTTGATTACTTTGATGTTGCATATCTATTGTGCTTTGTTCATTTAGCAGACACTTCCATCCTGAGTGACATAATTGTAAAAAATGTAATACAGTCCTTGCATCTAAAGTGTATACTTAGAAAACAGCAGTGCTCAATATTGAGGATAGTGTCAGGTTTATGAAACTGCCTTTCTAAAAATGACTGATTACTGCTTTGTGTCTAAACACAAGAAACCAAATGTATTCTTGATTTTCAGGCCCAAATATTGTCTACTTTCAAGTGTCAGATATCATTCAAGACTGCATTTTTAAAATTATTTTTTAAATTTAATCAATGATATATCAAGTTATATAGAAAACCCATGACACGATCATTTCCACTGTCAACTGTATTTACAGAGTCACCTGAATTTTATTTGAATATTATGGTGTTCGCTGCATCTTAGCTTTACTGAATTAGATTTGTAGATTAAGTTGTACCAGACAAGGAATTTATATGTGTGCGAAAGGGGAAACAGGAGTAGAGAGAAAGGATAAAAAAGCTGGAAAATTGATGACAATAGAAATGTATCACACCCTTGAGCTGACTGTTATTTCTGTGTGCTTGGATGTATGGCTTAATGGACCATCTTCCTATTGTACTTCAGTGTTTCTGTTAGGTCTTTGAGCATTCAGATCACATGTAGAAAGGCTAAAGACAAGAGTGAATGACATGAAAGGCAATCATTTTTTTCATTTTTGGTAGACTGGTAACTGGACATCCTTTTTCATATTGTGAGCAGGGAAGGGTGGCAATTTTTTTTAGGCAAAGAACACATTGTTAGGCCTTATGAATTACATCAAATCACTTTGCTAGATACGGTGTTGGAGGTGTGTGTGTTTGGGGGGGGGGTGAGTGGCTCTATACATGCAGCTTCAGAGCTGCTTCAGCACTTATACCCAGCTAGCCTTCTGAGCTTTAAATAGGCAAGGCTTTCCTGACATTCTCATACACTTACACACTTCTCTCAGCAGGAATGCAAAATGAGTGAGAGAGTGGGGGTTGCAATGTCATCTATGAAAGTTTTATGAGTTCTCTGTCCCACTCGGTTCCATGATCTGGAAACTCTTACATCATGCTGTAGCTCTTTCCTTTGCTTCTCCTTTCTCCTGTTTCCAGGACTGTGACAACCCCCCCTCCCCCATTCTCTAATCTTATGTCTTAGGTTGGACACTTTCACAGCTCACCTTCTTTGAACAGGACCATGATACTGGCATTAATTTAAATTATTTCACAACTTAATGCCGTATTTCACTAGCTTCAAGTAATCTCAAATTCTAATTTATATTTTATTCAGCAGACCTTTAAAAGGTTTTTTTTCCTCCAAAGAATGCATGAGGAAAGGGATCAGGCAAGCTCATAAAAAATGAAGGTTACAAATGTACTATGGTACTACAGTGTTATGAATCGCAAAAGGTCAGTAAGGAAGGAAGTGGATCTAGTCTTAACCATGTCCATATGACTGACGATTGTACCACACAAGGCTGTCCTTGATTTTACTCATACATTTCCATCAAGTACGTATACACTTGAAACACAGAAGCTGGTCAATTGCAGGTTATAGAATAGAATTGCAGCTCGGTTTGTAGTTCTTGTTTTCCTGTTTGCTGATTGTTTGAAAGACACAGGTGGCCATAAACCAGTACTTAAGATCAAACACCAAAGCATATAGTGGGCAGAACATTCTTCTAATTGTTGTGGAAGTGTAGTGGCAGTTGTCTGCTTTTTACTGCCTTTAATGTTTCGATTTTTTATAATATTTGTATGCCTGTCCATCCATCCATCCAAACCCATTCACAGCACATAGGGGTAGTCAAGAGCTTACTCTACCATTGTGCTTATTATGCACTGGAAAAAGTTTTACACAACAGCTAACGTAAGATAATGATTCCAACACACATAACAGATATTTGATGAAAAGAGGAAGAATACATTCCTGAGCAAAGAAGCATTCTGAGCCATAAATTAGATTCACCCTATTTTCGTTTAAGATCTGCAGCCCTTGATGCTGGCTTAGAAAAAGATCCTACAGCCGAACCAGAGGAGTTAAACTGATGGGGAGCTTTATGGAGATCTAGATGCATCACACTTGACATGTTTACAAGAGCAGCTCAAAGGAACATGCAAATATGGCAATTATTTATCAGTTTACAAAGTTTACTCCTCAGCAAAGCTAGCGGACTGTTCATTAGTTCATTTGTAGTGGTGCTTTATTTCTGTTTACATGTTTTCATAATAATCCTTAAATGAAACCTCTGTGCAAACGTGTCATGTTTGACACTTTATAAGCATCCATTAATGCTGTCAGTTTAAAACTATGTACAAACTGATGGCATCACTTATTATAAATGCCCCCCAACAGTTCCATTATAAATGTAGACATGAACAATAACGGTTATTATGTATAAATATTAACTCTATAACTGATGACAACAGAAGTCTCTATGAGGAGTAACTGCTCAAATAATTAGGATTTTTTTGGGGGGAATGAAAGTCATACTGTTGCCTCAGACCCTCATGGTTGTGGATTCAAATATGGTTGTGGAGTGTGTGTGTGTGTGTGTGTGTGTGTGTGTGTGTGTGTGTGTTGAAAGATGACAGATGGATAGGTATTCTTCTGTAAAGGCTTTTTGTGAAATGCATTCCAAATCTATAATGCAACTGATCAGAGGTCAGATGGACATCTACAGATTAACAAATGAATATTGTGAAAAAGTGTCGTGACTAGTAATTTGACCGATACTTTAGTTATTACTAGTCATGTGGCTATTTAAATTATTTTATTAATGATCTGAAAGGCATTAAAACAAACCTTAAGAAAGTGCATTCAATGATGCCACTGAAAGAAATGCAACCTGTATAAAAGAAATGTTTAGTTCCTATTATTGTTGAATGACATTGTGTTTGCATGCAGTATGTTGCAATAATAATATCTGAATAAGCAAACTGTATGGAACACAGCTCTCAGATGCTTACGTTCCTTGAACAGAGTGAATTATACATGTGCATAAGGTCTTTCATTGGAATACTTCACAAAGGACACATAGTGATGGCAGCTCATTCAGAAGGCTCTTTGTTGTCAGGTTTGTTTTCTGCTCAAGATGATGACAGCATACACTATAACCTATAATCACTGAGCTTTGATCCTTGATACGGGTAGAAGGCACGTAATGCTGACCCAGAGCACTACAATTCTTTTGGGTAATCTCTTTTTTTTTGGGTTGTGGAAGTCACGCACATTTGGACAATGACTACAGACGACAGCCTGTATTCTGGGTATAGAATACATGCTGTCATGATTGCCCAAGAATCCGTGTAAGAACTCTGTATTATAGTAGAGGCTGCATTTAATCATGAATGTAATGGTCACAGTGCAGATACGGAAACCATACAACCTGGAGGAAACATCCCAGAAGCTCGCAGCAGCAACTTACCTTCCATTGCATACAGGGGACTATCCTAATTTTTCTATGCATTTACTAATTTCATGAATGATATCTTTTGTATATAGAGTAGTAGTTTAGAGTCTAATATACACTTTATTTTACTCATTGGTTGCATCAGGGATTGTATAATTAATCGGTCTTAGTCACAATCCCCATGTTATTTATTTAAATTTTAGGTGCAGACAATATTTAAGATAAACGTTTCCAAAGTATTGCCATTGGTTGGAAATATTCAATGCTGATTTACTGACCACATAAAAATGCTGATTTACTGACTACATAAATGTCACACTGTCATAACATGGTAAGACAGAAAATAACACAACCTGCCTTTTACTGTTATTTTTATAGCATGGCTTTTTAAATGATGCGCATACCATATACAGTATGTCTTTAGCATATCTTTAAGCACATCGAAGCTCCAAGGTTTTATTCTAGCAAAATGTTACACTTATAAGGAGTGTAACTTAAAAATTGTCAACTTTAAGTCTGCAGGTTTTTGACTCCAAGTGGTCAAAGACGTATCACATTATTTTATTTAGCACATTTTAAATGCTTTTATAGGATGCTGACAAGCCAAATTATCAGAGCGGACCCTTGAGTAAAGCAGTACAATATATTTGGGCTCTCTCTATTTATTTATTTAATATTTTTTGTATGTTATAGAAAACCTCCAGCTTGCTGTATCACACACACACACGGCACAAACAGATGGATATAATATGAAGCCTCCAGCGACAATACGGCAGGGGCCCCATTTTTAATCAGCACCAGTGGCACGAAATGTTAGACACCTTGCTGAAGTTATTCATGTCATGTTCACTCACCATACAGCATCAGCCTGCCTGCTGTTCTCAGCAATGTCATTGTAAATGTATTGCAGGTATATGTGATGAATTTACTGAGATTTCTCTGTCTACAGTAAGATATTTCAGAGAGAAAAAAAATGCACGTCCCAATTGTTTAACTAGCTAAAAACAGCAAGTCGGTGTTTCTCATGAACTGAGCTTCACAAACAGCCTGAGAATAATTCTACGAGTCATGAGTATGTGATTGCACAGCTGAAGTTAAATAACATAATTACTAAGCCATGGTGAAGGCAGAAATTTGTTCCTGCGACTGTCATCATTTTGTAATAAGAAAAGCTATGTCAGAGTTTAATTGTGTTCTTTTCACTGCAAAGGATATTGAGATGGATATTGCAACTGTTTAA
The DNA here is from genome assembly GCA_025773905.1 of Chitala chitala. Classification (NCBI taxonomy): domain Eukaryota; kingdom Metazoa; phylum Chordata; class Actinopteri; order Osteoglossiformes; family Notopteridae; genus Chitala; species Chitala chitala. The sequence continues at coordinate 3,601,457 of JABJVR010000103.1, forward strand.
AGTTTAATAGAGTTCAGAGAGAAAGTTTCATTTTTAACTGTCGACTCAGAGAGGAGAGAACTCGTAATGTCATAATGGCCTTGCGCGCTGAGCCTGGAATTTTTGTTATTTATGTTCTGTTTTAATTTTACACATGACCCAAGTATACTCCTTTTATTCTTCTTACGCAGAGTGTACAGAAACGGTAGAGTTGTCCGCACGCATTGCTTTAGCCGCAGGCTGTGTGTGCACATGGAAGGTGATGAATTTTCTTGCGAAACCTACTCAGAGGTCCTGTGTCTACTGCTGGCACAGCAACAGAGGCTAAACTCCAAGGAAATAAGGACTCATAGCGAGATGCTCTGTATGGCAGCATTTGCCTTGGAGCCATCCAAAGCTGTCAGCTGCAGCTTAATATCAAATATCAAACGCAGTCCCTCAGCTATGCCATTAGCTGCGTGTCTGTGAACCAGTGCACTTCACTTATTTTACAGAAAGTGCCTTGCTTCTAGACTCCTCTTTTCTGTGTTTACTCAGAGCACAAAGCCTTCTTCGCTTCCCACTTATGTATAGGCAGCACTGTTTACAAAAGGCATACACTTGTCCTCTGGATAATGATCTCAGAAATCATTGTGCTTTAGCTAGCATTCAAATATACTGCACGTCAGATATTTTACGTTTGAAATAAAAAGGAAACATCCTGAAACTTTTGCCCACTCACTTTTAGTAGTGTGTAAGTTGAATTAAAGAGGCACTTAGATTGTCATTGAGTACATGTACGTGTAACAAAATTGGTTCTTTCCAATCAACCCATCCCAGGGAGTTAGCGCTGAGTGTCCTACTCAGGGACACACCTGGTGACTGGGACAGGGTTTTAACTGGGTGACTTCTGCATCCCAGCTAGATGTGACTTATTTATTTATTTGTTTTCTATTTTATTTATGTGTTTATTTTTGCATTGATCAGCAACAGTGCTTTTTTTTTTTTTTTTTGCGTTTTTTTGCCCATTTTGGTATTTTGTGACAAAAGGGCTTCCAATACTGGGGACAGGAAAAAATCCAGCAACAGAAATACTGAAAGACTCCTTCTTTCTTTGACGTTAATTGTAGAAATGGATGGATCTTTGTTGGAACTGTAAATGTGAATAATTTGGAAGTGGTTCTCACGGTGATTTGAAGTTGCTTATACTTTTAATTTCGATACGTTTAAAGCATTTGCAATAATTTTCTGACACTATAGAAGGTGATCATTTTGCATTTGTCCTCATTTTTATATGATATAAAATACAATGTACTTCATAAAAGGTTTTTTATGATATGCAGATTTTTGATTCCTGTTAGCACTGGCATTTTAAAGCATACCTTAAGTGGTGCAAATTGTAAAGTTTCTTCTTCTTCTGTTGGATAAATGAAGGTGTTCTGTTCTAACATATCATTGAGAGGATGTGTTGCAACTGAAAAATTATAGTCAATTCAATAATAAAGGGTAAAAATGTTAGAAAATAGCCATAAGATACAAATCAAAGTGTACATCTCCATTTGTTTTTAGTCAAAAGGAGTCGTTGAGAACAATATTGGTAAAAAAAAAATGCAGCAAAAACTACAAAAAAGGCCTGCCCCCTTCAATTTAAATTTGTTTTTTGCATCTGATAGTTATGGATTCTGGCATTTGTATCCTGGGAGATCTGGAAGCTGTACAATTTTCTCATAGAAATGCCAACTATGTCTGAGTGTAGACTTGGAGGAAAAGGATTGGGCACACAGCAGCATTGGTGGCTAACTGAACCCCTGCCAGCCTTTGTATATACAGAACCACATCACAAAAACAGGAAGAATTAAAATGTGTTTGACTGCTAGGGGATGCGAACAAGAGAGGTGGCCCCATGCCAAAGTTACTGATTGGTATCACAAGGACCCCCCGAACCCAATAGTGTATGCTGGGGGAAGGGGGTGGGGGGTTCACACTCTTGGTGGCGCCCCGTTCGTACAATTAGATCCATAGCAGCATGGCAAAAGAAAACAAATTTCCAGCTAATTACCCGCAAACAAACAATCCCTCCACCAGTCCATTTAGGGGTGCGATGTGATGAATCCGTCCCGGCACGGCGAAGGCATCTGCGCACATCCTTTCCAATTACGGCCCATCTGGCATGATGGACCCCTGTGTGCATGCGCACGCCGCTGCTGCAGCCCAAGGGTAAATTAGGCGACTTGTCAGGAGCACTTACTGGAACATCTGTACGCAGCGGGGAGGGCGTGCACGCCGGTGGCGCTCTGCCGAGGCACAGCCTGCCAGAGAGGGCACCGCATCGCCATTCCCACTCAGCGGCCATTTTGTACTTCGCCAGTTAAGGGGGGCATAAACCCCTGGTAACAGTAAGGTCTGTATGTCACACATACACTGTATAAAGGCTGTCTCTGGTACTGATGTAGAATGGAAAGTCAATTTGTATTTTACTAAGAATGCAAGAAAAACACAAATTTAATATTTTACTTGCCTCTAATTTTTTTCATGTGTGTGTGTGAAGTTGATGTGCTGAAAATTAATCATTTTTGCAATGCTTTCATGACATTAAATGGTACATGCTTTTTAAAAATAAGACAGTTCAGAATAAAGACAACACATACTTTTGTATAAGTAAAAAAAATGCATTTTTCATAGCATATCAGTCGAAAAACAATATACTGTCAAATCAAAGGTATTTAGTGTTCTGCATTGTTAGAGTTTTAAAAGATGAGCTGAGACTAGATGTAATATGGGCATTTCTTTCTTTAATCAAACCTATTGGCAGAAACTGAATCTGGCATAAACCATGAAATTATCCTGCACATATAGAGATGAAAAAACATTCATAAATGTTCATCTATTATCTGAGTCTGCTGTTCAGTAATTTAAAATAAATATATATAGCTCTCTATAGTGTGGTAATACACAAAAATAATCTATATAATCTATTAGTGATACTAATGAACATAGTTTCTTTTTCTTCTTATGAAATAACATATTTGTACAAGTCCCTGGAGATGAGAATAATTTCACAGTTTTTATGTGGTAATTAAATATTAATTATATATAAATTAATGTCACATTTTATGATGTTAGTAAAAGTAGTTCATAACGATGTTGTAAAAAGCACCACAAACTTTATTTTCATGCCTCCATGCTGAAAAACACTTTCCAAGCAGTTTGCTGCCACATAAAAATTGTAATTTTTACTGTTATATTTAAAGTTATTAACAGCAAACTAAGACAGTTACTGGGTAAAAATACAAACCATTTGGACAAATTACTACAACTGTCGCTGTAATGTCAGTTCCAGTTCTCTGCCCTTATGACATAAAACACTCTGGTTGACACGTTTGTAGTTGTGGTGATTCCTCAGACTTTACTTTTTGAATACACAGAAGTGATAAATTGTCAAGCCAAAGTTTAAAACAACCAGCGTTGACCGAAGTTCTTTACAAGGAATTACAAGTACAGAAAAATACAAAGTAATACATGGTAACAATAGAACGAACTACAAAATAGAAGGAAATACGTAACAGGACACGATACAAATACAAATGTGTGTGTGTGTGCCCTGTGGTGGGTTGGTGCCCTGCCCGGGGTGTCCCCTGTCCTGCGCCCTGTGCTTCCTGGGATGAGCTTCCTGCGACCCTGAACTGGATAAGCAGTATAGAGAATGGATGAATGGATGGATGGATAGATATATGCAGTATTACCAATGGGTATGACAATCATCTATTATGTGATGAAGGCCAGGGTGAATAGATAGGTCTTGAGTTTGGATTTAAACAGGGTGTGTTCAGAGATGGTGCGAAGTTTAAGGGATAGTGAATTCCAAAGTTTAGGTGTTGTGGCTGCTAAGGAGCAGTGAGCTCATCATGTACATCTGGTTATGGGAACAGATATTAGCTTCTGATTGGAGTAGTGAGAGAAAGACTATACAATGTCAATATGACCTCACTTTCACAGCATTGTTTACAGATCAGGAAAACATTTTGTAACATAACACATACTCGGAAAACACAGCAGCAAAGTGAACCACGTTATTGTACCAATGACCTCTCAGATATTTTGGTGTAACGTGAAATAACGACACAAAAAGGTCTGCTGCTCTGAGTTTTGACTGCCTAATAAAATGACCATTATTATTATAATATATATTTATGTATATTATAATACATACAACTTGTCTTTGAATATTCTTTATGGATCCCCCAGCAGCATCCTACTGTATATACATGGTTACCCAAACTAATGTGCGTAACAGTGACATCAGCAGTAGGTTTTTCCACATACATCTGCTCACTCCATGCAAAGTTCCGATGCTATTCATTCAAAGACGATCCCTAAAAAAAAAATATGACAACAGCACATTAATGGTACATTTTGTAGACGAACACGCCTTCATGTTCAGTGCTACCTGGCTGACATTTTTGACAAACTCAACAAACTTAATTTGTCACTGCAAGGCCAGAACAGAGGCATGTAGCATTTAAGTGACAAAGTGTCAGCCTTTCACATGGAAACTCTGGCTGGCAAAGTAAAAAAAAAAAAAAAAAAACTCACTAAAGATAGAAACCTTGATACATTCTTTTGCCACAGTGTTATCAGGTAAAGGTACAATGCTGTTTATCAGATTTATCTAGTTTCACTTTGCTTTTCATTTGAAAGAACAGACACAAAACCATGACTGGATGCAAAAACCTTTCATACAGTGGTCACTGTATGGCTTTTGGTAGTTTTAAACTAGCATAATCATGTTTCTCCCTGTTTGTAATTTGGACTATGATCAATCTTTCTATTCAAAGTGTTCTTTTGAATTGAAAACCCAAGCTTAAAAGCCAAAAACAAGTCTTTTGTCTAATGCAACGCAAAAGATTTAATATATTTTAATTAATAACACTAAAATCTTGTATGCTTTAAGTAGTGAAAGTCCTGAATTTCTTGCAGTCGAACCTGCGAGTAATTTGATGATTTAACATATATGCCTTGTTGTGCAGAGTGTCAAATAATTTTGCAGACTGTCATTCTAACCTTCTGTCATATCGTACATGCTTTTTTATTACAGCAGTATACCACTGGTGGCAGGAGTGAAAAAGGTTCTTTTTTGCATGTATTCTGACCAGGTGAATACATCATTAGTTAGGCAGCATTGTCTCTGAGTGTGGCAAACACACTTCTTTACTGGTTTGGCAGCATATTACACTGAGATCACACAAATTGTACAAAATACAATACACTGATTTGGTGTTCCTAAGGACAACCCGTGTGTTAGATTGGTGCAAGTTAAACATAACAGTTTGCAGAATTACTTGTAAAAGACATAATAATCATTCTATGCTTAACCTCAATGAAATAACAATGTAAAATAACAACCCCTAAATGTTACTGAATAAGTTTACGCCTTCTCCTTTTTCCTCTCCTTCACACCTGCAGTCCTCGTACTCCTGATCCTGACCTTGAAGAGGCAGCGCAAAGGCCAGCGAATGTCAGAGGATGAGGAGGATATGCGTGACAACGTCATCAAGTACAACGACGAGGGCGGCGGCGAGCAGGACACTCAGGCGTACGACATGAGTGCCCTGCGCAGCCTTTATGACTTCCCCGAGGTGAAGGGCTCAGAGAGCGGGCCGGACTTGCACACGCTACCCCAATGGGTCCAGAACCGGGTCACTGGGGATGGTGGCACGGTGGATTTTTCCGTGTTCCAGGGCTACATCCACAAGAAGGTGGAGCAGGCAGACGCCGATCTGTCTGTGCCGCCCTATGACTCCTTTCAGACGTATGCCTTCGAGGGCTCCAGTTCCCCCGCCCTCTCCCTCAGCTCCATCCACACCCTGTCCACCACCTCTGAGCAGGACTTCTCCTACCTCAGCGACTGGGGCCCCCGCTTCCGGCAGCTCGCTGGTTTCTATGTACCCGGGCACCAGGAGGAGGATGGCTCCTAGCACCTCCCTCCAACTCTCCCCCAAACCAGACCCTCAGCATTCCACTGTGCTTGCATCCCTTCCCATGACAAATTCCTAGCCCCCATCCTACCTCGTCTCTTTCTTCTTCTTTTCTTTCTAAAAAAATAATGATAAAAAAAAATTACTATAGGTTCATATAATTAATGTTTATCTGGATTTAAAAGTGACTTTTGTCTTATCAGGACTTGGGAGACGTGGTCTTATCAGCACCCTGTCGATTGACATCTGAGAACCTTACATATAGTTGGAAGCAAATGACCACATCCCGTGTCACATCTATATTTCCTAGTTTATCTGTCTCTGTTCTCCTTTCACTAGAAGCAAAGTGTTCACTGTGCAGATTACATTTTCTGCTGTGTAAGAACTCAATCTCGGGATTTGTTGTCTTTAGAAAACTCGAGGAGAGGCGAGTTACACAAGAGTCATTGCGATTCCATGCCAAGGCCTGTGGTTGCTATGTATTTATTTAAGTTTTGCATATTTATTTATATTTATTTGTATTTATTTATTTATTTACCATAAAAAAACCCGCCTTGAAATGGCTACGAAGTCACTGGAGTTAGATAAATTCTGCTGAAATGTGACAGATAACATCAGTGGTGCCAGGTAGAAAATGATTTTAGTAGAAGGCATCAGAACATAACCAGAAAAGGACAGCCCTCCTGAAACAGACAACCTTCATTTTTAAAATGATTTATTTTTGGGAACATTTTTGTAATTTTGACCAGTGGAAACTGAAGATGTGTGCTGACATATTAGGTGGGGAGAGAAGTAAACACTGGAAAAAAATGGTTTTTACATAGAAAACTAAGGACGCGACTGAGACACTCATTCTCCTCTTCTGAGGCATGTCTTTTTACAGTCTACAAGATAATGGCATGTGCGTGGGACATTTTGGTTTTTGTTGAATTTCCCTTTTATTTTTCACAGTTCTAAGAGGCGATTGTTAAATAGCAGCAATAAGAAACAAAAAAAAAAAATTTTAAAACGTAAAAGAGGTGTAAGATTAACATATACAGGTATTTGATTCACATGGCCGGGCATTCATGGGTGATTTCTGTTCATTATGGATTTTGTAAGTGTGACGGTGTCTTTATGTCTTTTTTCTAACTTGGTTTTTAATCCTAATGAACTGGTCTCCTTTGTTCCTTTTGACTATGGTTTTGGAGTGGGGGAAGGGTCAGTCTCCCTCACCTGCTGCCATTCCTTCAGTGTTGACCTTTACTTGCAAATGTATGAAAATATTATTGATATCAATAAATATTTGTTATATAACAATATGTTTGCTGGACTGTTAAGGGGAAAATATATTTGTCACCAGCTATTTCACACTGTGTTGTATCTCTTTTCCAAAAATGTTTCTCCAGTTCAGTGTTGTGACCTAAACGAGTGGTAAGAGAGTGTAAAATGGGTTACCAGTTGAAAGTAATGATTTAACATGTGTGTATGGTGTTTGTGTCATATTTATGTGCAGTTTGAGGTCCAAATTTTAAAGCGCTGCATTTCATTTCCCAAAGATTCTTCTTGTGGATACCGTTTCATCAAACAGCTAATTCATGTGAAGAGGAGTGGCCAAATGCATTTGTTGGTGAATAATGTGTGTTCATCTCCACTCAGAGTTTGCTTTAAACCTGTGGAATGAAGAACACAAAAATGTCTCATGAAACCACAATTTTACATGTATTTGGATTTCGTTGTTAACCCATAAATCTTCCAACCTTTTGTATAATATTTTTTTTTTAAGTTGTTTTCCTTCAAATTTCACTTTATTGAAAGTCAGTCTGAACATTTTTCAGGCATCAAATTATTTATTTATGTTGACTAGAAGTGCAGCATGACTTCAGCTTTGACAGCCACTGATGATCTCATGACAATAACTGGTCAGTCTGTGCTAGGACAAGATGCAAGAACAGCTGCAGCAAAAATTTCAACTCAGAGTATAGTTTTAAGTTACTGAAAATCATGCAAATGAAATGAAGAGGACCCCTCCCCCCTTCTGCACGACCATGGTATTTGAGTTGTTCCACCCACTCACTCCAAACGACCACAGATAATTGCGCTGACAGTCAACTGCCTCACACTCTGTCATCACGTCAGGATGATAAACAGAACTGAAACACATGCTGGAAAGGGGGCTGCTTAACAGATCAAGTTATCACATCATATATTATCATTATTATTATTTATTCTTATATCAGTGCATGTTTGAAACAGTAACTAACAAGACAAATTTATCATATTCTTGTATTTTGTAACTAATGAAAAGTGGATCCAGATAAGTAACTATCATTGTCTTGCATTGAGAAGTGATGAAAAAATCTTATAAATTGTTGCAGTGCACAGTTAAACAATAATTCTATAAAAATATATTGCATACTTTTTCACTTACCACAGTAACTGCGGCACAGTGGACAGACAGAATAACAGAAGAAAAAAAAATTATGCACATTAAATACTCATACCAGGTTTTTAACGGTACAGTGGTCAGATTAGTGTCAAATGAGTGTTTCATAACTTGTGTGAAGATGAAACAAACATAAATGGCAGAATGTCATCTTCATATTCTTGGATTTGATCAGCGATACCTTGTAGGGCTTTTCTGGCTGAAGAGCAGGCAGTAACTTAAGAAAATAATTGTGGGAAATTTTTCATGTTGATCTGTTAGATAATACTGTTATACTACTTGTAGGTAATATCAGATTTGTCTGTTTGCCAATTTACAGTATCAGTGACAAGTAATATTCCTGTAAGATATTGCTCAAGCTTCACAATTAAGACTTTATTAGCTTCTTTATACTGTGACATTGAAGGACAACCTTAATTTATACTTATTAAAATTTTTTCAAATTAAATTGGCAGAAAGTATCATGAAGCTGGCTTAAATCGCAGTGTTCTTATTTTCTGGCCATGATGAGAAGGGAAAAAACAGAAAAGAATTATGTTATTGCTAGTCATTTGCCTAGGGTGCCAAGCTTGTAAGGTCATAATTCTCAGGCACTTTTTTACATACACAGAATATTAATTTACAGTTCCATTTTAAAATGGAAAAAGGCTTTATACTGCGGCACAGTGGACAGACAGAATAACAGAAGAAAAAAAAATTATGCACATTAAATACTCATACCAGAACAGTCTGACAAAAGCACGGTATATAGACACCACGAGCAGTATGAACAGCACTGAAAACACAAATAAAGGTGGGTTACTCAAAGATTAAATGGACAGTAAAGATAAATTATAGTTTTAAGGAAAATGAACCTAAGTGAAATGAGAAGTGAAACGGTGAGCACACAAACCACGGTGCACCACAAAGCACTGAACTGTATCTTTTCTGATGTGCTGATCCTGGATGGCTGCTCCCCTGAACAGTTCTTGTTAGACCTTAGTGTTTAATCAGCTTTAAAAGCCAGCTGTGCATTGCTACTTTGGTTAAGTCTTCATAGCACTGTGAATTGGTAGCCCTGTGTTGTACCTATTTTAACCAACAAAAATGATCAATAGTCAAGGCTGGAAAGAATCCAAAATTAGAGCAGCTACACATATGAAGGTGTTTCAGACTTTTTTTGATGAACAGTAAGTCAGTTCTTAAAGTGTCAAGTTATTGTTGTCAATGTAGTTTTCCAGCAGGAAAGATAAGCTAATTAGCTAACATAGCAGTGCATACTTATGGACTAATGAACTAACCTTATCACTGTCTATCATTTACAAAAAAGAAAAAATTAAATAAGTAAATAACAAAAACCATACATGCGTTCTCCACCTTTTGTTCATGTGAATAGGTAAATTTCCTTTCAGAGGCTTTATTAACGGCAGTGAAAAACAGCAGCTTTGCTCGTACCATTTGGCACAGCACACCGTAGGAAAGCAGGTTTCCTGACTTCACGTTATGCCACACTGGAGTCACATTAACGGCACGACAGCATTCATCCAAATGACATTTTCATTATCCTGGGCCTGGCTTCCTTTTACTCAAAGTAGCCTTAAGCGTGGCTCAATCACTACGCGAATTAGCACATTTTACTGCTCAGGACTGCTACAAAGCCACACGGGGGACAGGGAGGTGCTTTATCACAATGCTTTAGCGACCTGTTGTCATAAAAAACTAAAAGTGTTTAGCAAGACCAGTGGCTCCCCAAGTAGGTTGCTAGTTTTGTGCTTTCAGCTGCAAACAATTCAGTTTAAAAATGCATTCTTACTATTAAAATAGAAATAGTGCTAATGAAAATTAGGTTTTAACAGTAACAACAAAAAACAATAAATGTGACAGAACATTATGTTTAAAGTGAAATGGCCAAAAAGGCTCACCTTCCATTGTGAGTTTGAAATTGTAACAGTAAATGTTTTAAGCGGTTTCAAAACAGAAAAAGCAAACAAAGTTTCTGCATTTGATAGTAGAATACAGGGAGATGGGAAGTGTAACTTCAATGGGTAGTTTTAATTAAAATATAACAATTAACCTCAATTGTAAGACTACTATACAGGAAACAGAAATGTATGGTAACTGCTGACTATTGAGTATTATGGGCTTTCTGCAAAGCCTCTGTCTCTTAACAATACCTATTTACACAGTCTGATTGGCAGTTCACCGCAGTCTCTATAGAGAAATAGAGGGTAGTTGTCAGTTACAGGGCAGGGATACAGAGAGAGTAACACAAAGTCTCAGACACACCTGAACTATGTGTCTTTATAAAGGAGAATCTTAAAATCTGACATGTATATAAAAATTGATGAAGGTATCTGTTTATTTAGCTGATGGACATGTTTTAAAATATGTAACAAAGAAAAAAAAAAAAAACAAAATGCATTTTTACAGCACATAGTAGCCCAATTCTAAAATATGTCCTCAATTTTTTCCCTGCTTGGAAATGCCAGTAGCCTTGTGTCTGAAACATCTCTCCTTGAGTTTTTAACATCTACATCTGCTTCAGTGTGTACACTGTTGGACCACTGTGTTCTTATTTGGGTGGCAGGTTTTGCCAACTGTATTTCTTCTATTTCACCTGTGGGTTTCAAGGTACATACCTTAGCAATGGTTCTTACCATATAGCGAGAAAGATAAGGACTCTAGGAAACACAGAATGATATACTGGCTGCATCTCTAATGAATTACACAAGACCTGCGATGCTTTCAAATGCCCAAAAAATCCAAGTTACCAAATTCAACGACACAGTCCAGATATTGTTATCATTCTGCCAGACAGTCATCAAAGACCTGTGAAAGCAGTTCATAAGGAAGAATAGCACAGGTAAGAACTAGGTAATGGGTGACTCTGGGAGGATAGACGGCTAAACTCAAAGGATCAGAAAAGTGACACAAGGGATAGAGTTGGATTTATCCATACAATCAATGCCACACAAGGACCACATTCTTGAAAACAGGTGTAAAACAAACAAACTGATTAGCGTGTGAGCAACGATAGACGCAGTCTTATTGTATGTCAGATTAAGATGTGAGTAACATTAGATCCAAGCTTATTGTGTATCTGATGTGATTTAAATTATATCTAGGCTTATTGTGTCTGAGTAACTTTTAAGTGACATTATATCCAGGTTTAGTGTCTGTCTGTTGAGCATGTGAGTGATGTTAGATGCAGGCCTTTAGTGTGTCTGAGCAATGTGTGAACAACAATAAATTCAGGCTTATTGTGTTTCTAATTAATTCAATTCAATTCAATTTATTTCTATATAGTGCCTTTTGCAAAAACGTGCCTCAAAGCGCTTTACACAGGAAATTACAGATACAGAATTAATACAAATAAATGAATCCAGACAACAACGGAGGAGAGGAACCAAAAACTCCACAATGTGAGTAACATTGAATTCAGGTTTATTGTGTGTTTGATGACAGGGTATAATAGTCTCTTTGCACATATATGGTTGGTATAGCAGAGAGGGGTTAAACCCTACACACTCTAGGACACATCTCCTTTTACTGGCGCTACTGAGGAAACCATACACAAAACAGGAAACTTACTGTCAAACCTATCTCACTCATCATTATATTTCTCCAGATAGATCCCATAGTCCACTTTTATCTCTATTTTCCTGTTGTTCTTACACAATTAAACATTTTCACACCAATTAATATGTTAACACTGAAAATAAATTGTAAATAGATGGTAAACTATCTTGTTACATTATGACATTATTTACATCCACATAAGTCTATATGGCAGTTATGTGGATGTAAATAATGGCATAATGTAACAAGATACAATTTATTTTCAGTGTTAACATATCAAGTCTATATGGCAGTTTGATGACAATAAAGATGTACTAAATATACCCCATTGCATTCATGAAAACATTTAGAAATTTTTATTATCAGCCCAGTACAGTTAATCGCAGTTGATCGTTTTTAGTTCCAGTTAATTTTTGTTTACTCAAGTTGAATATTTTCAGTAGTTCTCCATTTCTGTTTTGCTTAGCATATGTACTCTGTATTTTTATGGTCAGTTAATTCTTTTTGCCATTCTGTTCTGTTTATATTTCATCTTTGGGAATCATTAATAATAGCATCATCTCCACTCAGGCCGTCCCATTGTTAATAAATTAACAGGAGAAGAGTGGTGAGGGAGTCCTAAGATGTCCACTGAAAGGGTCATTAAGAACTTCTGTGTGAGAATTTGGTGGCTTGGTTTATCCATGTGGAACATCAATATACTGCCCTGAATAGGACAAGAAGAAGAGTGTGAGGAATTAGATGGGCGGTGTAAGAACAAATGAGAAGGCCCCACCTCAGTCAGTGTACAGCCCCACCTCACTCAGTGTACACTCAGCTCATGAATGCTTTCAGTTCCAACACGTGTCTCCCTCAGAACATAGTACCTGCTAGGTATTCAGTAGCTGCCTCACATACGCATTGTGATCAGTGTGGACTTACATGTAAGTATGAGTGCACTCATTCTGAAATAAATTAAATAAATGTATTTTATATATTTGCCAGATGATACACATAACCTCACAGCAGTTACTCAATAAATTCAATTACTCTTTTTAGAAAATATTGCAGTTGCTAAAGATTTAATTTGTGTTTCTTTTCTTTGCTTGAGCGGTGTTAAAAAATAGTTTTGTAAAGTTAATACAAAGAATTATTCTGTTTTACAATGTTCGATGCCTGAGTTAGAAATGCTCACAATAATAAACGGTAAAAATGAAAACAAGTCGTAGTCCGCCTACACAAGAGTCACGGGTCTCCTGTCACTGTGGCAGCAGAGCCGCAGGTGCGCAAATCTTGAATTTTATCTTCCTTTTCCAATAGCTTGACTGAAACTGAAACTCGCTAAAAGGATACTTCAGGAACTGCATAAAGTAGCAAAAACTAAAATCGTTATTGACTTTATACATTCCTGTTCACAAGCAATCCCTCTCGTGCTCCCTCGTACATGTGGCCCACAGAGTACTTTATGTATGTTCTAATGGTGTTTGGTCCAGGTAGGGTCATCCTGGCTGTGTGGTTATTTTGACAGCTACATACTTAAGGTGCTTAAGGTTTTCACCGCCACCAATGGGTCATTTAGCAAGCTTCGCACAACCTGCATGTCAGGTTACCACGTGTGCATGTGCCTGGAAAAAAAAAAGAAAAAAAAAAAGCCGCCGCAAGTCTGAGCAGCTGTTGACGAACAGAAAGCAGATGTAAGAAATTAGGTGGATGAGTGGATCAGCGGATTGGCTGCACTAATGACAGCTGAAGCAGCAGCCGATCCCGCGACTGCGGCGGGCGAGACCGGCCCCGGCTCAGCGATATGTGAAATGGCACCTGCCGCAACTCAGCACTTGGCAAATGAGAGCTGAAAGGCCGCGCCAGTGAAGGACGGCTATCGTGGCCTGCTGAATTGCACACAGCACAGGTTTTCTGCTGAGACGCCCCTCCCTCCTTCCAGCAGCTCCTTTGTCATAACATTCCAGACAGTTAACCTGCACAAGTAAAGGCCTGGAATGATGATGGACCGCACTTCATGGCCTGTTATACAGTTTCAGCTGAGCTTATGTGCAGCGTGTAAATTCCCGTCCTCTTCACTAAGTGTAAATAAATGTGCCGTCTGCTGGTAGTAAATAAAATGTGAATATTTTATGGAAAATACTGCTACTGAAATACTGTCATACATCATTTTTCGGTTCATCTTACTAAAAAATTTATACTGCTGCATTTGCAGGCAAAAAAGTACATACATCTATATATTAAGTGAAAATAAATATTATTAATATTCCACTACAAGACTGAAAATTATGCTGGTTATCAAGTGTATGACAAATTTAAGAGTCAGATCTTACAAATAACTTAAAATAATGTCTGAAAGTTGAATCATGTGAACTGGATGTCTTTATTCTTGATATATCCAGTTTACATGATTCGACTTCCAGACAGCTCCACCTGGATGACTGAGAATCATTGACAACTTAAAATAATATCTGTATATTTGCTCACTAACTCATTAACCGTCTTCACTAACTCATTAGCTATGTCTTCAGAACACAAACAGATTGACGAACTATGGTCATGAAAATAAATTAATGTCAAACCTTCCTTACGAAATAAATTATACAATAGCAGATGGCTTTCATGGTGATTTAAAAAAGTCTTATCTAGGCCGCAGAGTGGTAACGTCATCCTGATAAAAGCAAAAGCAATACTAAAATTAAAGCACTACAGATGATGACTCTTTTTGCTGTATATACATAGCAACAGTAAGTTTATACTGCACTCTGCAGCCATCCAAAGCTTCGGTTTGTATATAACCATCTGCGCACTGATGGCAGTATTTTGTTTGTAGGACTAACTGAGGGGGAAGGAAGCCTTGGGTCTGATTCATAACCACAGGTACATGAGCCTAGAAAAAAACCCAGAACATCTTTTTAAATCCAGAACATCTTGGACACATGCGAGACATATATACAAAATGACCCCCAGTACTTAACATTAACCCTAACTCCATACCGTCCAGCTATGTTCAGTTACCAGCAGTCATTATAACAACAGTGAAAATCAAACAAATCACAAAGAAAATAAATCTAGGTACAAGTGTTGGTTTAGTAACAGGAGAAACAGTAAGAGGTAACAGCATAGTCACTTCTGTGAAAGCATGAATCTGTGATCAGTTTCCACCATGACGGCTATTTAAGCTGTTTCCCCAGCACTGGATGGCTATATGGCTAATATTATATAAAGGTTTAGGTAACCTCTGACTCTGAGCTGGAATGTCTTATTGATAAAATTGCATTAATTTTACGATCAGGAACAGGGGATATTTGGGTTATTGATGTCAGGTTTATTAATCTGTAAACTGAACTGGTTATTTTTAGGCAGGTTACATACAAACAATTTAGGTGCAACAGAAGGATTATTTGCTGGTTTCTGTCAGTTCCCATTTTTAAATTTAATTTTGTTTGCAGCTGTAGCATATGGTCAGTGGTATCGACAGCTGCTGAACTGCACCATTCTAATGTGAAAAAACCCAATGTACAACATACTCAGTTGTTAGTGTTCTTTTTGTAGTAAACCTTATGTAAAAATACCTTATCCCAGCAATTACAAATCGTTCAAATAACGTTAGCTAAACGTTTAAGGAACGTTTGGTACGTTTAGCTAACGTTATTTGAACGTTTTGTGCTTTTACTTGATACTTTTTTATCCCTTTTTGTTATTTTTATTTTTGTAATATAGATGTCTATATTAAAATGTCATGCCATTCTCTTTATCATGTGTGGTGTGGAAATTTTGAATGACGGCTGTTGCAGTCATGTAATCCTGTGAAAAGCAGTACAGCAACATGTGCAAAGCTTGGTGTTTAATAGCAAAGTAACCACATGCTCATATACCGTGTAACAACCAGTCAGATTTTTTCATTGCATAACTGACATCACATGGAACCTTCCTCTAATGCTTTACAATACAAATAGAGCGACGGCAGAAATAACTAAACACAACACTTACCTTAAAAGCACTTGTTTTCCATCAGCTGCTTGGAAGGGTTTAGAAAGATTGTAGTTGATTGTAAAGCGTAAAATATGAAAGTGGAAAGCGTA
This sequence comes from Chitala chitala, assembly GCA_025773905.1. Lineage (NCBI taxonomy): Eukaryota > Metazoa > Chordata > Actinopteri > Osteoglossiformes > Notopteridae > Chitala > Chitala chitala. The sequence goes on from JABJVR010000103.1 coordinate 3,617,437, forward strand.
TCATTTTTAATCTAAAGTGTCGGTAAGTTGAAACACAGTGAAGCATGTAACAGAATGCGTTATCAACACCTTTATGTATATCGTTTTAAGGCTTTTAATTCGGCAGACCTGCCTCTATTTTACAAAGTTTCCCTTGCAGACACGTGAGAATGTGTGAGAAAATATCTTTTGATTTCAAAACATTTTAACAAAACCTTGTACAGAAAACTACACTAACAAAACTTAATATAATGAGGACACTGACAAATTAAATGGATCTTTCTGTATTATTTTGTAGTTTATAGAAACACTGTTGTACCTTTTTTGATTTGCCACATATATTGCAGTGACTTCACTTTAACAGCATTGCAGAACTAGGTCTTTAATTTAGTCATGTGGTACATCATTTCCTTTTTAAGTACACTGTGTAAACTGAGAGTGGGGACAAAAGACACATTCCAGATCTGAGTCTTCCGTTGCCTTACAGGCCCTCTGGTTTTGACTCACAATGAAAACGGAAAACGGCACGTGTACATGAGGATTGTTTGTGTAAAAAGTTCTTGGATGAACTCATCTTGCTACTCAATGAGGCTTACTGCACTGCTTCAATACAAACAGCCTCGAAGCGCCAAGTTTGCTCATCTACCACAGCACTACTGTCTGCACTCTTACACATTGTCATATTTTCTTTTGTCACTGGGCATTATTTTATATAAAATGAGGCAGTTAATTACACCAAAACGAGGAGCAGCAGAGGTAAACGTACACCTGAAAAAGATGTTATTGCCACTTGCCCAAGCAATATTTAAAGACTTTTAGGAAATACAAAATCATTTTTCTTGATCACAGTAATCTTACATATAATATAACAGTCATCGTATGTAACAAAAGAATGTTAGTTTGCTTCAAGTGGCTTTGTACAATACTACAAGCAATTAAAAAGTGACATGGCATAAAAAAAAAAAAAAAAAAACTTTTTGTTAATTGCTAAGTGTAGGAAACAAGAACACTGGTCAGAAAAAATCATGGTGGAGAAGTGGTGATGGCAGCAGCATTGCCGTGTTCACACAGCTGGACCCACATAAAGCACAAGAACACCGCTGTGGCTGCTATACAGCCTAACACCTCCCTTTCCAATTTTAGCCTGTGTGGCACCATTTGTAAACAAGTGTGATTTGCAAAAGCACTCATAGCCCTGCAGTGTATATAAAATACCTCTTAGCCCCTAGGGTTGATACATATCACTAGGCATTAATTAGAGAATCAATGTCTGCAACATAAATGGATCAAGTCATTTTTTATGGTTGCATTGCTTTCCACGCTTCTTTGCAGTTGGTACACAGTTTTGTAATTTCACATAATGACAGCTGTTTAATTCAAGTGCGGTTTTATTTCACATCATAAGGCACGTCTATTTTAATATACAGCTAATACACAAAGTAGAAAATCTCTGCTGAAACTTTTGATAAGATTACACGTACATCAGTGTTGTCACTTTAATAGGTGTAACAGTACTTTTAGTACATCAGTCTATTTTTAGATACTTAAGTTGAAACCTGATAAGTGGATAATTTGCTTATGTGTTTGTCCGTTTTAACATTGTGCTCTTGCCTCACACCTCCACCGTTCTGGATTCAAATCTGGCTCTTGGCACTGTGAGCGGTGTTTGCATGTGTCCCATGTGCAAATGGTTAGTTTATACATGTCATTTTCCTCCCAGATCCATAATAATCATGCTGATATACACAGTGTATTGATACCGTGTGCTGTTTTAATTGAATACTGTCGCAAATTTGTATGCGGTGTCTATCCAGTAGCTGTGATGGAACAGTGCACTTTTTTGTTTCAAAGGATGCAGAGCTGGAGATAATTAATCAGTTTTTAGTACATTTTCTTTTGACAATAAGTATTATCATTGATAATGATTTAGTTGCCAAATTAGGCTACGCTTCACTTTGTTGGTCAGTCATCTTCTAAACTGCTTATCCTGTTAAGGGTAACAGGGAAGCCTGGAGCCCCTCCCAGAACACATAGGGCACAGGACACCAACCCACCACAGGGTGCACACACAACGGGCAATTTAGACACACAAATCAACCTAACCAGCATGTCTTTGGACTGTCGGAGGAAACCGGAGAACCCAGAGAAAACCCACAAAGCACAGGAAGAACATGCAAACTGCACGCACAAAGACCAAAGGCGGAAATTGAACACCAGGCCTGGAGGTACAAGGCGACAGTGCTAACCACTACGCCACCATGCCATTGCTTCACTTTGTCTGTCTGTGTAAAAGTCAAATAACTTTTTCAAGTGTACAAGGAGATTAAAAGTATATTCTGTTCATACTGCAATATTCTATAATAAAATAAGAGCAGAGTGACTTAAAACCTCTAAATCTTTAAACTGCTGTGTTAAATCCCTGTCAGAATTTTAGCAAGTGTACAACCTTTGTAAAGGCAATTTACCCCACATTATGTGATTTGCTGGAGCAGACCCCCTATATGTTTCAGCAGGATGCTAACTGCTCATCAGAGATTGCACTTTTCTTGCAATCTACACAATCTTCACTATAACAAAAGTTTAAAAGCCAAGCATGGCTGATATATTTACATAAAAATTTTACGACACAGTTACACAATTTCAAGAAAATCCATGCTTACATATTACATGCTTACATATTACTACCTCTAGCAGGAAACTGCTTGAAAGCTGCTTTTGAACAAGGGTAAAAGAAATATTTGTATTCACTGTGCACTTACAACAAAAATGTTGCATTACTGTCCTAACTACAGCACTACTAATAAAAATGATGTGTGTTATTATGATTAGCTTGTTTGTCCTCTGGACAGCTGCATGTGAGTGCTTAGACCATCAAGTATGATCATCTGGCCTGAGCCACACAGATGTTCTGTGCTTATTGTCTACTGCATTTCACTAAAGCCTGTAGAAACAAAACATTTTATTAATATTATGCTTCATATTATTGTTCTTGTAACACGAGAGAACTACAGATTTATATTCCAAACATAGGTAAGAACTTCAGGAGACCAAGATTTTACCATACTTTGCTTTACTTCCCTAGCTTTCTTGTTTGCTTTAATATAAACAAATATTACTTTATTTTTTAATTTAGGTGATATAAAAGATTTTAATGAAAGCTTGTGTTTAATCTGACAGGAAGGTATTTGCTGACTGCAGTCAAATGCAGCTAAGCATGGATTCGTTAATGCAAACCATTTTGAGCTGCAACCAATTAACGGCTATGAGGACAATGAGGAAATGAATTATGGAGAGAAGTGCTCTGCTTTGGTGTAGACTGGACTGGGTTTCTTCTTCTTCATCATTATTTTCTTTATATTTAATGTAAGAGGGAATTATTGTTGTTTAGTCAGCAACACTTCCTTCCAAACCACACAGCACAGCTGGTTTCGCTACCATTTTGTAACTTTTCCTTTCATTCTTGCTGACACCCTTCTACCACCCTGCCAACACTTCACTACCACATTCTGTGTTACTTTGAACAGTTGACCTAGGTACTTAAAGACATCCACCTTCACCACGTTTACGCTATGCACCCACACCTTCAAGCTGCCCTCACGTCCTTCTCTGCCACCCCGACTTCCTCATTCACTACCACAGTTTCTCTTTCCACACCTTGTCATCAACACTGTGAAGGTAAATATCATGTCTGTAGTGCACGGACCTTCACAATTTGGATGGTGTTTTCTGCATGGACCTTCACAGTTTGGATGGCCTCTGTGGTTACTGCAGCTCTGCACATCTACTCTTTTATTTAAAATTGGTACACCTCAGCTTGTCAGGCATTATTTCACTTTCCGACATTTTGTTAAGCAGTGTGGTTAACAAGCTGACCTCCTTGCTGTGAGACGGAGGGAGAATGTGTGCAGATTTTTATTGATTCTTTAAATACAGTGCAAAATTCTCCCAAAAGACATTCACTTCAGTTCTGTGTTTTTACTAAAGCTCTTTGAGGCAATTTGTTGTGATAGGATATAAAAATGAATTGAATTGAATACTGTTCCTCAGTGCTTCCACCGTTCGTGTTTGTAGGACCTTGACTGCAGCCGAAAGAACACGACCACACGTAGTGGCTGGGCCTTTGTGGTCTACTGATTGCAGGTTTGTATATGCATGTACCTGGGGCTAATTTGCATAGCCTTTTTAGAGTAATTCCTGGGTGGAAATGGTGCGGTTTTTAAAGCATGGACACTTGCAAATATTTAAACAATAGGTGGGATTTGTAACAATAGAAGATTTCAGTTTATGCAAGGTTTCATTTTCACAGAACATCAGAGTTTTTTTATACAGGCAGAAACACTCCACACACCAGACCAGAATCCATATTGGCCTACTGCGCCAGCATATACTATGTCAACAACCAAAATATCTCCCATTAAACAATTTCTTTTGCATTGAAACTGTTTCACTCTTTAGATATTATACTGTATTTATGATATTTTCTTATAAATGAGCACTTAATATTTTATGTATTTATGCAATATAAATGTTATCGGATATTATGTATATTAAAAAGGTATACTTCCTGTATTTTTACAATTATGATTTACATTAAGGCTCTTGATGACAAGTGGAACCACTTTGTTCATACTCCTAATGGTAATGAAATGCTCTAATGACATACCCAGCTGTATAAATGGTTTAAATTGCCAAGTCTCTTTCAGACATTGAACAAGCTATCAATTTTAAATGTAAATGGGTTATGAAATTGTACTTATGGTAGCATGGCTATGACTGACTTCATATAAAACAGTGCGTGACTTAAATACCTATGTTAAGAACAGTAGATATTGGTATATATCAGAAGCTATAGAATGTGTCTCTGTGTGTGTGTGTCTGTGTGTAAAAGCACCTCTGTAGCTATGCTTATGTTATGACTTACCAATGTAATTTAACCTGACCATAACCATAAGGAATAAATGATGTGGTAAAACCTTACAGTATAATACTAACACTCCATTAAAAAAAAAAATTACATAAGTATGATATATGTAAAACATTATTTACCCTACAAGCCACAAAGCATGACACTGAAAAGCTTTACTTTTCACATCAGTCGCTTTATTCCAGTAATTCTAACATACAGTTATACATTACATGCTTTGAACTTTGCTAGGTTAAACAAAACTTTAACAAATTTGTACAATTTTATGCTTAGGATTCGTAAATAGAAATATGCACCTAGCATATTTTAAAGGACTGCCTGTTAAGGGTAATTCCTGGGTGGGAATGGTGCGGTTTTTAAAGCGTGCGCACTTGCAAATATTTCAACAATAGGTGGGATTTATAACATTTGATGGCATAAGTAAAAATTATGGTTGAGTAAACCTCTCAGTGTATAATTTGAAGTCAGTCACAGTCATGCTACCACAAGTGCAATTTCATAACCCCTCAATTGACCAGGTATTGTGATCCTATTGGATTTTATTAGAATATTGAAAAGTTATTATAATTATTTAATTATAAAAGTATTAAACTAATAAATAGTGTAGTTTTTAAATACATTACAATCTTAATGTAAGATATGGAAAAGTCTGTGAAAGTAAATGCTCAGTGCTCGCAATGTACCACCAGCGACTAAAAGAATACCCCTAACCGCAGAATGACTAGCAGTTCAAAAGAATACCCCTAACCACAGAATGACTAGCAGTTCAAAGCTTACATGTTACATACTTTTGTCCAAAATGTTGTGGTCATAAAGAACCAATCGGCATTGTCCACATACAGGTATTCAATTATATTAATAAATAATGTATTAATTGCATAAGTCTAAAGAACGAGTAGAAACCTGAAACATTCAAATGCCCCACCACAACATCGTCTGCTCGTCTGATCCACAACAAGGCCAGTCAGACCCAGCCAGAGGCAGGATAGGGTCTGTAACACCTTCCAACAGCTACAGCCAGCACTACAGTAGCTGAAGCTGGCATAGTTAACCTTGAGCATATGTAAATCTGTTAGTAAGGAGCAGAGTGAGAGAAGGACAATACATGTATTTGTTGCCACCATTATGTGGTAGAAGTTGACTGCAGTACAGCACAATGTTACCAATTGCACTCTCCTTTTTTAGTAAATACTTTTTGTATTACTGCATTAAGTAAATACTCAAATTATTTCTGTAAGTACTTTAAACTATTTTAAACGAGTTTTAATAGTAAAATGAAATGTGTGTGGGACACATGCAATAAAATAATATGACACTTGTTGCCTATTACTTTCTAAAGAGAATTTGGAAATACTAGAAAATTGAATCTAAATTTTTTTTTTCACCTCGTTTCAATATTCTCAAAACAGATGTGCAAAATAATATAATTATTTAAGGAGTGTCGTTCACAGTTATAGTTACATTATAATTAAGTGTAATTAGTAATACCTTTAATAAGCCCAGGCTGTCTTGGAGTTTAGTTACATTGTAATTTCTCCATTATACCACTTCTGATAGAAAGAGCTGCCATGCTGTAGCTTTCAAGGCAGTGTTGAATTAGTCTGTTGTGGCTTTGCAAAACGAAATAATGTGAGCCTGCTATCAGGGTACACGGACACACACGAATTCATGGGTTCCTGCTACTCTGTAATTACATTTTATTGTTTCTTTTAGCTCTCATTTTCACTGCATGTCTCTTTGCTTTATATGCTTTTGTTGTATGTAAAAAAACAATAGTTTAACACAGGCCTCCTTTTGTGCTGGGCTGCTGGTCTCATCGCTGTGTGCAAATCCGTTCGATTGGGACTAAAGAAGTACAAAAATGCAACTTGGCTGCTGAAATGAAAAGAATGAAACGAAATGGAATGGCATTAAGTCAGAATAAAGAGTGTCAATCTCAAAACCTTTTTTGTTAGATGTATAAAATGTATATGTCAGGACATGACATTTTTATGTATTTCTTTTTTATGTTTATGAAGACAATGTTCTGTCTTTCACACAATCACACTGGGACGCAGCCCTCTGTAAGGCAGTGCATGGCACTGTGTTACACCACGAGGACAAAGACCAGACAGATGCAGGAATTCAGATACAGAGTTTCAGATTTATTCCACCAGTGGTAAAGCATGTTATAAAAATGTCAAAATTGTTAAATTGGGCAATACATTGACTATCCAGAAAAGTATGCAAACTGGCAAAGAGGTGAATCTTAAAGTGAAGAGTTTACCCTGTTGATGAACATTAGGTGATTGTAATTCCCTTGTTGTAGGAAACTTGTTGGGAGGAGTTTGGTTTTGTATATCTCACACAGTGTCTGACAGATGAGAGCATATGAAAACTCTACCTTCCTAAGCTGTTATCTGATGGCCAGTGGAATAAACTGTACAGAGCAAAGGTTTATGTGATGTTGTGTGGAAGCTGGATTTTACACTTCTATTTCAGAAGAGTTTAATGTCTTTGAGAGCCTCATCTCTTGAATATACACTGCTCAAAAAAATAAAGGGAACACTAAAATAACACATCCTAGATCTGAATGAATGAAATATTCTTATTAAA
>JABJVR010000103.1:3641814-3672177 GCA_025773905.1 Chitala chitala
AGCAAGCTCCAAGGATAATGTGAACATCTGCCCCCTTCCCTTCACTTCCCTCCCCTCCCCTAGGGACAGTAACAGGCATTCATATAGCTTGAGTCCTGTCTGCCCACCTGTAGCTGTGCTTCTTTAATAAGAATGGTCCCCATGGCACTCACAGGGCACTTGCAGAAACAGCTGAATGGAAGCTGAATAACAAGTTTCTTCTCATCCGCCTCTTGTTCCATATGAGGTTATTTGAGTCCTGTTCTAACAGGATTATACCAAATATGCAGCGTGAGGTAAGATCAAAAGGTTACTTATCAGCCCAAATGTGACAGAGAACAATAGTAAAGGAAAAAACTCACCTAATTACAAATCATCCTAGCCAGTCTCAAATGTGCCCTTTTGCTGGGAGACTACAGAAAGCCCTGTGCAGCTCTCCACAGCCCTAAGGAACATGGAGGGTCCTCAGGTGACTCATAGGTAATTTAATAATGCATCAGCGATACCAATTAACTCAGGGAAGAGCCATCGTAGTTCACAGATCCCACCCAAGTCTTCACAAACTCACTGGTGCCTGCTTATCTTTTCGCCAGGGTGCTCGTCTTTTACATCTGCTAATCAATAGCTCAGCCACCATCAAGCGTGTCTTTTCAAATGCTTGTGGCAATATTTAAGACTTGAGGAACAAACTGAAAAAGTGCCTCGAAGTTGTTCCAGTGTTCCAACTTTCTGGGGAGGATGTGAGGAGAGCTGCTTTGACTCTGTTGCAGAATCCACGTTTGCAACAGATAACTCTTCTTCAAGCTGAACTTCACTGCCTGCAGTATCTCTGCTCTAGCCTCGGACCGCATTCATCACAAGTTCAGAGAAACTCCCATTAGAAATTTTATGCAGAAGCAGGATCTGTTTATATCAAAAGGTTCTCTGATTCTTCATTTCTGGAGAAGCCTCACCACTGAAAGACACTGGAAAGTACTGAGTCTTAGCACCATGTTAAGAAAAACAATGGTTCTGGCTAATTTATTTATGGAAATTTATGTTGTCTGTCCAGGACTTGACAAGCAAAGTATATCCTCTGCTGATCATGTCATTTTAGAAAACATGTATAGACAACCATGAAGTATACAATTTTTTTTTCAGTTAAAAATATGAACATGCAGTAGTTTCTCCAGTGATTTAATCACTGAAAAATGAACCAGTTTGTTTAAACAAAGCAAAATGCTTAGTAGGTGACACAATGACTCAACGGGTAGTGTTGTTGTCTCACACCTTCGAGGGGGCAGTTTTCATTCAGACCCTCACACCAAATGTCTGGAATTTGCATTTATCACTCTAAGACAGTATTTTGTATTGATGCTGAAAAAAATACTGTAGCTTGTGATAAATGTGAGGGTTGGGTGGATTTGGCTTGTTATTCTTGTGGTGTTATTCAAACATTGAACTCCAGCTGATTTTGGGGGCTCAAAAGAGTAATTAGCCGGATCTCCCTGGACCCTCACAGGGTGGCAGGTTACATTCAACAAAGTGGCACTTTTATGTTCCAGCTCCATTATACTTACATGACATGAAACAGGGAAGATGCTGTCTTGTCAATGGTTTGCTGACTATATCACCCTCTGCATTTTGAAAATTCAATATTAAACACATGTTAATTTAAAATAGGATATATAGCTGTTGAGTGTATAAAGTCTCAGTCGAGTTTTTTTCCATCCATCCTGAACAACTAAATTTTTAGTATTGGCTGATCAGACATTAACTTTACAGATAACAGTTGTACAGTGGACACAACATATACACATGGATACGGATATCTCCCAGCTGGAATCCCGGTCCAGCTGCCAGGTGCATTCTTGAGCAAGGCACTCAGCACTAGCTCCCTGGGCGATGCATGTGGCTGCCCACTGCTCCCCCCAGGGGATGGGTTAAATGCAGAGAACAAATTTAGCTGTAACATGTATACGTGTGCAACTACAATAAAAGCTGATTATTAGCAGTATGTTTGACAGTTGAATAGCTCTGCAAAACTACACTGCCTGGCCGAAATAAGTCACACACTAATATTTTGTTGAACCACCTTTAGCTTTGAGTATCGCATACCTTCTTTGTGGCGTTGTTTTGACAAGCTTGTGCAACATCTCACTATTTATTTTCATCCACATCTGCACTCATTTTTCACCAATATTTTGTAATGTTGAGCCACTCTCTGACATCTTCTCCAGCACATCCTAGACACTTCCAAGAGGGTTAAGATTAGGACCCTGTGGTGGCCAGTTCATGTGTATAAGTGATTCCTCATGGTCCTTGAACCTCAATTCACAATTTTAGTTTGATTAGTCTTGGCATAGTCAGCCTGGAATATACCCGTGTTGTCAAGGAAGAAGAAATCCACTGATGGGAGAATTTGGTAATTTAGTAACTTCTAATACTCAGCTGATTTCATTTTTTGCCACATAACATTGCCAAGCTTAGACCAAACCAGTTGAAGCAATACCAGCTAATAACACTGCCTCCATAGGCACAACATGACTTTATTTTGGCCAAGCAATGGAGCATTTATTTTAATAGTTAAAATTCATTGTTAAGTGTCCTTAATAAATAGCTTAATAAATTACATGTCAGCAGCAGACAGTTTTTCTTTTATGATGCTTATCACATTAGGTGTTTTGAAAGCAGTTCAAAACCACCATTGCCTTGCATACATGTAAAACAAGGCGGCACAGTGGCGTGGTAGTTAGCACTGTTGCCTTGCACCTCCTGGCCTGTGGCTTGATTCCCACCGTGTGTGTGTGGAGTTTGCATGTTCTCCCTGTGCTTGGTGGATTTTCTCCGAGTGCTCCGGTTTCCTCCCGCAGTCCAAAGACATGCAGGTTAGATTGATTAGTGTGTCCAAATTGCCTGTAGTGTGTGGGTTGGTGTCCTGTGCTCTGGGATGGACTCCAGGCTTTCCTGCAACCCTCACCAGGACTAAGTGGTTTAGAAAATAACTGACATATAAAACACTCATAGTAATACTTTGTGAAGGTCAGTTCACATATTTATCTTCAAGACATAGACTGAGGTTTATGGAAAACAAAGACTATTTATTAAAAATTTTAAGAAAGAAAGAAAATGTTTCTTCTTCAGAGACGAGTGACTATGAGAAAGGAAGTGAGGCTGCAGGAATTTCGATCATATCCAAAGCTGAGAAAACAGAAAAACTAAAAAGAAATTGTGTTTACAGGAATGTAGCATGTAGTGGTTTTTGCAATTTTATTTTTTACTGCAGGTTATGGAATTCAGGACTAAGCAGGGCTCAGCTCTGTGTAATGGAAAGAACAGGAGGTCAAAGGTTTCCTAAAGGTCCTTTTAGAGACAAAAGCTGCTAAAATGTAGAATCTGTCAAATACAGCTGACTCACGAGGTCAGCCTGCTCAGCCTGGGTCAGAGGATGCCATTTTTTTGTTTTGTCTTCAACATGCAGACAGAAAGCCTGGCTTCAAGAGCTGATGCCCTGCAGGTCACTTTCTGTCACTGTGAAGTTTCCAATATTCTGCTTAAGCCTCTTTCCCTCTTGCACTGAAGTCTGTAATGATCACAATACAGACATTTTCACAGTGTTATTAAGATTGTTGTTTATCATTTGAAATTCTACCAAGCTTTTGGAGTTTCTAGATGTTCTACAAGTTGACACCAAAGATCCACAGCTCATTGTATCATTGTACTGAGAAAAGAAAAATTCATTTGTGAATAATTTTCCAAGGAATTCCTCTTCACATCTTCAATTAAACGTAATACGATGAGTGACATGTAGGATGTTATCCTTGCAAGGCAGCAATTTTACAGTATCAGAGAGACACTTGTGCTGAGCATATGATTCCAGTACCAGGCTCACTGAAGCCAAATCACAACACATTGCCTTTTCATGATCCACCTTAACGATAATAGTTGGAGTGTTTTGGGATTTTTTTTACCAGGTCACACACCATATAATGTGATCAAATTAACACAGCCTGTACTGTCTTGATAATTAGGTGTTATGGTGGTGTGACAGTCACATGTAACATCACTGTGCACCATTCCTAAACAGACAACAATAATTGTATTTACCAAGTATACAGCATCGACAAAAAGTTTTATTACGTTTTTATTTACCTTATTACACAATCTCAGAAATAATGTGATGCAGTTTAAATGGACACTGTGTCATGTTGAAACTGAGTGCTTTTGTATTTAGAGCCAGAGGAGTCCACATTATAGATCCACATTCGCAGTATGTCTGGTTAGTTTGTTGGGGGTGGGAGTGCAGGTTAGAGTAAATATATTTCTTGGGCTGGGCAGCACTCCCTTAAAGATAAGGGTTGAGGATTATTACCGAGAACTACAATATTAAGGCTATTTGCAAAGGCCTCCTTCTAAACACACAGCTGAACCAGCAGCAGTTGAAGTTTTGTATGATCAGACTAATGATGGTAGAGAAGCGAGAGAAGACTGTGTCCACAGACAGCAGCTTGTGTGGAATATGAAAAGCTACAGGAACCTAACCCAAATTGTAAGGCATGACTCAACTAAGCTGACAGGAAGACATAAATCTTTGTGGCATTTTCCTGTGTCTTTGGTGTTTTATGAAATGCAAAGCATGAAAAATGAACTTGTCTCAGTTGACATGATAACCACAAATTCAAGAGACAGAATTGAGTTAGGAAATTTAACAACAGAATCTGGGTTAGAAATTTTGTATTGAAACTAGCAGCACTACTGCAACATTATCAAGCTGTTGATCGATACAAATGTTCTATACCTTGTCCTGATTTACTGCTTTTTTTTATACTATCCATCGATTTTCTATACCGCCTTATCCAAATCAGGGTCATGTGAAGCCTGGAGCCCATCCCAGGAAGCGCAGGGTGCTGGGCAAGGGACACCCTGAGTAGGGCTCCAACCCACTGCAGGAAATTTTTTAACTGTTCAAACATTATTGTTTATATATTTACAGCTCTTGTGAATTTGATAAGAACATGTCTATGTGTTTATTGGTGAATGCTATTTTTGAGAACGTATGTGGTCATAAAATATGTTACCGGGCTTTCCAAAGAAAAAGCTAAAATGAATACCTGCCTTATTTAATTCTGTTAAATCAAACTCTAGTTCATTTTCCCCATTAGTGCGGTTCATTTGGGCAGGTCTGAACACAGCAATCACAATTATGTGTAGACCAAAACTACTGCACCAAGACCCTTTACTGTAGGTGGTCTCAGTCCAGTCCCAAACAAACTAACGTGATAACGTGAACAGTTGAAACATGTAGCACTAGCAGTGAGCAGGACAACGAATCACAGTCTGACTTGAACTAGCAACGATGTATGTTGCCTTCTTGATATTTGGGAAGATGATAACATCTGTTAGCTCCTACAAGCAACTCATAAAAACAGCAAAGTATTCAAAATGTTCAGGCAATGACTTAAGGGGAAGGTGTTTGCACGGCTTGCTGAACAGTGCCACGTAAAACTGAAAAAACTGAGGCAGCAATACAGATAATTACCACAGTTATGAGGAAATGCCAACTGTCCTGTTTCTCCACATTGCTTTCATAGTGCTATTCACCAGTACAGAACACTGATCTTTTTCCAGTGTTTACATTCTCATTCCTGACCCACACTTTTAACCATCGAGCAGAGATAACAGTCTCACATGACTGGTAGTGATGCATTTTGGTTCACTTGGATTTTTTCCCCTGCGTAAAAAGAAACTGAACCAAGGAGAAAACAGACCAAATATGCAAATTAGTCCACTGATTTGGACTAGTGCAAACAAACAACAGGTTTGAAAACACCCTAAGACTGAAAATGGTCATTAGCTGAAAAGTTTTCATATTCCCTGGATAAAATAACATTCTGTCCTATTAACATTATTACATTTTCTTAGCGGTACTGCAAATGATTACCACGAATGTCATAAAAATATATTTTATTGTGTAAATAAGATTAGCTTCAAGTAAGGTGCAGGTTTCACATATAACTTTATTAAATAAAATGTGTTTATTCTTCTTTTCAGTTTTATTGAGATATTTCAGCTGGCAAAAAACATATACCCCTCCCCTAGTGTCAAGTATAATGGCCTACAGATACAAATTCAAGTGAAAAAAAAGTATTAAAAATAAATTCTTACTTAAAATCAGATAATACAATTTCACTCTGTGACATAACCTTGGACATACATATCTTCAAACATTTTGGTTATTGTTCTGTTTGTTTTTGCAAAGCTGCTGGCTTCTGTTACTGCAGAAAATGAAAGTTTTCCGACACCACAAATCACAACAATGGGCAAAAAATTGAAACTTTAATAGAAAGCTTATTACTAAAAAATAAGAAATAAATTAAAAAATCAGGTTCAGCACATTCTACATCATTGGCGTTCTTTTTGAAGGGGAATTTGTTATGTGCAATGGCCTTTTCATCTCCTTAAGTTGCTCCTCGGTAATCAAGTTCAGATTTGAACTGACATCTCTGTGCTTTTTTCCAGGGTTGCTCACATATTGTACAAATGGCTGAAAAAGTACAAAGGTTTTTTTAAGTAATAAAAGAAATCTTTGGAAAACACCATTTACTGGAAGCCTGTGTCATGGGGCCTAAAATACATTGCACTGCATTTCAAAAACCAAATAAAGTCTATTGTAAATCTTAGAAGGTGTCTGGGCAGAAAAACAATGTATGTTGAATTATATAAAATTCTCTTTGGGTGTTACTGCCGAAAGGGGATGAAAACATATACTGATTCCCTTGGCATTGCAATACACACAGAAGGAAGCCAAATTTAATTTATTACAGAATTATACAGAGAAGGAGTGAACTGTACCATTAACAATGCAAGTCCACCGTAGATGAACTTTAAAATGGATTTAGCACAGCCTGCTTGACCATCAGCCATACACCTGAGCTAGGTTTAACTTGGTACTTTCATACATGCGTGTGGTACATTGTTGCCCATCTATGAATGAATTGGGATTTCAATTCATGGAGAAGGTCAGTAGGTAGTATGTGGGTAAGAAAGTGACCAAAAGCTATAAGGTATTTTTTCCCATCAGTGACCATTTTCCATGTGGACAGTATAAGTGTTGATATACAGGTTGGAGCTGATGTCACATCACTTATTCAAACATGAACTTCCATAATAATGTATATTTTTAAAAAGCAAGCTGTTTCCAAAGTATGTCATGCTGTTTTTCATTCCTTATGCTTAAAATAAGGTATTTTACTAATTAGCCAGTGCAATCATAACATTTCTTAAAGCAATCTAAGTCAGATGTTCTACGTAAGTAGAAAATTGATGTTCTGTATGGAAGCTCATTAAACAGGGTTTGATATTAGGGAAGCCCACCTGTACTGTGTACAGAGAATACACACATCCATCCATCATCCTAACCACTTATTCCTGGTGAGGGTCACAGGGAAACCTGGAGCCCATCCCAGAACACATAGGGCGCAGGGCAAGGGGCCAACCCACCATAAGGCACACACACTACAGGCAATTTGGACACACCAATCAACCTAACCTGCATGTCTTTGGACTGTGGGAGGAAACCAGAGCACCCAGAGAAAACCCACCAAGCACAGGGAGAACATGCAAACTCCACACACACAGACCCAAGGTGGGAATTGAACCCCAGGCCTGGAGGTGCACAGCGACAGTGCTAACCACCACACCACCATTGCATACACACACTAAAATGTAAAGTATTGTAGGGGATGCTAAAGTCATCACCTAGTCCTTACGCTGCGGTCTTCACGAGATACACCTGCATCTGCTCGCACAGTCAGTGCGCATGTTGGTTGCGTCAGCTTTGCTTGGTTTACTTGATCTGAATCACTTAATTTGAATAATTCACTGGAAAGATTTGCCTTTCAATGAATGGAGACGTTTCTATCTGAGTTTTTAAACAATTTATTTTATTTATTTCCTTATCGACAGAGGAACCCTAAGCTTGAATTGTTTTGATAAGCTGTCCAGATGTCAGAATGAATGAGACCATTAAGATGTTTTTTTTTTCAGCAAAAAACTGTCTGCAAGGACAATCAGAAATTTTAAGACATCTACAAGGCTAAAGTAAATAAGAATAAACTACTGGATCCCCAAAAAATAATCGGGTTTATTTAAAAAATGTAAATGGAACTAAAACCACTGAACCAAGGAACCAAGGCACAGCTAACAATATAATGAAAACACAATTTTTCAGCATTATAGATGTCTACAAGATGTTCAGTACGATGAGACTATTTACTGCCAAAGAGCAATCCCAACTGAACCGTATCAATGACATTAAATTCCTCTTTGTCTAATATGATTACATTATTATCTAAGGACCACTGTGTACAAGTGCAGCAGAAATATAATGCAAACAACCAGAGATACCTGCTAGAATTACAATTTAATTTTGTTAATATTTAACAGATTGTTTAATTTCTGATTTCCTTAAAATACAAATAAAATATTTAAGTTTCACAAAGATTTGCACTTCCTAGTACAGTATGTATGCTATAGTGCTTTATTTTGCTGTACTAGTAGAGGTTTAATGTGCTGTACAGCTGAAAGTGCAATAAATGTGTATATATATATATATATATATATATATACTGGATGCGATGACCATACAGGCAGCATTACAAACTATTTCTAACTTTACCTTCTTAGTGCATTTGCAAAATGAAACAACATTGAAAAAAAAAAAATGAACATAAGACACCTGTGTCTCCAACTCCATATTCATTGCTTTCTCCCTGTTCAACTCCGTTAGCTAACTAACATTACTCTAATCAGTCTAACAAGATCTAGCTGGGATTGAATGAAAGTCTGTACCATAATTCCCAAGACTAAATGAAAAATATTGTTTTAATAGAGTTTTTAGCTTAAACTGTTTAATTAAATTTGCAAACAGCATATGAGTTATCAGTCTGCAATGTTCCACAAATCGCCGAATCTAGTGTGTCTCTTAAAATATGTAACAACATTTTTGCTGTGTTTTCACCTGCTATGTAATAATAAGTGTATAGTGTTGCTCATTAGTGGATGGATGTAAAATTATAGGAATCAAGTGGTTAGTAAAGCAGCAAGAGGCCTGTGACAGACCACTTGTTCCACAGCCTGTTTTATTACGAGGGACTGCACCATCTCAAATGTGGATGCATACTATAATTCATCTGAGTCAATGCTATAGTGTAGTGATCAGAGAAAAGAGGCTGTCTGAACCCACTGTGTTATCCCACAGTGCGCTAGTTCCGTCAATGGGAAGAATGAGAAGTGATGAGGTAATCAATGAGAAGTGAGATGAAATTGTTTCTGATTGACGGCACACGATAATCATAATTTCCGAAACGTCATTTTGTCTGTCATTGCTATGTATTGTCAAAGTTTAAAGCTAGACCTTCAGCCTTATTCGTCAACATTAAAACCCATTGGACTAACAGTACGCTATGTCTTTAAATAGAAGACGCATGCGTGACTGTAATAAAGGACTCCATTCATCATGAAAATTAGCTTTGATCGATAGCCTATTGCCACAGCATTAAAGTGCATTTTAAAAATTTAAAAAAGTCTATTTAGAGGACAATATGATATAATTTCTAACCCCCAACCAAAGAAATCAGTTCTTGATATATTGAGTCCACTGGTCAAATAATGGACTTGAGAGGACGGTTAGTGCTCTCAAGAGCATGTTTGTGAGAATGCTCTGTGCTTAATAAAACCAAACCGATTTGGACTGCACTATGAATCATCATAATCATAAGTCAGCCATGATAATCAATGCTTTCCTCTGTGCTAATCTAATTTAGCAAATGCTCGATTTAATTTTGGCATGCTTTCACGGCAACTGTTAGTGAGGGAAGGGTTGCTTACTCAGTTTTATTCTTTTTGTATGTTTCTTTGCCCTTCTGTTCAACTTCCTTCCTTGTGTTGGTGTTTTGTGATGCGTTGAGTTTTCTTGCTGGGTCTGACCTCTAGTTCTGTTTGACTGGATGACCTGGATGATCATGTCATTTAGAAGGTCAATATGTAGACATGATCAAATCTCTTTCACTGCATTGGCAGTTTATTAAACTAATATGTAGAGCAAAATACACATTGTCATTTATTAGACAACTCTGTTATACAGGGCCTTGATTATATGAAAGCAGAGTACTAAACAGACAATACTGACTGTATATATGGGTTTTTTGACCATGTGTTTTTTTCCCATCTGACAAAGACAAAAGTTTCAGTAAATAAGTGTTCAGTATATAGTTTTAATATTTAATTTAAATGATTGTTTGTAAGATTACTAAGGTTTTAAGCAAAGGTTAACATTATTCACACATAGACTAAAATGAAAATATATTTTAATACCTCCATTGATAAAATTACATAGGACCAGTGTAGTATGAGCAGGTTTTGTTAATTCAGTCACACTGTGAACTCAAAGCTTATTATCATTGGGAACTGGGAAGTCTAAATTACCTTTAGTGTATGTGTGAGCAGAGGGAGCAGTGTTGGATTAACACCAGATCCACTGTATAACTGGCTTTACACTGCATGTGTGAATGAGTGAGCAGTGTTGGATTGACACCAGATCCACTGTATAACTGGCCTTACACTGCATGTGTGAATGAGTGAGCAGTGTTGGATTGACACCAGATCCACTGTATAACTGGCTTTACACTGCATGTGTGAATGAGTGAGCAGTGTTGGATTGACACCAGATCCACTGTATAACTGGCCTTACACTGCATGTGTGAATGAGTGAGCAGTGTTGGATTGACACCAGATCCACTGTATAACTGGCCTTACTCTGCATGTGTGTCAATGAGTGAGCAGTATTGGACTGGCACTACATGCTCTTCAAATTTGGCTTCAGACTGCCTAAAACCCTAAACTGACCAATTTTCTAAGTAAATGGATGTCTGTACATTAGATCACGTTACTTTGTGCTCTTACTCATAACTGCTAAATGAAACAGGTTGCTAAGCCTATACTGCTTGGTAAGAACTATTTGCTTAATAAGCTTTGAATGAGCATACTTATTTATGAAACACAAACCTCAAACATTTATTTATTGTGAAATTCGATCCATGAAGTAGAGTAGGAGTGTGACCTGCTCTAGGAGTGACTGATTGATTTCAGTCTTGTGTTTTTCACATAATTATACTTGCTGCCTTAAGACTTAACTGTAATGACCTTCCTTTCAACTAATATGGAAACCTGTTACCTTAATGTGACTCATAACTTATTACATTACCTAAATTTATCTCTAAAAATCACTTAAGGTGATGACAAACTTGCCACATTCCCGACTTCTTCATTTAAGTGATGCATAAGCAACAAGTATTTAAGAAGCAACTGTTTTCAGTTGCTGTTCATATTCAGTCATTGTGTCATCTATGTAAAACAAACAGCTTGTACCCTTATCTGAGTTCAGAGAAACTCATAGCTGGCTTCTCTTTGCACTAGTTTCAACTAGCAAGGGTTTACCTGTGTAGCAAAGACCCAAATTTACTCAACCAAGGAGCAATAACCAGGGCCAAATAGACCCAGAATATGTCCTCCTGAGAACCAGAGAAAGAAAATTTATTGCAATTTTTAAGTCATTTTTAAAGAAAGAAAGAGACAGTTTTCAGCATTTCACACCAACAAATGATGTCTCATCTGAATGGTCGTGATTTTTTAAAGTACACCACAAATTAGAAGCATTGCTCAAGCGAGTAAAAGAAGAGGCATTAAAACAAAATTTTCACTACAGTGGATATACAAATGTATAGCCTGGGTCTCAAGTGGATAACTTAAATTGAATAAAATCTATAACTGCAAATATATTATAAAAAGCAATCAAACTGGTTTTGTTTGTTAAAGTGGGAAGAATGTCAGGCATACACATGCATGGATATGTAAAATGCCTACAAAACCAGTCCAGGATTTTAAACATTTACAAGAGCAATCAGGTATGTGAACTAAATGGATATGACTCCTACTAACTTGCCTGGTACTGTGGTCTCTCAGGATGTTGATGTCCTGTGGCAACAAAATAACTTCATCCTCATTACTCAATTAGCCAAATTTGACAAGAAAACATGTTATAGTCTTTCAGAGGAGGAGATGTGCACACAACCACTGAAACTATTTAGACAATAACAGAGCCAGAAATGATGCATGTTCTGAGCATCTGTCATCACTTGATATTGATTATGTGGGAAGAAGCAGCACCTGGAGGTGGATTAAAAGGAGTTACTGTCCAGAAATGGGTCAGTTTCGACAACAACAGACATCCTTGCATGCGTGTGCTGTGTACAGAACATCTAACATTTGGCTGGGGTAGGAATGGTATTGGCTCTGTAGTCAAACAACAGCTTGACACTTCAAAAAAAGAAGGAAAAAGAAAACCAATAACACTTATCTTTGTAAGAAGCCCAGCTAACTGGAAAATAAGTACATTCTATGCAAGTTCAACTTGCTATCTTCTCTAGCACTGCAGCTGATGAGAGCTGGCCAGTGCACAGCCAACCAGTGTGTGTGTGTGCGTGTGTGTGTGTGTGTGTGTGTATGCGTACACGTGTGAAAGCATGTGTGTATGTGTGTGTGTGCGTGTGTGTCTACATGCATGTGCGTGTGGGTGCACGTGTGTGTGCGTGCGCATATGCATGTTTGTGTGCGTGTGTGGTTGTGTGTGCGTACGTGCGTGTTAAGCCGAGCTGCTTTGGGGTCCCTGGGGGGAACTCGCAGACGTCAGAAAAGAGCTTTGCCATCCCAGCTGCCTTCAAAGGCGCCTCTGAAGCATTCAGAGCATGCAAACACAAGATCAAAGAGCTGAGCTACCTTCTGCTAATTAGGGGGAGCTAAGGCAACAAACCCATTGTTGGCCAGAGAGAAACTGGCTGAACAGAAGTCAGAGACACTGATGCCTAGGGAACTAGCTCTGATTAGCAACCCTCTCCACCTTTTTGCATTGAGAAAACATTTAGGTATCTAATTAAGGTACAAATACAGTGGGAAAAAGTTAGCTTCAAAATTTCCCTTTAATTACAAAGCTGGGCAATAAATCAAAATATACATATTAGCTCATTATTAAAGCATACCAACAAGAGTTGTATAAATACTCCTGTGACTACCAGGCAGTAATGGACTGCTTAAAAAAGAAGACACATTACACTGCTGTTTGGTATGCATGATAAATGGGTACTTGATGTCCATTCAAACAGTATGTGACATTTACATGTCCTCTGTGTCTTTACTGCATCATCTTCATGCTGTATACTTGAAGTATACAATTTAAACTTTGCTTTTTATGGTTTGGCTAAAAACATACATTTTGAACAATATTTGCAAAACTCATCATATCACAAATGGTGGTTTTTAACAGTTCACTAAGCTTAGCAGGTTTGCTGACCATACTAGTCTGAACATGCACAAAGATTCACAGCATGTGTAAGAGATTGTTCAGCACAAAATACATATTCTCGATATGCTGCACATGTTCTAATTAGTTGTAATGTGTTAAAATTAGCTTAAAAAGAGTTAATAACTGGTCTAACTTGAAGCAGTGTAATTTTAGTGTTATATTCAGTTAATGAGACAAGAAAGATCCTTCTGAATAGCGATACTTGTTATAGAGGCAAACTTTTTTTTTTTCTTGTTCTAATCCCACCAAGGATAAACTTGGAATGAGAACATTTGTTTTCTCCAATTTCACAGAAAAATTGTCCTGAATGACATGGGGGCACATTACAGATGGAAATCAGTCATTGGGTCTGTTTACTTCTGTCTTGCAAAAGACGTTAAAATGTCAATAGCATGTGCCTGACAATCTCCCTTTGCCACCAGAGTTTGCAGAAATACTGAACCTGACAGTGATCTGAGCGGGCTGTCTACATCACTGACATAAGCACAAATCCAGTGCAACAGCAAATATTTGATTGTAATTTAAGATGATTGGAGAGGGACTCTGCTTGATGGATGTAACAGCTTCAAGACACACCCACACAGACCATTAAACATGCTAACATATGAACAAACTACTTTTGCACACGGGTGCAAGGCAGAGGACACTTCAGGGAGGGCACTAACCCATCACAGGATGCGCACATACACACACACACACACACACACACACACACAATCTTGGGGCATTTTGAGTTCTGAGTCTACATGACTGTGTGAGGAAAGCAGAGAACCCAGACTAAGCCCACACAATCATGGAATGAACATGCAAACACCACATACACAGTTCCGAGAATGAGATTAGACATTACCACTTTGAAGACAACATCATTACCCACTGAGTCATCATACCACCCAGTCCTCCTCCTTTTCTTCTTCTTCTTCACACTAGTCAAAGTGACTATATTGTCAGTCAAGTACAGACTTACTGAATTAATTATCTATTCCTGCTAAGTAAACCATGAAAATCTTAATATCAAAGAAGGTATACCACAGACAGAATGTGGGTTGCAAGGCGTCTATGCAGTACCAGAACAATTTTGAGACAATAATAATAATTACCTTAATTTCAAGTCACATGCTCAATATGAAAACTCCACATCAGAAACACAAGTCCAGTCAAATTTTTCAATAATATATAAGAACCTTCTAGCAGTAGAAATGCTATACAAGTCCAGAATGACCCCAAGTGGCTATTAAGGTGTTTTTCTTTTAAGAGAAATACAAAACTGATGCATTAACATTAAAAGACTAGCAGTTGACCCATATAAAAGTCTATTCACACCAAAAGTGATTCCATGAAAGGTGGTCAGATAATGTGCACGGTCTGTATAATTGAATTTGTTAGCAAAAGGTAAATTACAACCACTGTGTGCATCTCCTGGATGAAGAGGATCATCTGCCTGCTTTTATCTCACAGTCTCTGGGTGGAATTCTGAAATACATTTGGTAATAACATATATATGTCTCTAGAGGCCAGTCCAAAGCAGCAAGAGAAGCATACAGCTTTAAATTACAAAATACATGAATGAAAAGTAAATGGTGTGAAAATTAAATTACAATAAAATCGAATCAGGGACCAAGCAGTGTTTTCTGTAACAGCTACACTCGGATCTTTATAAGTTGTGAGGATCCAGTTAAATACAGCACATTGCCTAATATTTTTTATGTCTGAATGCTCGATTGCAACCTGGAAATCAGGCAAGCATGAAAAACAAAACTGTTGTCATCTTGATTAGCTGAATCGCTCAACCTAAACATTAGGAAAGACCTTTCATTCCAAAATGGGTACTGAACCAGGAATGTAAGAAGACCACAACAAAATGCTCAAAAGCTGTTTTTCACAGTAATTTACCTAGTGCATTTTGTGCTGGGCCATGTGCATTGACAAAAGTGGTGTCATAGCCCTGGGAAGGTGCATTTGAGCTGAAAAATATGTGTTTTATAGTGATAACAACAAACTGTAGTTTGGTGTGTAATATTTTATTATACAATGACAATATAGTTATCTGTTACTCAGCCTATGACATCATCAGTATTATGGCCTAGGCTGTCATGCCCTCTGTTCCCTCTAGGTGTCACCTTTTCCTGTGTCTCTATTCCTTTGCTGAGTCATTGTGGTAATGTCACTAGTGGTTTCCATGTGCGTTCTATTTCCTTTCTTTTATTTTTTAATATTTTTGGTTCTGTTGGTCCCCGGCCAATTATTATAGTGTGGTGTGAAGCTTTGTAGTGAGTAGATGTGCCTTGTGTTTTGTTTTCATAGCCTGTATCCCAGCTTTGGTTCCTATTGTCACCCTACTTGCATGCTTAACAAATCTCCCTTCACTGCATTTGGACCTCACCTCTCTTGCAAATTGTGATGATAACTATGCACCTAATTTTTAAACATTGTGTTAGTTATGTTTATATGTTTTGAACTTCCAAATAATAATAAGAATTGTGACCAATCTCATCTAATTAGCATTTTTCCAGTGTGTTTGTATACTGAATATTTTCCATCCTGTTTTTTAATGCAGGAGAACTGATTTCAAGTTCTCATTTTCTTTCAAGATGTACTGCCATTAGATGTACTTTAAATTAGGCTTCTTTTAAGGCTCTAAGATATTTCTGGAATGAAAGACACCGTTTTGATAATTAACCAAATTCATGTTCTGTAGTGGTGTAAAAGGGCTATCTTATAGCAACTCAGCACAAATATTACACTGCTCACGTGTTTCAGAAAAATATCTTTGATATGAACTTTTCTGTTCATTTTAAGCACTAAGTGCTGAACTCTGCTGCTCTCTCAGCAACTTGCCTGTGAATGATTCCTGCTTCAAATGCTTTTAATGCATTATCCTTTTTCATTAAATGTGTTTCATAGAGCAGTGCAGAATGTGGTTAAAAATGCATGTCCTAAAAACCTTAACAATTTTTTGGTAAGGGTGTACTCAGTAGCAGATGTATGCATATGTTTTGGAATTTAAAATTGGCTCTTTATGACATCATCACCTGAAATACAATTTTTCATTGGTTAGTCGTTAGATTTTGTCTTTTCCTTCTCTCTCTGGATGTATATGTTTCTCTCATGAAATATGCTGAAACTGTCACTTGTTCAGCTTTTTTTATGGTAAGTTTTTTACATTTAAAGACTCTAAAGCTTCATTGGACATGGTTCCAACATTGCTCATCTATTACAACCTCATTTAGAAAATTTTTTGGTTTTCAGGGGAGGTTCCTGACAACATCACATCACAAAAAACCGGAAGGTATAGGAAAGAATGATGATTGGTGATAACCACAAATCCAGGGGTTTTAAACAGCAGCCATACCTTGGGATTGGTATTGGGTGTTTTTGTGGTTCTGTGAGTATCGTTGTTGTGTTATAGCTGTGTGTGTTTTCATTTATTTTGCATTTCTGTAAAATTATTGTACAGCCACTTGCACATCAGAACACGTTCAACCACCTAAAATATTATTATTATTTTTTATACCTAGTCAGTCTCTTATGTTATGGCTCAACCTACACCAGGTTGTAAAACAACTCGAATTGTTCTTATTTATTTTCCTGTTTACTATTTATGCCTCACTTATGTTTGAGCTCAGTGTTATTGGCAGTGTCATTTATTCATAGAAGTGAATTGTACATTGCAGCTTAAATCAAACTCTGTTCAATTCAGGTGACTTGTCAGTGAAAAGCCAGAATGTAAATCTGAATGCCAATGGAAAATATTTGCAACTTAACTATGCGTCATATATTTATACAAACAGAAATCCACATGAGGTGGTTTTGGCTAACAGGCCTGGACTGGTGATCGTCTGTTGATATTCATGTTGAAGGTTACATTAAAAAGAATGTAAGGCAATAATCACAGCTATGAAAGGAAAGTATAAAATTGAAGGTCTTTCTAGAAGCAACAAATGCTGAGGGTGTATAGCCAGTTATATGGCCAGTGTAATCTGTTTTACTGTCCTAATGATTATTTATCCTGTGTAAAAGTTGAATCCTTACATTATATTACAGACAAGTAATATATGTTCATAGCTGGCTGTATGATTTAAATAGTAACACTTCAGGTGCAACTACCTTACTGAAGATGCCTCAAAATCAGTCAGGATTCTTTTTACCATTTTTAATTTTGCAAATATGCTTTTAGCAAACAATTCTGAACAAGTAAGAAAAAAAAATAAGTGGAAAAAAGTTGGCAGGTAAAAAGACAATTATTATGTTTCATCAACGCAATACTTGTGAGAGGGGGGAAAATAAATTAGCAATGATTTCATTTATTCATATTTCAGATTATATATTCAAAAGGCTCTTATTTTGTATTCTTGTGAGTGGAAATATAGCTGCACACAGCAGTTATCAGATTTTTTTTTCATTCAAATCTGAATTTGCATGTGTTATGTATATGTCATTATTTAGATCTGCTGATTCATATCGACAATGCTAAGGAATAAATGTTAATAGGCCTGAGACGGGGAAAAAGTACGTTCTCCACCAATGCTGCTAAAAACAGATATTTCAGCTGTCTGACATTCGTGTCTTTTCAATAAGTGCTGACATTCAGTGTTCAATGTGTTATACACCGTCAAGTCGATTAGTAGCACTCTCGTTTATTTTTCCAACAAAACTCCTACAAATGCAAAGACCACATATTCACCTTTAGGGTCCAATCAAGACCTAAGTGTAATGCCAGCCTTCATTCTAATGTTAATAAAGACAAAATACGGTACTATTATAAAAGATTTTTCTAGATATTGCAAAACAATTTCAAACCAGTAGGGGCAAAAAAGGTTTTTAATAATGAAGTCAAGCTTGTTATTATGAGTGAATGGGTTAAATGTCTACTAAGAATAAAAGCATTAATTAAACTTTTAAGCAATATACTTTTTAATTTGTATAATATGGCTTGTACATGCTGTAAAATTGTTAAAACATTGTTACTTTCTGGCGAAGTATGAAATGTTATTTATTATCCTACTGACTGAGAGACAGGGGAGAGTTATTTATTTTTATTTATTTAGTATTTGATAAAGTCTGTCAAATACAGTTAAAGAAAGTGTTTGAAAATCTTTTTTCAAATTAAATTTTTGAAAATCACTGTAGGGCAATGAAGCAGACAACAGCATTTTTATGGAATTGAAGAAAGGGTCAGGATAGTGGTAAAATTGAAGTACCTAATTCATTGTCTACTTACTGACCTATTTTTCATACCTACAGGGCACTGTGGTTACTTCGGTTATTCAGGCTCAGTGCTAAAGCTGTGGACTGGCTAACAGCTGATATATCAACATTTCGCTGGTTAAAAAAGTCCTAAAATCAAGACCAAGACATGTGTAAAGCCTAAGGGTTTTTTTATTAATTCCAACCAAAAAAAAAAATCCTAAGCAGACATAACTTAAACAGAAAAAGAATTAATTCTGAAGGCTCTGCAGAAAAAAAAATATATATTAGCATAAACTGCACCGTTTTGACATGAACCTTTTGACTTCACGTCAAAGAAATATTTTCCCAAGAGTCAACAACGCTTTGAAACCACACCTGAGCAATCAGGTGTCCAAAGGGCATTTCCATTGTTATTTATTGGCATGCCAGAGACCTGTGATTGAGTAAAGTCTATAGCACAAGCACAGACAAGATAACCCATATATACTGCTGAAAGACATCAAACTGTCAAAAAAGTCAATGTAGTTTTAACACGGATGTGAAGAATTTGTATTTTAGTTTTGAAGCTTAGAAAACACTGGCCAAACAGGAATAGTAAAAGTAGACTTTACTGAATGTATAGTGGAGTATTATTCTAGATTCTTGAGTGAGTATAAACTTGATGGTATTGTTTTCTCAAGGACATATCTAATACAAATGGTACAGCTGCTTTCTGTTAGAGGACATCTGACAGTGTGCAAGAAAAGGTCTGTGAAAAGTATTATCTATCATAATCTGCCTAGACAAGTGCATTAACATTATACTGAAATTTCATTAGTCTGTAATGGCTCAAATTATTAAATATTGTGAACATTTTAAAATACATCATCACACAATGTGTCAAACAGAGATATGCCCTTTCTCATAATTCAGGTCCTTTTTATTCTTGCATCATTTTGAATGTCATAGACTTCAGTTGCCTGCATGCATGGCAAGTATTTTAGACCAAACAATACACGGCAATAAATAATGGAAACCTGAAAGTTTTGCTGCTATTTGTGAGACTGGAGCTCATTTAAAACAGTATCTTTCAGTCTGATCTCAAAAGTCCTGACACAGGTTCAGTTTTAAGAATTCAGAATGCATAAAAAAAGCTTTCCTCATAAGGATTGCTTGAGAAGAGGGGAAGTAGAATCCTTGTGCATGAACTCTCCACGTTTGTTACCTTATGTAGGGAGTACTGAATTAAAATCCAGACAAACCTTGCAGGTTACATTATGACCCAGTATTTTAACTTAAGCACTTAAGCCAAAAAATGGAACTGTAACCCTCACATATTTCGTGGCCAGAACCTGTGTCACGGTCTATCAGCACCCTTTCTAACAGCGAAGAAGAGGTTTCTGAGAGGGCCACTTGACGGGTCAGTTTCTCTCTGTTCCTTCTGATCAGCAGGACCACTTGCCCTCAGCGATTTGTCAGTGGTACTTTCTGAAAGAGAGCCTCCTTTTTCTGTAGCGAGTGCGTTTGCTCACCTCAGCTCACCTTTTCCTCTCCCTGGCAGCCTTTTCATCCTTGGCTGATGAACCAAAACCCTGAGTAGGGAGGGGGGGGGGGGTCTGGTGGTTGTGCCTGCTCTGCACCCTCTCCCCTGCCCCTTCTCACTCTCTTCAGGTCCTGTCCATATAGGCCTGCAAAGAACTCCCTCCTGTACGTTAAATTTAAATGTACTTCCCTGGGTAAGGCCACAAACTAACGGAATTTTGAACAGGCTCTTTCCTGTGTGTCTCACATTTTACATCACCAGTCTGCAGGCTAAATAAAGACATCCCTTAAGAGATTGAGTGTACATTGAAATGGGACCCCAGCCTCAAGCTGCTCTGGGAACACCAGCTGGAGTGTGAGAAACCAACAAAAATCTGTGAAGCAGACGCAATGCGTGAAGTAATAATATCTCGATACCAAACAAATGAAAGGGCAGGTCTCCTAAAAAAACCTGTATTTGTATCTTTGTCCAGGATACATTTAAAATTCTTTAAGAAAAATGCTCAAAAATCCAAGCTATGTATGTCAATGGAAAATTTTCCTAAGCAACTAAAATAAGAGTAATAAACATAAACATGAATTGCAGCATGTAAAAATGTGCATTTGCAGTAATTAAACTTGACTTTTGGAAATAACGGATTTTAAATGAGAAAATAAATAACAAGAGTTTGAGGACCTGTTGAAACCTGGGCACAAATACAGATCTTAAGGTTAGGTCCCACCAACCTGTGGAACAAACCCTGGCATTGGTCTCTGTGATGCCAGGATACATTTCAGGCCACCTTCTGACTGTAACTGTGATGCAATTAATGAGCAAAGGAGTAAATGATGGAATAATTTAAAATGAACATACTTGATGTACTGTAAAAATAACAGAAATAAAGTCATTTCATAGACATTTATCACTTATATGCATACAACCTAATACTGTTTCAATATAGTTACATTTAGCAGTTAATTAAAAAACAAATTACAAATATAAAGACATTTGTCATAATGCACCTACAGTTTTTGCTTTCATGTTTAAAAAATATTAAATTGGAGTACAATATAAAAATGTGTATAATGCATATATTTTGCATAATTAACTTTTACAAATGAATTCTCATTAAGGCCTGAATAAAAAAAAACCTACAATTTTAAAATGGCTTATGGTGAATTTACTAGCTGATACTTTTAAAATGTTGCATTTTATATTATGGCATTTTTCTGGAATAGTTCTGTGCTTGTTCAGCTGCTCTATAGGAGGGGTGCTGGGACATGAACCAGCACTCTTGATGGCTAAACACCCTTGATGGCTATAACAATGCCTGCCCTGTATGCTGATAGCTAAAAACAATTAAAGGTACTTTTACAACATATGTACATAGGTATTTTCATAACAGATAATTCAGTTGAATTCATTTTTATAACACTGGATGGAAAAATTAGAGTTAAAATTTGATTAAAGCCAGGCAGGAGGAACCAAAACTCCATAGTGTGGAGAGAAAAAAAAAACCTCTGGGGGCCCAAGGTTGACTGGCTGCCCACACCCTCCTAGGCATGCTAACATTACAGAATACACAGTTAATATAAGGAGTATAAATGTAAATGGCACAGAGACAGTCATTCTGTGTTCTACATGTAGGAGTACTGTACGTCTCTGTAGGCTTACAGGATTCCTTAGGCGAAGGCCTCATCCAGTGGGACACACTGGATGTCAGAGACTTTAACAGCATCCTGCTCAGATGGTACCCAGGCAAAGACATATGGGCAAAGACAAATGGCAAAGACTGGATACATGGGCAAAGAGGAGTTAATACCAAAATGTGTGCATGCCTGGTCTCTACAGCAAACATTATTAAATTTTTATTTCGGTGCAACAGGAGGCTTGAGAGTAGTTCGGGAAATTGCTATATGCCTTAAAAAAATCACACCTTGAAAAATATTCACAGCAATGCTTTTCAAATAATGTGTTACAACCACGCTACCATATTAACTGCAACCTGATTTTCCTTGCCTTTAAAAAACACCACATTTAATTACTTGCCTCAAAAACCAAAACTACAGCAAACCATTTTCATCTAGGTTTTGTGAAAACTGACATTCGACTAAGCGTTTTTTAAATGTAATCACTCAAACCACATTAGTGACCTGGTGGCTCAATAGGTAGCCCATCAGGCGGGATGTGGAAGCCTCGCGGCGCAAATCTCAGCCCGCGTGCGTCCTTGAGCACGACACTCAAAAACGCTGTCTCTGCGTGTGGCTGTCCACTGCTTCCCCCAGGGGGATGGGTTAACTGCAGAGAACAAATTCTTTGTATGTTACAAACGTGGTTGCCATATTCCCTTCCCATTAAGATTTGCTTTCGGAGATTCTGGTTAAGTGCGTTTTGTACATTTTATCTGATTTTCACAATTTATGCTTGTTCTTCCACTAATCGCTATAACCACAGTCTACGCAATTAATCCAACAAAAACAAAAAGCAACATAATATTGTGAACAATCAAAATTTTTCAGTCTAAAAAACATCTTTTTTTGGCATGTTCACAGTTATGGGGAATACGCAAGGTTTTAGCGCTGTGATAATCGCATGGCTGATGACGACGTGGCTAGGACAGGGCAGGTGGAGTTTAATGGGCTCTAATCAGCTCACACAAGCCACACACGAACACAGAAAGGCAGCGCTGAAGGAGTGACGGAGCGCATTCGCCATTATAACGCTTCTGACAGCATCCGACAGCACGCATTGCCTGAAACAACAGGAGATTAATGTTGTAAATGCCAGCGTCCTTTGTCATGTCTCCCAGCAATAATGGAACTTGTTTCTGTGTCCTCGGCAAACATTCCATAATGCAATTTCCTGCCATTACAGACTAAGCACTCCATAAGAAATAAAGCCTGGGATCTAATTTACATGTTAACAGCATTCATACGTTATGCTGTATATCAATAAGCTGTGGCAGATGTTCAATTATTATACCTCATATCGTCACTGTGGGTGTGTCAGGAAACGGTTGCTTTCAGAAGCTATTTGTTCGGTCAGAGTGGAGGCAGATTTTCCTTCCCTGATTTTTCTTTCTTCCTTTCTAATTGTGTGCCGATTTAAGAGAAACTCGTCTCAATTAATGTCAAAGGCGAAGACTGTCTCTCTAAGCCCTGAAGACAATGTGTGGTTATTTTCCTGCCTTTGCCTCCTGAAACTAAACATGAAAATACGGCAAAATACAGTATTGCCGGCACCTCATTCTATGTGCAGCTGGATTTAAGTTTTACTTTGGGAGTTGGTATTAAAACTGTTTTTTATGAAGTTTTATTTTCTTTCAAAAGACTTCACTAAAACTTTGATGAGGACAATGACTTTAACACGAGTGATTGATTGATGTTTTGATGTTAGTCATAAAAATGTTAGCATGATCGGAAGATTCTACCAAAGCGAACAGATGTTATTTGAGGTCATAAACACTGTTAAGCAAAACAGTTCAGAATGTGCTAAAGTCTCTAAAGCGTATTTTTATTTGAAACGGATGACTAAGAGATGACTTCAGCTGTGGATGCTTGTGCGAGTCATGCAATGGCATTAAAAAAAAAAAAAACTATATCTGAACACAGTAAGGCATAACATTATCCAGTATACAAGCTTCATTATTTTCTCATCAGAGCTGAGACATTTATACAATGGAAGTCTGGAAATGCTCTAGAATCAATCTTGAAATGATGAGCAAATAGAGGAAGTCTTTAGTAAAAGCTCACACTTAGGAGGGCTGCAGACTGGGCATGTAATCTGACTTATCAAGACTGCAACATGGAAACAGAAGGAACATAAACGTGTTACAGGAGGCAGTGTGGGCCAGAGGGCTAGCGGACAGCAGAACTGGGGGGCTGCAGAGCTGACGGACAGCTGGGCTGTTGGACAGCAGAGGTAAAAGTAGATCAATCGTTACAGTGCGATGGGGAACATAGGCAGACCTACCTTCATTCAGTCTACTGTTAGGGGTGCTCAATCACATACAGCTAATTAACCCAATAAAACTTCTATACATCACTACTGCCAACTCATTTTTGGCACATCATTAGTCAAATAATGTCGCACCATTCATATTAACCCAAAAAGTAATGCAAGAATTGTCTTAGTCCTTGGTTGTAAATGGTGAGATAAGATACACTCATACACACACACTCATATATACACTGATATATATGTATGCACATACATACATTATTATTTATTAAAGGTTACATAGTTTGTATTGTTTAACAGTACACAGTGTTATCTTGAAGCAGTAACGTACCCCTTGTCTGATATTCAGCCACTTCATAGTAAAGTCTGCCCTCTGCATTTCTTGGCTGGCTGCAGCAGCTCATTCCTGGTTAGATTATGAGATGATGCCTTCCGATTTACTTGAGAGCTTTAGACATGCGGATACAGATATGCCTCATGCAAGCTTATTCTCTTTAGTCTGTTGAAAAGAACTTTATCAAGGATTAATTCAATTTAAACCTTTTGGTCATTTTGAGCGAAATCCTCCGTAAATTATCACATTCATAACAGTATAATCATTATAATAAGGTAATCCTGTAACACTGATAGTTTAGAATCCTTTCAGCATGCTGATTTTGACATTTTTTTCTATACTTTTTTTTGCTTAATAAAGACACATTGTATCAGAAGTCTGCTAAATGGAATGTTCATGTCATGTAAAGGAAGTTAAGTGCACCTCCTTTTCTAAGTGGAACACACAGCTTTTTGGCCTAGCTTCTTTGATTTGAACAATTACATGTCACATATACACCATTTTACTTCCTCAGTTTACATTTTTGTAATTAAGAAACATAAAACATAAATTCTCTGAAAGTCCCTGAAAAATTACAGTACTTAAAATTTTTTAATCGTTTCAGTGTTTTAATGTGTTCCTTACATATTGTCAGCTGTGGGATCTTATATTACACGTGTACACGCCTTTTCTGATTAGTCAGTTAACAATGATGAATAGAATGGGAAGTACCTGAGCTAAATTTGTAAATAGCTAAATGTGTCACACCAAAGGCTTTGACTACTTGTATCAATATGTCAATGAAGTCAACTTCCAGACTTCCATGTGTCATATATATATATATATATATAATAATTGAAATTGTTTGTTTCTAATGAACTGGGTCTAACAAGACAAAGCAAAAGGACCCAATGACATTACAAAAAAAACGTAATATACCAAGTAGGACATGCTCATTTTAAAAGTTCATTACAATCAATTCAAGTGTGTATTGGAATTGATTAAAGCCCCATTTCATTTTTAAATCTTCCATAGCCCTGCAGACATATGGAGGTAATGACATGAATGAAGTACAGGGACAAACAGGGAGGAATATGCAGAAGTCAGATTAATTGAAAACATTCCCAGAAGTATGTAATTGTTCTTTGATGTCAAAAAGGGCACTTGTGTTGAAACATGCAAATGTATGCCTGCTTAATTTGGGAAATTTACAATTATAAAGATGAAACCCAGGGGGTGTGAGTTTCAGTGAACTTTGTTGTGAGCCCCTCGTTGTTTAACTAACCATCACTGCCTCGTGCGGTTTGGGACTCACCACGGCTCAGCACATGCACTTATGCACAGACAGAGGACATTTCCCATCACTTCCTCTGTCTGCCTCCAACTCAGCAAGGGTAGCTGATGGAATAGCTTCAGTTTCTATGAAGCAAAAGTGGCTAGGTTTATCCTTAAAAGCATGCATAGTACTATAGTACTATACCCTGTCATGGGTGCATTAATCAAGGGCAATATTGATTTTGAGGAAGTGGGGTGCAACTCTACATTTGGGCATTGGGAATTATGTGACCAATACATGTAGACAATGATTCTAATTCATACACACACACACGCGCACACACACACACACACACACACACACACACACACACACACACACACGTTTATATATAAGCGTATATATAAGTCCTCATCCCCTGGGTTCTTAATATTGTGCTTTTGATAAATACCTAACACCCTATCTAAAATACAGTTTTTGAATAATAAAAAGACAGACCAAGCAAAAGTGATTGTTTGGGAAAATATAGGAAAGTCATTTAAAGCACGTGATTGGAAAAGAATTAAAAAGAAGGGAAAATAAGCATTTTGTATTCTGCCAGGTTTAGCCAGAGCAGATTGATTTCTAGACAAAAGAGCAAGGTTCTGGTTTCTGTTCTGCGAGAAGTCGCTTACGCTTTTTTTTTTTGCTTAAAAAAGTTTTAGCAGTGGTATGGTTTCGTTTACCGCACTCGAATGGAAATGGAGTCTGCAGAAGTCCTGTTATCCAAGATGCTTGCTCCTTTGCTGTTGAAAACAAAAGACCTACTTCTACAGACGGCATCCCTGCCCCAAACTTACACATCTCAGACACCGTGCACCGTGCTAGACATGCTCAGCCGATCTGCGACACTGTCAAAATTGGATTTTTTGGAAACATAGCCTGCCCTGTCTTTTTCCATCTGTCGTTTTCTGACACGCAACATTGACACTAGACCCCTTGAGAATGTGCCAGTGTTGTGACACTGCTCGGTAATTGATATTAGTGCTTGTAGTTCTCCATTTTGTCAATTTGCCTATGTTGTTTTTCTGTGTAAGAGCATCAGCCAAATGAGTCAAATGCTGAGGGGATTCAGTGTAATTGGTTTCAAACAGCTAAGAAGTATTGCCTCAGACTTTCTTCGACACATGTTGGTTTCACCTTTGTCTTCACGCTTTGGATTTTAAAAAAAGCATACATTGCCAATACAAAGTCATCCCTGTCCTATTTCTTTCTTGCTATGCTGGTCCTCAGTGTCATCTTAACTTACAAATGTTACCTTTGTAGGCCCCCTTATCTTATGAATGTCTCATCTCTATTTTCATCCTCCGTTCCCCTCTTTATTCTTCTTGATGGATGAATGAATGTCGCTGTTACAATGAATAATCTTTTAGTACTTGACTTGTCTGTCTACACAACTGTAGGGTTTCGTTGAAGACAAATGCTTATTATAATAACTAATATATCTTGAATAGCGAACAGAACTTTAATTATACAAGTTTGCGTGTTGATTTGACGAACATTTGAGTACTAGACATCTTAAATGAGATCTCCCATACAACTACAAACTTAGCAGTTTATTACAATATCAAATTTTGAATAACAATGTGATCATTGTACAATAATGGTTACATGAGCCTTTTAATGAAAAACATGATGCAGAACATATCAATGCTTTTCTACTTAAACGTTCTGTATTGTGACACACAGCGAAACAAATAAAAAGGATGTTTTCTGATGACGGTGTCATCAGTGCTTGTTATTTGATTGTGGGTATGATGGCCTGGGGTTTCTCAGCTACATCATTACCAGAAATTCTGCAGGTATGAATGTAGCATAAGCAGAGTACATCGGAGTGACATAAAATGCAGAAATCTTTTACTCTGCAGTCTTGTCCCTATTAGCCATAGTAAAGGTGTGTTAAAACAGCATCTTTCACAGAATCTGCTGGACACTAAGGAACTTATAACTGAATTTATCTGAAATGCAAAGAATTGTAAAGGTGGCTGTAATGGATAAGTTACGACATAGTTCAAACTCAGTTAGGGGACATTTTTTCCCCTCTCAGGTATTCATGTTATGGACATCCATACAAGACTCTGCTCTCTCTAAGTACAAGAGCTAAGGCAATCTTTGAAAGGGACATAAAAGCTCGTATTAGCTGATGACACACTAAGAATGAGCAATTTACCTTACTGTGCTCCCTACAACTTTAGTATATTAATGAATTGGAATTTACTTCACTTCTGCCAAATAATGATTTACATTCCTTTTTTAAATCTTCCACTTTGTCACTCTCTGGCCAACATAGGAATGGAGGCAAGAACTGAATCTAAGTGCAGAAGATGGAAGGGGTATTTACATGGGGTGAAGAACAAAAACAACCAAAGACCATAAGCTAACAAAGGCAAATACAACACTTCAACAACTGGCAAGGGACTGAAACACAAAGTACATATACATAGAGGGGAGAAGGAAATGGGAAACAGCTGAAGGGACTGATATAATTAACATAGTTCACAAGGGGTGAACAGAATTAGGGAGCACATGGAAACATGGGAAATGGGAATATCTGGCAACCAGAGAAGGGCACGACCGATACAGACGTGACCTGTAATTTTACAAATGTAAGACATAACGGGGGTGTATTACAAGCGAGGTGAACGTACTCCAAATGAGTAAAACGGTACTACGAAGAAAATTATCCATCCATTATCTTAACCGCTTATTCCTGGTGAGGGTCGCGGGGAAGCCTGGAGCCCATCCCAGAGCACATAGGGTGCAGGGCAGGGGACACCCAGGGCAGGGCGCCAACCCACCACAGGACGAAGAAAATTATAAACTACGTAATTCAACTTGAGGTTTCGTAACAAGGCTCTGTGCACGTTCACATAAAAAGGTTGCGAAACACACATTTCAACAATGTCACTGGCACCGTACTTCAGTGCAGTGGAGTCTGCACACATAAGACAGAGTTATGAGGAGACTTTTAACAGCAAACTCTAACACAGTAACTGCCAGCAAAGTCATATGAACTTGTTCACAGAGCATCGCTGATAGTTTAAATGAGTAAGTTAACAGACAACGTCTTCTTAGCCTCACCAATCTCTACAATTGGACTGTAGTATATTTAACTGTCACATAAAAAATTAATACAAAGCACAATGAAAATGACCAATTACACAGGTTTGCTCAAATCATTTACAAGTCACTTTGTCACTCAGGGCTGACAGTCAATCATTAACAATATAGAAATAGTCTTTGTGAAGGCATAGGTCTATTTGAGTTTAATATTGAATTAGTTTTGCAACTGAATATGAGGTGATAAATTGTTCTGTCCTGGTCTTTTCTTATAACTGTTTCAGCAATCTGAGTTGTGTTAAATAGAAATGGCAACACATATTATGAAACAAAAAAAAATGTTATACATAGTGATATGGAATTGGTATACCTTTATAAGTCATTTAGGACATGAGGAAATAGATGTGCTACCCCTTGTCAGTCAAAGGTCCTTGAACGTGTCTTAGGTTTCCACATCTCTACAGTGCCCCTTTATAGCCTTATTATTATCATATTTATATGTAATATAGTTAATAGAAATAAAGCAGACAGAATAAAGACTAGACGGTGTCCATGTCCTCCACAATACACAGAAGAAGATGAGCTTACCCTGTCAAACAAAAAAGGGAGACCAATGATAGAGGGTGTCCAGTGGGGGGGTAGGTGGGGGTTAGACGTGTGCAGGGTAATTATAATTGATTTGTTGGTCAGGAAAGGCATTGTGAATTGTTGCAAGTACTTTGATGTTCCTTCCATTTACAGTTCCAGAAATTAGTGTGAACCTGCTGGAATCACCTTTGCTGACTTTGCATAGAGGTATAAAATTAAAGGAATTTTCGCATACTTTGTTCTCAGTAGTGCTTACTGATATGTTGAATATTTTTCAATTTATACAGAAACTTTGTTCATTGTTATCATGTGTGTATATTTGTCTCACACTGTCCCTTAGGCTGAGTTCCATGATGAGAAAAATATTTTGTGTTGTTTCAGACACATCTGTGGAGATAAAGGTACCGTTTTTGTAACTTCTGTTGCAGAAGTGGTGACTGTGGACCTGATTGCTGTAAAATGTCTGCAAGTTCTCATGAGGTGATGTCTCATCAGTTACACATTGAGCATCTGCCTGAAATGGCCTTTTTGGAAAGAGCGTTTTAAAGGCTCCCCTTACTATGTTGTGCCTCAGAAAAAGGAAATTGTAGTTTCAACTTCTTGGGATCCTCAAATAGCACAAATGGTAAAGCTTTCACAGACGTATATAAAACAATCATTCTGGTGTTATTTCTTTGTGTGCTGAGGCAGCACTTTGTTATATGTTAATATAATGAAACATGAATACTGCTAAAACACCTAACACAAATTAGGTGTCCAATAATGACTGTTATGATGCAGGTTGGAGCTGACTATGTTATGTGTACAAGATATCAGCACTAGATAATAAAAAGAATAATTGAATTAAAGTAAAACTGGACTTTGAAAAGCTTGAATATAAAAGAAGGTGATAGTTTAACCATTTTTTTCCACAATTTACCTTCATTTATAAGCATGAGTTTATCTCTTATTAATCCCAGGAAAGGCTGAAGCCTTTCATGCCATTCATCCATCCATCCATCCATTATCTTAACCGCTTATTCCTGGTGAGGGTTGCGGGGAAACCTGGAGCCCATCCCAGA
>JABJVR010000103.1:3678412-3695867 GCA_025773905.1 Chitala chitala
ACTGTGATATTAGGACAGCACTTATTGTTGGTAGATTCTCCAATACTGATTGACCTCGTTTGTGACGTGCACGTGTATTATCCTTGTAAGTCGCTTTGGACAAAGGCGTCTGCTAAATAAATAAAATGTAAAATGTAAATGTAATGTAATGTGGTTGCCAGTACAATTTAGATAACCATTGAGAAAAAAGTCACATGTTCAATAGAAAAACAACTTTATTGAATGTTACCTGTGCTATACTGATGATCTCTTAGAATCACATTCATCTTTAAACCTTACAGGAAACAGCTTCACACTGCAGGACTGTTTTTTTAGTCAAAGTTAAGTCAAAGCAGCTCTGGCTAGGTCCCAATGGGCCATCTCTTCCTCTGCTTCTCATCCTAAAGTCCCTGAACATCTCAGTATTCCTCATAAAGCAGAGACATGTGCAGACTGTGGGTGCTCAGCTGGACAGTAACACAAAGTGTTTGTTCAGCTGTATGAGATTCACTTTGCTACTTTTCCCATAAAGAAGTTATAGATCCATCTATGAAATACATTATTACAACTGGACACATGAAAAAAATAATCATGCAATCCAAACACAGTAAAACAAGTTCACACATGAAGTTGGTTATTACATTTTTCACTGGCACTGTAGTGGATTTAGAAGCTGGTTATTTGGCAATGAACACACCCTGTTCCTAAGAAGAGAGTCCCTAATAAACCTTAACTGTGCTTCTGCTTAACACCTTTGTAAAGAGATAGGCAGCATTTCATCTCCCCAGTAAGGCTTCTGTGGTACAAGGTACATATTCCACCATGGTAGACTGACATCTTGTTCACAGTGACAGTTGGGGATCTGTTCTTAGTTTGGTGTTTATATCATTTAGCTTCAAATTAACTGAAAACAAAATATATATGTTATATGCAGACCCTTACACAGGTAGGCCAGTTGGTCCAATCCTGTACTTGTTACCAGGTCCCTTCTGGTACAAGTCCAAATACCTTGGACTTGTACCAGAAGTTAGAATTTGTACCAGAGCTCAAAATGATGTTAGAAAACTAAAAAGTATAAATTTAAAAACAAGCACAAGACTGAAGAAAGTGGCAAAGTCAGCACAAACAATACACTGATCAGAATGGCATTTGTTAGAAAGCGAAGCAGACTGAGGTGACAGGCTCAAAAACAAACATGCATCTAGGCCATAATAAAACTGTCAGGCTTGTTAATCCTCTTGATTGTCACCTGGGTGGACAATGTCGTTGCCGTGGGAATGTAACCTGAAATACTTCAAAACCTTACATCATATTCTAATTCTCATTTTAAGTAGCTCCCTGTATTCATAAATTTGAAGTTGAACAATTTTTGTTCCCATAGTTTAAAATGTTATCCATGTTTTTGTTATTATTATAATTATTATTTTAGTATTTAAGTTTTTTAATGCGTCTAATTTCCAACAGAAGTTAATAAAAGACATGCACCCTTACTTGTCAGCATTCTCAAGTCACTAAAAATTGTCACTCATGTAAAACTGGGTAAATTGTTAGCAATCTGTTAGAAAACAAAAAAACCTGGGGCATCAAATTGCTTTCTTTTATACACACATAACATTTATAAAAAAAAAAAAAAAAAACAATTTCTTTAGAGCACACAAACATGAGTCAAAACGTACTGCAGTTTTTTTATACGCTTCTTTTAACACAAACTCTTGAATTGACAGACAGCAATGGAAAAAAAAAAGCATGCCAGCTATTTCCATTTAAGTGGCATTCTCACTAATTGCCTGAGGTCTCAAAGCTATAAATTCATCAAAGTCAACACTGCAAGTGCAGATGAAGGCCCCAGACTCGCACAAACCAGCTAATCATGAAAACACAAAAATTTTTCACTTCTAATTGGAAATGCATGAGAGTAACCTTGGGACCGTTTATGTAACCTGCTATTTTGATACAAGTGTGCAGCACCTTGAGAAAATACACCATGTATGATGACAACTAATTTCTTGCTTGAGAGTATTGCTCCACATAAAGATGCATAAATTATAGGAATTACATTTTTTTAATTTTTACAAAAGCTTATGAAATTTGCACATTATTCAAAGACGGAGAGTGCAATTAAATTTCATTTTCTTTTCTAGGTGGAAATCTATTTGAAAATTAGGCTTAATAACATAGCTGGTACCATGGTGGTTAAAACCTATAATTGTGACAAGGATTTACTGCAGCAAAACACATTGAGAGCAGTTTGGTAAAAAGAAAAATCTGTACATGGATGGGTATTAAAATGTTTCACCGCAACATTTCTGTTCATTCATCTATGCATGTGCCACCCAGATAATTCTGTAAGGTAACAATACACAATAAATATTCATATATAAATCTGTACTGCCAAGGAAGCAAAGAGATTAATGGAGAACTTATGGACTGTGCTGAATGTTTTTGTTTTTAAAAAGCAGTTCATTTATAATTGAAGAACTGAAATGCAACAATAACTTGTTCTCACCTGGGCTGTGCTTCTCACTCACCACCAAGAGGAGAATGTAACAACAGCCCAGCGGCCTCCGGAAATGAATCCCAGCTCCGTCGGCCGTGGGAGACTTGAACATCGACACCGGGGACGGCACACGTACTATACTTTCATTAATTTAAATGGCTCATTTCACCTCCAATTCAGTGAGACATTCAGACAAATTTCTTTGATTTGCAATTGTTGCAAAATGGAACATAAGAATTGAAATGAAACAAATGGTAAAATTTTAAACATTTGCTCTTGTTCCAAATAAAGGGACTGCAATTGAGCATACGGTTTCCATTGTCTTGCTATCCAGCAGGCCCCTGGAGCATTTCCTAAGTGGCACAGGTTATACTTTGGGATGAAGTGCCTACCAAAGGCAATTGCATGCACGCACACACACAGGAGCAGATTAAAGTCACTAGTTCAAACCACATGCCTTTAGGAGGAAAGCAGCACCTGCAAGCATTGTTGAGGCCTAGATTCAGAGCAGTGGGCTATAAAGGTGTGAGGCAGCAGCTCTACCCACAAGACCAGCCTAGCATGCTGTTTTCCATTCTCTGTGTTCATTCTAATTTTCTAAAATAACTGCAATGTGAATTTACAGACTTTTGACTCAGACATTATTGTTTTTTTATAGCGTTGTGCCCATGATTGCAGAGGATGAGGAATCCTAGGCACAGATGACCGCAGCTCTGATTTAGCAGTATAAAAGCTGAAGTTTCCACCCCTAAGACACAGAGATGTTCTAAACCACAAGCATTAGCAATTCTGTCATGGATAATATCTATTATATTTTATCCTATTAAAATTATGACATGAAGATAGTGCTGAAAGAAAATGTTCTGCTCTATTTAATACAAGGTCTGTACTAGCAAAGAACATTTGTTGCCTGTGTTCTGTAAATAAGGAAATGTGAAAATAACCACAGTAGCCCTAATTCTAACACAAACAGGAGTCTGATAGCCTTGTAGGACAATTACATTCAAAGGTTGTGACAATCAGTCAAGACTTGTTTTGAAAGACGTTTTTACTATTATTTAATTAATATTATTATTTTTACCATCTGCAATAAACCTTACTTGATTTTCAGCTCCATAAAATGTTTCCAACATTATAAGGTTTAAACCTTGTTTTGATATTTCAGTCCAGTTTTGGATCCTTTTTACCACATTGTATATATTTTTCATGTCAAAAACAAGTACTTGAAAAAATAGAAGTGTACTGTAAAAATGTTAACAATGCAAAACTGTGATGTTTGGTTTTTTTGTTTTGGTCAGTGTACAAAGTACTAACAGCGTTAAACCCACAAAGTTGGGTTTAACGCTGTTAGTCATTACTTTATAACATGTAACTCTTGTAACTCTCCAATTGGAAGATATAACCACTAAATAGTGGTTATATGTTCTGGTGGCTCAATGGGTAAAACATCAGGCTGGGATACAGAAGCCTCCTGCTTCAAACCCAGCCCAGCCACCTGGTGTGTCCTTGAGCAAGACACCCAGCGCTAGCTCATTGTAATGTGTATATGAAATGTTGTAAGCCGCTTTGGACGAAAGCATCTACTGAATGAATAATTAAAATAATACATTCAGTACATGGTCCATATGCATAATCAACACATAAACAGTCTATGTTTGTGCTAATTGAGTGGCAAGTTGTTTCATGATTGCAGGTAACAACGTACTTAAATAGTAACTAAGTAGACCTTACCAATTATGACCAAAAAGGATGTTTTTTTTCACCCTTACAGAACTGAAAGAGCTTTGGACAACAAGTATATCTGGGCCCCGGCCCAGCCCCGTGTATCTGGGCCCCGGCACAGCCCCGTGTATCTGGGCCCCGGCCCAGCCCCGTGTATCTGGGCCCCGGCACAGCCCCGTGTGTATCTGGGCCCCGGCACAGCCCCGTGTGTATCTGGGCCCCGGCACAGCCCCGTGTATCTGGGCCCCCTCACAGCCCCGTGTATCTGGGCCCCGGCCCAGCCCCGAGGGTTTGTTTGATGTTGCAGCTCCTTATGTGGTTAAGCGTCACTTTTCACTGTGGATTAAACGCAGCTTTGACGTATTAAAGTAAAAACGCGTTCACGCTTAACTGAAGCCGCCACGTGGCACTTCAGCGATGAGAAATCCCATACAAAAAGAAATCCATCATCCACAGCCTCTGAGCGACAAGTTTCAGTGAGGCGTGTTTGTTTTTGAAGTAACAAATTAAGCTCAGGAGTTACTCCTGATTTGCATCCTAAAAATCTGCTACTCTACTTGCACTGCCTGTTGTTAATGTAATTGTAGAGGAGTAATAAGCAGGAATTTTTAAAAGGGGATTGTTGTAAGAGAAATAGAACAGAGGCAAATCCCTAAAAATACCTGCCAAAGTCGTTCAATAATGATGGGTCCCCACCTGTATTTTTCTTCTTGTTTTCCGAGGTGAAAGGCATGTTGCATCAGTAGAGCCTGCTTTAACCCCGGGGCTCAGCTGTCACTGTGACAGATAAGAAAACCGCTGCCGCTGTGGCCCTCAGAAGACCATGGCCTGTCTCTTTGCTGCTTGTGGATAAAATCACAGTAAAGTCTAGCTGTCTGTCACTACCTAATTGTGGTAAGTGCAGTCACGCTACGCTCTTAGTCGTTCCCTGCTTCATACCTGCAGTGTCTGTCTTTACCTGACAGCAGGGCGTGCCTGTACTGAAGAGCTTCATGTAAATTTATTAGGAAGATTCAATATGAAGCAATGAAATTTTGTGTACATTTGAGTGTTGGTGTGTATGTGGGTGTATTTGTATGGGATTACTACATGCCATTACAGCAGGCTCAAGAACAAGAAGGCAAAGTATTAATTATGAATGTATTGATTTGAGCATTACTCAAATACTTTGTTCTTGTTTAAACCTATGTGATCTTTAACTTAATCTTTTATAATGTAAGGAACATAAAAGCTTGCCCTTTTTGTTCATCTGACAATGTTTCCCCAGGGCTTTCTCCTAAAGATGGTTATCACCCTGTTTATGGTAAACAAACCATGAAAGGGATCACATCTTGGTCTGGTACATTGAATTGACAATGCTGATTGACTTTTTTTAAGCAGGAAATATTCTGCAAGAAGAAGAACAAGACATGTTTTATTCTTCTGCTGATCACTTCGAGAGAAAAAAAAACAATTTCATTAAAACAAAATGGAACAAACATGTCAGCATCAGCCCCCCCACCATGACCATTGTTGGATCTATATTCCCACAATGGCAGCTTTAAAGGTTTAAGTATCCAATTTGTGTAAGATTCCATTGTTATATGGTACTGCTTTTTAGTTGTTTTTGTTTTTTATAGTGTTTTTTTTCTGAATTATGTATCAAAAGTTTCAAAGCAATCTTAACCAGATGAGCATGTTTGCGTGAGTGAAACAGCAAAAACGCAAAGCAAATGTCCCATTTCAACAATTTTTTTCTCCCTTTAACAGTTCTTTTTTTTCAGAGAACTCTATTTTGCATTATTATTTATATTCATATTTTGTAATACTTCTTATAGGTCTTGTTGCAAGAATTTGTTGAAAGTGTGTTTTTATTACTTCCATGTGAAGTCTAGATGTTTTTGTGAAAAGCTAAACTGTAGTCAACGTTCGACCATACAGCAATGCCAGGCACCCGATGGTGAACACCATTCACTTTGTTGATCATGTGTAAAAATGTGACAAAGGTTTATGTCCTCTTGGTTTTGTCATATCTGTAATATTACAGAGTTGTAGTAAATATGTATCATGACGTCAGTTAAACTGTGCGTATGAATTCAGCGCATCTGACTGTCCTGGTTTCTTTGAGAAACACGTTCAGGGAAAATCCTACTCAGACTGTATTGTCTTGTAAAACACAAACCCATAAAATGGTTTTAATATACATATTTCTGTGAGGCATTTTGACATTGATATATTCCTGATCCATTTTTTCACTTATCTGGACAGATTAAATCTCAATATAGTGAATTTTATTTTTTACTCTGTAAGGTACCTAACATGTCACCCGTACATATCAGTAATCTAGTCCACTGTCTGGGAGTGCCGACAGCACTTTATATTGCAGTGAGAAAGCCAGTGTAAATGTCATTCTGATGGGTAGCAGTTTCTCATGTTCACTTCCACGCCGACTCTCAAAACTGGACTATCATTGGTTGATGCCGATGTTTCGTGTGCACTTGTGTGTTTCTGAATTTTTTTTTTTTGCAAAGTATTATAAACAGGGCTCTTAAATGTAACAGAAGAAAATGAGAAGATTGAATGTTGAAAAAGCAGCAAAACATAAAAGGTTTGCTTGCTGTTCACAGTTTAAGGTTGGTCCGCTAAAACATATTAGGATGGGTAAAAGACAGAACCCAGGTATCACTCTAGGTTTATTGAAGCCTGCAGCAAATTAAACCAAGCTCTCCGAGTGTAGTTGATGGCATTATGCTTATGAAATATTATGATATTATATTAGGCATTTTGTTTGACTTTTACTGA
The DNA here is from genome assembly GCA_025773905.1 of Chitala chitala. Taxonomy (NCBI): domain Eukaryota; kingdom Metazoa; phylum Chordata; class Actinopteri; order Osteoglossiformes; family Notopteridae; genus Chitala; species Chitala chitala. The sequence goes on from JABJVR010000103.1 coordinate 3,685,392, forward strand.
ACTGGCTTGGTAACACAATTAAATTATTTCTGCATAATGTAATGAATTTGTTCTTTATTCAGATTTTTTATATATAAATACATTTTCATAAACCAGTTAGGCAGTGATAGAAGGAAATGGCTGTCAGAATGGTGGATCTGGCAGACCCATTAACAATTCATTGTATGAGCCTGTGTTTTGTCTGCTTGCCACTGTGTCACGGTGGTTTAGAGATGGGGTCTGTGAAAATTACAGCTTGTGCTGATCTTGGTGACCCACCACACCCCACACTTAGAGATGCATGCTTTCTCCACACTGTGAGCTTTGCCCCACCATCTGTGCGTGACAATGAGCGTGGCGATAGATCCTGCATTTATCGTCACGCTCAGCTCTGCCTAGCAGGGTCGGCTGTGGGGAGGCCCCTTTCATGTCACATTCAAGCATAGAGTTGCACTCAGCTACACTTAGTGGCAACTTCTCGAATCTCTCCTTTGGGGTTGTACGTGCACCTGATGCTGAGATAATAAAGTAAATTAAATTATTTATAATTTTAATTATTTGTAATTACAGTTGTAACATTTTTCTAGTCAATATTTGACCCTTTTTTATTATTATTTTTGACATGCTGGCTTACAATAATTTTATGGTCGTTTTGAAGCACGCACACAAGAGGGCGCGCACTCTCTTTTTTTCATTTCATTGTCAGCATTGCGACCCTGTGTGATGTGTTCAAGAAGCAGAATACTGTACGAGCTTATCTTAGTATAATTTATTTTATTTTTTGTAATCAGTGGTTTCTTTAACATTTTATGGCGATGCCATTTTCAGTACAGGTGCTTTTTGTGCTAGTTAATAATTGCATCCACTCACAATGTTCGCAAAAACTGTCGGACCTACTTTTCGTTAAGACAAGAATGTACTTTTGTTATTAATAAATAATCTGTGTCTGTCCTGATCTTCATAAGACTCGCTGTATGTTTGTTTAAAATAAAAACATCTTGATTATTGAATAGAGAACTGTGACTGGGGTTTACATAAATGGCACAAAGAAAGTCCATGTATGAAGCATCTGGACAACAGAAGACTGGAGAATTGATGAGATTTTCTCTTTCAAATTGAAACATAATCAGAATCAGTCTCTTGGGTGTGTTTCTAATGAAGCCATAGCTCTTAATGCTCTTAATGTTGCAGATTTCCCACAAATTATCCCTTTAAATGACTATTGCTGTTGCAATAAATTAAACAAATGCTTCAAACAATCCATTTAAAGGGATAAAAGTTACATGTGATGTAAGATCAGAGGTATGGAATCTTAGTGAAAGTGGCGTATGCTGATTGCTGACAAATTTAGGTTATATATGGCAGTGGGAGATGTTTTTTCTGCCTTCTGTAGTAGAGTGACTGTAATTTTTTTCCCATTTATTATTAGCTTTTGTCTAAAACATTTTCCTTCATGAAATGCAATTCCATACTTACATAAACAAACATAATTATCAGTTAGTATAACTGCTAGTCTCATGAATTACTTTAAACAAAATAATATACATTTCCAATTCCAGGCAGCCAACAGTGTACAATGGAAAATGGGAAATGTTGCTACTTAGCTCTTCGGTTTCAAGTGTTTTGCGTCTCATGTATCTTGTTAAAAATACAACTATAATATAAGCATTTATTTATTCTAACAATATGAATTGTTGTTTTAATAGTAGCTTTGGGAAACTCTAAACATGCAAGTTTGTGTTCATATTGGCTAACTGGTGACATAAAGCAAGGCATTTAAGATTTTGTGCACTTGTTTTAAAGAGGTCAAAATTTTACGTAAATCACAGAACAACCAAATGAATGATTCAGATATCAGGAAAGATGTACAGTCACTGTCCTGGCGTCACACTCACACAACCCCCAAGGCCCTTGGCAAGATCATCTTGGCAGGCCCGCTGCAGTAGCCCAGCCCTTATTCACTCTGACAAGCGACTGGCTGAAGGCTAAACCTGTAACCCTATATGCACTGTATAAAAAACGAAATGGAATGCCAACAACATCTTAGCTCACATACCACAAACTCTGGCAATGATCTTCCTCTTATCGTTGTCATTAATTAGTTATGTTCTGAGCAGGTGCTTTTATCCAGAGTGCTCAAACTTTCAGACTGTACCAATTTTATTTTATTTAAAATTTAATTTTTTAATTAATTTAGCAAATTTATTATATGTTAATATGATACAATATTTAATAATTGTTCTTTTTCAACATCAAGCCATTTATTTAATTGAATCTAGTCTTGGAAATGGCAACCATAGATTTGAACCAGTACATGAAAATACACTGGGATGTAAACCAGCACACATGAAAATACACTGGCATGTAAACCAGCACACATGTAAATACACTGGCATGTAAACCAGCACACATGAAAATACACTGGGATGTATACCAGTACATAAGTAATTTACATAAGTAATTTCCCCTCGGGGATCAATAAAGTATTTCTGATTCTGATTTTTGAAAATACACCGGACACATGAACCAGCACATAAAAAAATACACTAAGACCTGAATCAATTTCTCGGGGTAGAGTTCATTCTTGTTTCTGCAATGTGAACTAATGCTATAATGACAGACAGAGGCATGTAGGCCTGGCCTAAAGTTGCCAAAATCTCTCACTCCTTCCTTAGGTGACTCAGTACACTTGACTCAGCATATCTTAAAATTGCACTTGCTGTGCATAATGATACTCACGGCTCTAAAGGCAGACCTCAGGTGTTTCATGCCACCTTTTCACCACATCATTTAGATATTTAGGTAATGGTCTTTGATCCGCAGTATTTTGCTTTCTGTTGTGCGAGATCCCTTAAGACTCAATTGTCCAGCCGCCTCTTTGGATGCAGAATTACGTACATGTTGTGCAATCCTAGAATTGTTCTGCAGCTCAGGTTACTTCCATGAAAATCCACGAGATTTGAACAGTAACGGTAACATATCTACAAGAAGATGGATGCCCTTGTAAAAATTCTTGTCTGACGTGTTGCGATGCACAGCACGCTTCTGTTCCCTCTATCTTCTCCCTGCAACATTCTTGTTTAATGTCAGTATACCCTCCAGCTGAAGCTGAAGTGAGTCTCTTTACACCAGAGTCACTTTTTTTTGACACTCCTAATGACTAACACCTGCCTTTTACATGCAATGAGACACTCGCAAAAATATTGCGGTCCAGAATGGTAATTAATTTCAGTAATTAGTGAAGTATTTGTGACTGCCTGTTGCCCTTATGAACTGGTGCTAGCTTTCTCAATTCTCATGGCAAGCACATGCCTAACAGAAACGTCACTTTAAAACGGTCATATTTCTTCAAAGGACGTGCCCTTTGAGCAATATGCACTGACATAACACTGACAAACTGCAGTGTTTTACTGACATAAAAATAAAATGTCTTCATTTTGGCTTTATTCTTTTAATTTTTATTCCCAGTGGGCATCTTAGCAGTCTTAGAAAGATGTTTCAAAATAGCTACTCATTTGAATTGTGAATCTGATCACAGTGTTTTCAGTGCAGGTCTGCTTTAGAGTCATCAAGCTTTCTTGTAACCTAGGAGATTTTTCTCAATGCTGTAGAATCTTTTTCTTTTTAATCTTCTTCATTTTCATTCTTGGTGTTAAGCTTGTGCTTTTCCATAGCTTATTGTTTAAGGACAACCCTCCTAATTTCTGTGTATATTTGCAGCACTATCTCTTAGTTTCTGTGATTTGAGGATATGGATAACTATACAAGTAGTGTAACTTCCACTTAGCAATTTTAATGCCTGCTGCTACCTAGATACATCCACTGTCTATGGTTTATCCCCAGGTTCTTGGTTAATGAGAGAAAATAAATAAATAAATAAATTCCAAAAATTATAAGAAGCATCAGCTGGACTGAGAAGCTTGGACCAGTTTGTTTTCTGACCACGTTATAAACGTGCGGCTCTTTGCTGAGAGCACCTGTTGTTGTATAAAAAAAATGACTGTACCCTGATAATGAAAAGGGCTTTATATAAAATTTTAATTTTTTCTCCCATTTAAATTCTCCCCACCTAACTGACAGCAAGGTTAAATAATCCTGGAGTGCTTAACAGTAACAAGCAGACCAGTAGCCTTTTCGAAATAAAATATATAAAAACTGTTATTGTTATCAATTTTATTTTTATGGACTACATGTTTTTTTTACAATTAATGTATAATTAATAATAATAATACTATAATAATAATAATAAAACTTTTTAGTTTTTCCTGAGCTACACTCTTCCGTGAATTGGAAACTGATCATTTTCTGATAACATGACATAGCCAAGCAAACATGTAGATGTATTTAAAATCTAACTATAAAAATCTTACTTTTTGTTTTTGATTAAAGATTAAAAATGAATTTTTTTAAATCTTCATTAATGTTACTGTATTGATGATATTTGTACAGAAGTAGTAGTAGTTCTATCAAAGGCTCGATTTTAAACATATCAGTGTTTTCTCGTTTTGAAAGCAGTTACTGTAATGTGTCAAAACCAAAACTGTGAAATAGTTTTAAAACAAAATGTTAAAACATTTTGTTTTAACATTTTGTTTTAAAATGTTAAAACATTGACCTCATTTTGAACGTGCAGCATACAGAGACCATTAACTCATCAATAAGTCGGAATATAAAGTTAAAAACACATACATTATGGCATACCAAACTTTCTATTCACTGATATACTTATTTCTGTTGTGCCAATGTTGCAAAATTTAAATTCATTTTAAAAAACAGGACTTTAAAATTTCAAGTATGTCAGAGTTTTTTTTATTATATATATAAAATAATATAATATAAATATGCATATCACTACACATATTTATACATTTATTTTTCTGGTACCCTATGTTTAGGTTTGAATAAATTCTTTCATAAACAGCTCTTTTGTGTAAATCTGACATATTTACTGGCTTCTGTAACAAAAACTCTGTCTTTCCCATGTTCATTTTGACAGGGAGGTCCTCTGACTTTTTCAGTTTGGTAATCAGCCACTGTTTTCAGCATTTAGATTTGTGGCAGATTTATTAGGCAAGCAGTCAGCAGCCCAGTGAGAAAGGTGACATATGTCTTAATGCAGACAGCAGAGCTTCATCATCACATCGTGTATGCTGGCACATTTACCTCTGTTGTGTTGAATGTTTACTGTTTTTCAACATTGGTTAGGAGATGTTTTCATCTGTAAATTTCTAATGTTTCCATGCTTTGTAATATCTCAAAGTATTTTTTTAAGTCTACAGAATTTTAGATGAGGCAACAACATAAAAACTGGGGATATAGAAGGTATTATAATTGAAAATGCTATGATACTTTACTGCTATATGCATGGTGCCAAAAAAATAGCTAAATATGACGTGTGCTTATGACAGTGTCACATAGAAGCTCATTTACTGAGATAACCTTTAACTGTGCAGAGGAGCTGTGATCCAACCAGCGTTTTACCCCCAAGAGGACAGACAGACAGACAGAGAGAGAGAGAGAGAGAGAGAGAGAGAGAGACAGACAGAGAGAGACAGACAGACAGACAGACAGACAGAAAGACAGAGAGAGAGAGAGAGAGAGAGAGAGAGCACTTGGATGGAAGCAATTAGGGAGAACAAAGCTAAAAAATTAAAGTCAAGAGGAAATGTTGAAAACACGAGTTTGGTAAATGACCTCATAAACACCAACCACCCCCTTCCAGTTTGCCTAAACCACTGTTCCGTCCCCACCTCCCTCCCCCTGTTCAGCTTGGCTCTGTGTTCATTTCATCTGGTATTCATATAGTCCTACAGACACCCCCTCTCTCCCCGCGCACCCCAACCTAAAACTATTTCCTTTTTCAATTTCCAGGGGAAGTTGTTAAATGGTTCCTGAACTAAACAAGCTTCTCTCTCTCTCTCTCTCTCTCTCTCTCTCCTCCTTTCCCTCTGAGTCTTACCATTGTAGCCTACTTAGTACTCATAAACTGTTCCTTTTACAGTGAATATGGCTATTCAGTCTATACGAGCTGCATACCTCTCAAAAGCACTCTCACTCATGCCCCCCAACACCCATGCTAGCACATATGGTACACAAGCAGCTAGCAGCATTAGCCTTGTTTCATGACACGGGAGGGTGCATGTGAGAAAAGGTTAATCTGCCCTCACTGGTATCATGGACAAGTGGACAGCAGATTCCTCCTCATGTGAAGGACAAGGGCACCACCAAGGCTTTCCCAGCCTGGTCCACGGCTCCTTCTGGGCCCCGTGACCTCACTCCAGGCAGGCTGAGGACTCCTGCCTGTGGACACCCCCCCACATACACACACACACACAAACACACAAACACACACTCACACACACACACACACACACACACACACACACTGCCCTTACATGTGTAAATGCAGGGCAAGGCTGGGGGAAGAAAACAGCAGACCTTCACAATAACTAGCCATGACAGGTGTCAGAGAGCCTCTTGGTCCGACCTGTGACACGTGTCCCGCTTGCTTACAATTGCCAGCTCATAGCTTTTCACAAGTCACAAAATGATTAGTGCCAAGGAGGTGGTGGGCCCCCCCTAGCCCCCATCCTTCTATCATGTTCACCCTCTAGCCTGGCAGCACACACACGCCTGCTGCCAACTCCACTTAGTTAGTGTTGAGAGGGGCTCTTCCTTCCAGGGTATGGACCTACACAACATGGCTGCCAGGCTAACAGAGTCTTCAAATTATTTTTGTGGAGGAAGAAAAAAATGAGAACTTCCTGGTTTCTTTCATATGCCGTTCAAACCCTACTGTATCTGCAGCATGGACAAACGCCCAGTCATTTCCTGATTATATCTCAGTAGTAATTAAGGAAGTATCTTAAAATTCCAGCTAAAAAGTTAATATATTGGACTCCACTCATGTTGTAGTTAGTGTGTCATCATGTTGAACTCTTAGCTTCCTCTTCTTGCTTAGGTGATTGATGATACTTTTTTAACCTTTGTAACTCCTGTTTTGCAAATGTTAAAAAAGGATGTATCTTCTGATTTACACACCTGCTTCTATGCATTTGCACCACACCTTCCCTACACCTTCCCTACACCTTCCCCAGTCAAACAGCTGAGACAGAATATTTCACTGTCTCATTTTCTTATTGAAAACTGAGAATTTTGATTGTCTCTCACTAATATTATCCACTTGTAACTAACCCAATTCAAATGCGCTTTTGCTTCACAGAATTCCTACATTCATAGTGTTTTATGACCTTATTTTAAGAGCAGATCAAACATGAGCCAAATGATTTGATAACAAAAAAAAGTTATTATTGTTTATTTTGCAACAGGCTTTTTTGAAAATTTTTAGAACACATTAATGCTGAACCAACATGGTTAAACGTTGTAAAAACAAAAACAGGAGACAACAACCAGACCTCTTCAGGTCTGACAGAAAGTTTTGGGTGAAGCACTTTGTCTTCAAGGTCATGTAAAACACCAAGTCTAACTGTTGTTTTACATGACCTTGTTTCTTTAGAATGATTTCATTTGTAATTTGCTGAATAGCGAAAGAACAGGAATGTCAAATCGGAGTCTCTTGGCTGGACAGGGGAGTGCGGGCCACAAAAACAAACCGTTTCTTACACCCCCCCTCCCCACCCATAGCCATTCTTTTAGTGAGCTGGCAAACCAGGTTATCCAGTTGATTGGTTTTCTTAACCTTAAACAACCCCCACCCCCTCCCTGCCCCCCTAACTTGCTAGTCAAGCTCGATGAGAGCACAGTGGGAACCCTGGGTGGAGGGGGGAGCTGCCATCAGATCATGGCAATAACGGCATTTCCATCACAGTGGGCTCCCAGTGGGGAGTCAAGCGATCATCAAGTGCTTCCCTCCACAGGCCCAGACCCAGTGGACTAATGAGCGGGACCCCCCCCCTCCCACCACATTCACCGCTCCATACAAGTGACTTTCCATTAACTCCCCTGTGCACGCTGAGCGGTCCCAGGGCACTGCTGCCAGCCCTCGGCTCAGCCCCTTTACACCCAATTTTGATCAGGAGCTGCTGGGGAAGACCCAGGGGGTGGGGGGGAGGCAATGACAAAAGCACTGTGTTTGTTTAAGACCCTTTTAAAAAAGAAAAACTTGTTAGACGTGGGCTCTTACCCACTCAGAGTCCCCCGCCTCTGACCTTTAACACATCTACAATCCACCACGTTTCTTTTATAGGAGCACATTAAGACAACTTCACCTGCTAAAAAGCAAACAAGACCAGGCTGGTGTGGCCATGAACCAAAAGTTTCTTCTGTAATTATATCCAAATCATCTGCATCCATGTAGATCAGGGGTATGCAGCTTTTTTCACCATAGTCACAGGTAAGATTAAGGAAAAGCGTACGTTGGTGCATCGTATCTGAACTCAGAAATCAGGTGGGTAAATTTCAAAATGAAGTGCTGTTTAAATCAGTTTACTCTGTTTCACTACTTTTTAAGGACCTGTCCGTCACCAGGGTTTCTCAGAAGCACAACATTCTGATGGTAATGGACAGCACTGTGTCCCTAACTACCTCATCCTTCCTTTAGCCCTCCAGCTTAGAGGACAGCCAGCTGTAATGGTGTCTGCTGCAAACAGTTCAGAACCTGCAAAGTCTGCAGCATTTATACAGGTTAATATTGCAACTTTAGAAATAATATTCAGACATAAAAATAGGCAGTGATAAATATTTGAAAGTGAAACATTTAAAAATGTTTTATTATTATTGGTGGTTTTACTGTTTATTTTTAATTTCAAGTGTACACCGCATCGTTGAAATATTCAGTTAAATACGTCACGGGCTTTTAACTTTTAAGGAGTTGTACTTTTTAACAATACATTTAAACAATCAAGTTTCTATAAATTTCTTCACATTTATCAGTATTTCAGTATATTAAACAATAGTGATGATGATGTGCCCTTACATACAGAAAACACAGAAGGGTGTCTTATCTTAAAAAAGACATTATTTTGTACATAGAACATTGAAAATCTATATTTGGTTCATATGAATTAAAACACGGTACATTTAGTCAGTCGTTTTCCACTGGGTTGTCCAAATGAGGGTCACAGCAGGCTCAGCTGGTCAGACCAGACCTCCCTTTTACCCACAGTGGTTTCCAGCCACTCCCGGAGGATCCCGAGGAGCTCCCAAACCAGCTTGAAGATATAATCTTCCCAGCTCTTTTTGGGCCTACCCTGATGGCTTCGCTTAGTGGGACATGCCTGGAAATGCCACGGTGGCAAACTTCCAGGGGGCATCCCTATAACATGATGGCCAAACCACCTCAGCTTGCTCTTTTCAATTCACAGGAGGAGCATTTCTACTCCAAGGTCATCCTAAATCATTCAGCTCCTCATTTTATCTTGGAGAGTAACCTCAGCAACCCCACAAAAAACTTAATTTTTTACATACGGGAACTATCAACCCATTGTGACAGTTCAAGAGTAGTTTTCCTGCCTGCAATGCAACTCCTGCACTCTTCATTGTCTTCAGCATCATCTTTCAAATCTCATCTATCCCTGCACCACTGCCACCACAGAGGCCATAAACCACCATGAGGCTTGTGAGTATTTCCATACCTACCTGAGGCCTAACACCTGTAGGTCCTCTTGACAGACAACCCACAGGTGAGAAGCTTTGTTCCACAGCCTCTGCTATGTGTGTAGGTGAGACCAGCTGTATCTACTTTTTCACCAGATCCACCTCATTCCCACCTGCAATGTGACACTTGATGTACCCAAAGCCAGTTTCCATTGCTGAATTCTCATCTGCCTTGAACCATCCCGCAACAACCTGCCAGTTTACCATCACACCTGACTTCCATCTTTCATCTTTTGAATCGAACCCACAAGCTGACCCCACATCACCATTTCAGGCTGAACTTGGCTGGATTATATGGATTGCACAGCAACCAGTTGCTTGTCTGTGAACCCACCCCCAGGCCTGGCTCCAGGGGTAGATTCTGATAGCCTCGTACCAGACGAGGTACATGTGGTTTTACCTTTGTCTGTCCCTTCTCCTCAGACCTGTTTGCCATGGGAAACCCAACCAGGAGCATAAAGCTCCTGACATTATAGTTGTGAGAGTCACAGAGGTACTCAAACCCCACCACCATGATAATGTGGTAGTCCATCAGGAGGTTATAATTTATAATGAACTGTTTGTTCTGTTATTTTGCAGGTGTGTAATCACTGAAATATTTTTCAATGGTGGCCATGCTAAATTCCTAACTGGTTCGAAACAAAAATTTCCTGTTGTTAAAAAACAATTGCTCATATACACATTATATTGCCAAATGTATTGAGACGCCTACCTTTACATGCACATGAACTTTATTGGCATCTTATCCTTACTCTGTAGGGTTCAATATTGAGTTGGCCCACCCTTTGCAGCTATAACAGCTTCTACTCTTCTGGGAAGGCTGTCCACAAGGTTTAGGAGTGTGTCTATGGGAATGTTTGACCATTCTTCCAGAAGCGCATT
>JABJVR010000103.1:3700872-3743282 GCA_025773905.1 Chitala chitala
CATGCCTCAGTGGCCTACCCTCTGGGCTCCTGTTCAATCTGCCCTCGCCCCGCTGTCCTTGCCAGCCCTGTCCACATTTATCTGTCCTCTCCTGTCTCTGTCTTCCTTTCCCTCTTCCACCACGCCCTCTCTTAGCCTCCAATCCACCTAAAGAAACGTGCCCTCAGCCCACTTCACCCTCCCCCACTTTATTTCACAGCAAATAGCTGAAGGCCAGATTAGTGTTTGGCTGCCTCTTTGCATTACCAGCTGAGACGAACATTCCCGGTGTGACTGGACCCTGCCTTTGGGGTGTTTATGTATGTACATGCTGCTCAAGTGATACCTCGTCCCGCACACATAACAGAAACACGTGACAAATGCCGTTCCTTTCTATGTGCTACTACTGTACACAGTGTAACAAAAGAAACGAGAAACACTCAGGGAGGTCCACAAACTATATTACAAATGGAAGGATTAAAAAAAAGTAAGATAAATTTAATATAAATTAAACCTTTTATTTCACATTAGAGGTGAGGGTTTTAGATGACGTAATTTAATATATACCGTGTTCAGGTGTAAAGGACTGCTGTAAATAATTAGGAGAATCTTGTATTCTTGCAAACATGCAAGGCACTGTGGGTATGACATCTCATATAAAGAGCATATCTCATATAAAGAGCATCCTGATACATATGCAGGCATTATACAAGCTTTTAATTTGCATGTGTGAGATTTATAAGCATTGTTTGCTTTACATATTTGCATAGAAGGTGCCTTGTGAATTTGGTTCATTTAGACAAACATCTGTTTATGGCAATAATGTCTTCCTGTCAGCATCTTCAGTTTATAGGCAACACCAGATATAAATTGTAAAGGTTATATATGACTAAAGGTTTGAGTGTGGAACTCACATGTCAGTCGTGATCAAGTAAAAAATAAATAAATAAATACCCCAGTGCAGACAAAAAGCATTTTTACAAAATTCCTGCATGTCTACGTGTAGCTACTGTGTGCATCTGTTCAAGGTTTACCTGAATTTTATTCTGTTGCGGTACTGCTAATGTGACAGGGCGACCCAAATCAAACAGTAAAGCCAGAAGTATCCAGCCACGTCGCATTTTTAACTACAACGAAAGAGAACGTTTTAGACAAGTTTGTTTGACATCTAAGTACTTTGTGTATTGGCAGAATGCACTGAAACATGTTTTTGATTTATTTTTTTTTTTTAGTTAGACGCAGCGACCATAAAAATCAGATACAAACAACCAAAAGAGCTGTCAAAAATGTTTCCTCTTAAACTGACCACAATATATTTTAGCAAATGATTTATTTTGCTGTAGTGGTATTTAATTATTATCTCCACACATGCTTTATTGCACCACACACATAGTCAGACATTCCATGAAATATGTTCGGCCTCCCAAAATGACTGCTTGTCATGATCTTACGAAAAAAATGTTTCACGCTTTTATGCAACACTCATATCAAACATCTGGATATGTTAATGTTATTTATAGACATTTAATGGCATGTATGCAAATGCTATAGTCTTGCACATACAGGGTTTCCATGTGAAACAGGATGCAGTAGTTCATAGCCTGTAGAGTACAGTAAAAGGGGTCGTGCTGCAGGCAGCACACATAAATATGCAGACAGTCATGAAAGTAGCACTTTTACAAAGTTGCTTAATTGTTTTCATGTGTTTTTTTTTTCATTTAAACTGTGTCCACTTTCCTCCAGTATTACACGCTGTCAGGCACAAATAGAGACACGCGTTTCAGTCACGTGACTCTGCTACCTATTGCAGCACTTTAATGAACCAACTGAACTGGATAGCATAGCTCTCCATAAACATTGTGCAAGAGGGTTCTTTGTGATTACTGAAACAAGTTGTTCCCACTTCAAATTAATCTAATTAAGTAACGACGCACTGTGTGACAGAAAACATAAAACAATTTTAAAAACACTGAATTTTCACAATTAATGTTTGAAAGGGATTTAAAGTCGATTTTCCAGAGAAATAAAAAAAACCGAGTGCAGCAATGTGTCTTGGGTGCTTCGGTCATGCAAAATTTTCCAGTATTGTCTGAAATGTGACAGTGTGGACAGACTGTATTGTGACACTTCACTGGTTCAGAGGCCATGCGTTAAAAAAAAAGGCATTGTTACCTTACGAACAGCTTTTCTTTACTGGTTTGTCTTCATTCTTTGCTGTTTCTTTGGTGCAACTGAACACTGTTAGAACTTGGAGTGTGGAGCATACTGTGCAGATCACCAGGACGTGATCAGCAAGGACTGTTCTTCAGTTTCTCTTCAACCGCTCACATTAGTTGTCAGACCTTGTTTGTCTTTCCCTGTGTATTCAAGCTGAATGTTTCCTACATGTCAGAACATGAAGGACTATCCCAAAGTTTCCTTCTGCAACAAACTAATTTCAGAGCATAGCTGTGTGGAATGATGGCAAAGGAGCACCTCCAGTAAACCAAGGGGTTAGTGCACGGCAAGGCCACGTGCCTTGATTTGAAGCAAATTATTCTGGAGACAGCGTTATCCTGTGCACAGTTTTTATTACTATTTACCTTACCTTGCTCACCACGTTATGCATATAAAATTCAAATAATTAAAACTGGTTATAAACATTTCACCACATAGGAAAAACCTGGGTCTGGGATCAAAGTGATCAAAATACTGCTGATATTTGCTCTGTCGTTGCCATTGGTTGCATCCAGCCTGCTTGGTGTATTAGTGTGACCTAACCTGACAGTTTGCCTGATCTAAGAAAATATTCCATGGTGACTGCAGGAAGGTCAGATAGGATTATCCTCTTTCTCATCTCAGATCCCATCTGCATGTATAAATCTTACTGTTGCCCCTCTGGCGGTTAGTGACACAGAGCTGGACCCTCTGTGGGCACCTCTGGGATAGCCATGTGCTGCTGCTTCTGTCAATGTTCCCCACATGAACTGTGATTAACGTGATCATGGGAAGAGCATGCAGGGTAGCTCAAAATCACTGATAACTGTTTCATGAGGACAGCATCCTCCTCTTCAGTAAGTTACTTCACAAAGATGAAGGTGCACAATTAAGCATGGATTAAGATAGAAAGCGCATCCTTATGTCCTGTTGGAACAAAGAAGCCAAGGTCACCTTCACTGTACTGATCTGTAAATGTACTGGAAAATATAGACGCCATTGTGTAGACCTTGAGCTCATAACATTACCACATAGACACTGACTTTGCTTACAGTTTAAAAGATGTTATGGAAAAATTTTACTGAAAAGAAAGGATGACAAGCATGTTAAACAGCTGTCATAAAAAATGTTTTTTTCCCTCAAATACAGTTGGAACAAGTCCTTTGTTGTTAATCCTTGAAGGAGGATCTTTCAGTCCTCGTGTTGAAAGCGGAAAATCTTGTCTGTGCCATGGTACATGCAGCATTTACTGTACCACATGAAAAACTCTGTACATACACACAACAGCTACATGTGATTAAATCATGAATACATTGTGTCCATATGATAATGTAAAACACTCGTGACTTTAGCAAAGATATACTTTCTGTTAGTTAATAATACAGTACCTCCATATTTAATTGATGTTCATTTAAGTTTGCAAAAACACTTAAAAAGAAATACAGCTTACTGGACTGTTGTGTTTCAAATGTAACATATAAAACCAGCACAGCTCACTCTATGACTAATTTTGGTGAGCAAGTTAAGTTGTGGTGAAGGAAATGGTTTTATGAGTAAAGACTTCATCGGATGTCGGCATTTGTAAAGTAATATGACCTTTCCCAATAAAATGGGTGATCTGTACTCTTATACTGAACTTGTAACATTCGGTCATACTGCATAACAAAAGGTGAACCAATTAATTGGAATTTCCTTTCATGGTAGTCTGTTATTCTTCATGGCTACATGTTCTTGCATGTCTAGTTGACAAGAAATAACTACTGTTCCAATCACAATGTAACAAAAACTCTTCAATAAGACATTAATTCTGAATAAGTTATTAAATGGTTACAGCCAGCCTATCCATAAATATTATTTTGGAACATTCTTGACATTGTTAATATTTCCTGCTGTTGCATATGCATATGGTGGCATGTTGGTTATCACTGCTGCCTTGTGCTTCCTGGCCTGGGGTTTGATTCCTACTGTGTGTGTGTGTGGAGTTTGCATGTTCTCCCTGTGCTTGGTGGGTTTTCTTTGGTTTCCTCCTACAGACATGTGGGTTAGGTGAATTGGTGTCTCCCAATTGCCTGTGATGGGTTGGCACCCACCCTGGTTGTCCCCCACCCTGTGTCCTAGGATGGGCTCCAGGCTTCCCATGACAATGAAGTGGTATAGAAAATGACTGACACATGCTGTTACATTGAATGTTACCTTTTTCTTCAGACTGCTTTAATGAAAATAATTACAGTCCAACTTCAAAATTAACACCAAGTTTCACTAAGAAGGCATATACAAAGCATCACATTACCTCCACACTCTTGTCTTCTTCTCACAGTACATTGTGATGCCATCCCTTCCTCAGGTGAATGGCACACACATACCTGGCCATCCACATGATATTAAAGAAAATGGGACACATCAGACCAGGTGACCTTGTTCCATTTCTCCATTGTCCAGGTCCAAAGTGCATGTGTCAGCATGGGCACTGTGAAGTCTGCATCTACGCAGCCCAATATGCAGCAGAATGCATTGCTCTGTGTGTTGTGACACATTCCTCTCATAATTAAAAAAAAATAATTTCTGTAACTGTGACAGTAGCCCTTGTCTCAGTTTGAACCACACGAGACATCCTTAGTTAGTTTCATGGTTTATCCCACCTCGGACCACTGTCGGGATCTGTCTGGTCACCATTGCTGACCAGAACCGTCCCACAAGTTTTGTCATTTTTAGACGTGTCTGGTCCATAGTAACATGGACCTTGTCAAAGTCACTTTGGTTTTAACACCTGCCTATTTCTCACATATTCAACACATCAGCAATGAGAACCAACTGTTAGTTTGCCATCTCATATATCCCAGACCTTCATATGTCCGATTATTACAAGATCATGAGTGTTATGCCTCACATCCGAGTGGTCATAATGTTTAGCTTGTCAGTGTATATAACTATATATACATACAGAGAACTAAACATTAGTCAACCTGAGAGAGTCTGAGAACAGGTAACAAAAGCAGTCAGAAAAATCTAGTCATACACTGCTGTCGAAAGTGAAACAACTTTTAAAACGTATTATAGATGTTGAATTATCATTATTTAATCAATTTTTCTAAAATAAACAGAGACAAAGAGGGCCCATCTTAGCATTTAGTAATATACTTTCTTAATTTAAACTGGCTAATTATTATTTTTTCAATGCTAATTTAGCTAGCAGACTTCATTCCAATTTAAAAATTTCTTCATTGTCTATTGTCCAGTCAAAGCACACCACATGAGCTTTGGGTCTGTAAGAATTCCATCTCCGTGGAAACAGCAGCTTGGAATTTAGACAGGCTGGGACTGGGGACACTGATTCAAGAACAAGGAGTCATACTTTCAGTCACCAAATCAGCCAATGGATCTGGAAAACAAGACACAAACAAAATGGTAATTGGGTACAGATGGTATACTTGAATGATGGGCAGCATGTGGACAGTCTAAAGAGACAACAGAGAGTTAGTGCTGAACCCAAAACACCGGTGTTGGGAAAGTCTAAAGCTGAAGTTACAGAGGAGCATTGCATGATTTTATCATATACCAAATAATAAAAATATATATATTTAGACAGATGCCATAGATTACATTTACATACTTATGCTGATGTGTGTGTGTGTGTGTGTGTGTGTGTGTGTGCGTGTGTGTGTGTGTGTGTGTGTGTGTGTGTGTGTGTGTGTGTGTAATGTGTTTGCATGTGTAACATCATTCAAGACTGGTATTTTTGAAAAATGTCATATTCTTCCCAACCATGCAGATGACTCAACACAGTCAAACAAGAAACTTAAAGCAGATGCTTTGCATAATACTCAAATTCCATTAAGAAACTGTGGCATGAAATGAATATTCATTGTAATTACCGATGACATTTAGGCAGACTGAACGATCAACAGTAAACACAGATTTGCTCATAGCACTGAATTTGATAATCACATAGGATAAGCAGGAGTATAAAAAGAACATGGGCTAAAATTGTCTTAATTGTCTTATCTTAGATAAGGCATTCCCTTTTCTGTCCTCTTTTCAGTCTGCCTCGGTTTCATTAAAATTTCTCGCCTCCACACCTAGGCTCCTCACGCTTCCTCTTACACCCGTTTTTTGTTTTCCGTTCTTGAGTGTCATTAGATCAGCAGAATAACCGTCTACCCTCATCCTGCTCATTCAGCTCATTTTTGACCTGTTATTTATCGCTTCAGAAAAATGCAAAGCATGACAGGTGCCTGCCTGACTTGTCCCTGTGAATCAACAGCAGGGCAGGGGTGGAGGCTGAGTAGCCAGCCTGTGGTTGCACTTCCACCAGTGAGTGTTTCACCTTCCTTACATTACTGTACCTTATTTTACCCAATGAAAAATTCCCAAAGAGTGATTTTATCACTTCATGTTTAAGCTTCAAATCTTATTTTACTGTTTTCATAAATAACAGGGTTTTTTTTTAAAGCAAGACAAAAAAGAACATTATTAGATGGTGACATTTACATTTCATTTTTAAAGGCAGGACCACTACAGTTACACTGACATATAGTAAACAGACAAATGTCAGAAGTGCATGTTTACAACAATAGCTAATCCTTAATTAAAACTTAGCAGAGAAGGATATTCAAAGATGTTACTAAGGTATGAAAGTAACTTATTCAAACAAGTTAATCATCAAAGATATAAATTTACAATATATAGATTTTCAAAATACTCTTTTGAAACTTTCTAGTTTTAGGGTGGTGACAGAAACAGGGGAGTCCAGTGAAAGAAGAAGAACCCAACTGGAGAACGGTAACAAGAAGAATGGTAACCAGACCAGCTGAAGCAATACCAGCTAATAACACTGCCTCCACATGACTTTTTTTAGGCCAGGCAGCATACAAAATTTGCTCTACTTCTGAATTTTTCTTTGATTTGTTGGGAAGTATAACAGAAAATTCATGCTAAACAAAAAAAAGACATTGTGTTGTGGAGCCATAAGCCTGAAGTTTGTATAACATTATATCTATAGGTTCTAAGTTTTTTAATTCAAAGAATGCATACTTAAACATCTTGGTTTGAACTCTATAATCGTGAGGTACCACTTCAGTTAAGGTTTTCCTTTTTTAATGTAGAAGTCTTTTCACAAAATTAATGGCGAAGGGGAACCCACTGGGAACTGGAAATGAAAATAGTTTGACTGCTCTTGGCACAAAGGTCATATTTTCACTATACTGGTACAGATAGTGCTATAACAATGTTGCTGCAACACCCAAGAAACCACACTGTAAGGGTCATTGTCATGAAAATGAGCTATTGAAAGCTGTTCTGTATTTCTTAGCAGCAAAACACTGATTCAAGAGTTTCATTCGTCATTATCATGTCTCAGTACTAATTTCTCAGTAAATGATTCTCAGCAAAGAACACATATCTCTGACACACTACGCCAATGGTACACTGATAGTTTTGTCAGACTGGAGGGAAGAGTCATTTCCTAACATGTTCTGTGCTGTCTTTTTTACCTATTGCCTTTTCCCCTGGAAAATTACTTAAGCTTTAGCAAGAGAACAAACTGCATGATTCATTAGGTGAGCTACCCCATATTGTAATGCCAGTGGCAATATCAATTGATGCTGTTGTGGGAGGGGACAATTTACACTTCCCAACAGCACCCTGTACATAGTCCTGTCACCTTGAGCGTGTTTGTGAGTGACAGTTGTGACCATTTCACTGTTTCCCAGGGTGTGTTTTTTTTGGTGGTTGACTTAGTGTGTTTTCAAGTTTCAAAGTTGTTTTCAGGTTGAAATAAAGAGCTTTTGGTGACACCACAGTGACTGCTTTCAAGTGGTTAATGGCTAGCTCAGGTTGGTGCTACACGGGTGTCAGGAGTACGATGAGATTGCCTTGACTAGGACAGAATATGGTTGAAGTAGGGGGCTACAAAGGGGGTAGTGTAGCGACTGCCACAGGTCGGCTGCAGTGACGATGATGTCAGCCCCAAGGGTTGAGACAAGAGGCGGAAAAAAACCACTACTTGAGTCTTTGGCTCAGTGGGCTAATTCACCTATCTGGTGCATGGCTAACTCAGGTTCAAAACCAACCTGCTCCCTTGGTTCATTGCAACTTCTTGAGCAACTTTAGCATCCACATAAAAGCAGAGCAGTTAAAGGATCACACCTGATTAAAGAGACTGGATCCTAATACAAATCTGACAGGATTCCAACATAAGTCTGACTGGATCCTAATATAAATCAGCAGTTGTGCTTGAAATGGTTAAATAATAAATAATACAACTTTAACTCATCAAAGCAACGTAGTACTGTACTGTACAAATGAGTACTGATTTAGTGGTCTGCCATTCCACTAAAAAAATATAACATTAGTTCTAGCTGATAAATTAATAAATTGTAAATGTGAATGTAATTATTGTATAATTGTAAATGTGCATATTTGTGGTTAAATGTGGTTAGCACCAAGTACGAAAGAGATGGCATGATGGAAAGGGGAAAAAAAGGGTGTGTCTGTTTTTTAAACACATCATAAATGCTTCACCAGCAAGCTGAAAATCTTTTGTCTGCTCTAATCCATCAACGTCAGTAAAACATGCAGGACTACCACGGGTTCCTGTAGTTATAACTGCTTATCATTAACTGGTTAAGAAAATTCAATATAATTACAAGAGAAATGTATTTAGTAGTTTTTTAATATGTAATGGCAGGTGCTATGCATGCGTTAGGGCTAAAGATATTTTTCTTAAATTTAAGTAAATGAACGATTAAAATGCTGTTTGTATTATCTGATTTAAATGAGGAATTTATCTTATTGATCGCTAGATAATAAGGACATCAAACACAACTTTGCAGCGCTGAAATGTATATGTACCCATATATCCACAAACCAGTCCGTCATTTCTCACTAATCCAAAGGACATAGTTCAATAAACCACACGTTTACAGATATAGCTTCTTTTGCCGACTTCATGTTCACGTTTGTTTTTTTTTTCTTTCTTCTAAAATACCATAGACACGATTTAATTCCCTCAATAAACCTATATTCTGTAATATGAATGCTGTATGGCAGTAACTGCGGTGATGTGCCAGCACGTAGATCCCAGTTGTTTTGGCACACGATCATCTGACAAACACCGTGCCAGCACGTACACGTCTCTAGATACACTCGTAAGCGCAGAACCAGGGCGTGCTTCTGGTCTAATTATTTCTACACCTATCGCTACCGTCACCCTGCCCGTGAGATTCTCCTTTCAAAACTTTACACTGTCTTTGCATCCGCTGTGAACGTGTTTACCGATAAGACTAGCATTGCAATTTTCAGTGCTTTCCTATTAGCCCTAATAACCTCCTCTTACTGGAAAGTCCACTGTGGACTGCAGTGGCTCAGTGTCAGTCCCAGATACAAGAAAACCGTGGAGCAGCGTTCTGCCCCTTCTCGCACGATAGGAACAAGTCCGAACAGCGTGCATCTCATCCCACTGAATAAACACACACAGGAAATGAATGCGGTTTTTGGTGATTCACTCCATACTGGAAGCATTCATTGTCAAAGAAATCTATTCAAGACGTGTCCTTTGTAGAGGATGTTTACTAAATAAGGCTGGTGTCTCTTTCTTGTTTCTTTTAGTTAAGTGAAGAAACAGAAAGTTAGCACATAAAACAGTATAACCAGAACTATCCTGACTATCAGGAAGGAGTTGATATGCTGTACACTGTCTTGATATGTTGATATGCTGTACACAGTCTTCCTTTTGTCACTTAATAATTTAGTACTTCAATAAATTAAAATACATCTTTTAAAATTATAAAAGGGTGTTCCAAGGGTATGATTACCCTGACAGAGCTGGGGGCCCAGCACTTCACAGAGGCCCTTGAATATATAAAACGATTAAATATAATTAAATTATAAATTAGTATAATTCAACTTTTAATGATGAAAGCAGAGAAACAAAGACCTCACCATTGATTATCAAATGATGAACAATGTGCTGGATCCCCCCTTCTGTCATGGATCAATCCAAATGGGATAAATCAGTTGCCTTGAAACTGGAAACTGAGAGTAACTAGTAAGACTTAAATGCATTACAAAATTGCAACATAGAGTATTTGTAGCATAACTGTTGTGGGTTGTTGTGGGGGAGTGTGTTATTTGTACAAGTTAACATTTTGTCAGGGGACCCAAAATATCTAGTAATGTCCCTGAATATACATTTCTTATTCCTGGCTTTTATCTTACTTTGAAATGTTCACTAAAAATATCTACAGACATGTAGTACTGCTTTTTAAATGGGATGCCTTCCACCATATCCACTAAATTGGGCAATCATGGACCAGTAGTTTTAGCCATTGCTACCTGACAAACAGCCAAATATATCTGTATTCTGTCTATGTAATGCAATACATATGAGTTTTTCTTCTTCAGTACCATTACAAGGAAAAAAAAATTCCCAGAGCCACTTATTAAGGGGCTCTATACAGCTGCTTACCGGCTGCTGATTAAATAATGGCTTTTACCTTGAGCTGAACCCTAGAGCTTGGTGTCTGTGGGCACTTTCACCTCCATGCTGGCACTCCTTTTCTGTTTCTCTGTACCCCTCCTTTTGTGGAGATGCTGGTTCCGTGTAGCCGTGCCAGCCTTTTGGAGAGCGTCACGTCAGCGAAGACAGAGAAACACAAGTTTCACAAAGCTTCATTTAGCACAGTGTTCAAACGTTAGCAAATTTCCATGTGACAGAATCCAGAACAGCACTGCTGCTTTAAATACACCCCCATCAGCACCACCACCACCACCTCATGTGAATGTAATCTATGTAATCTAGCACTGTAACTATCTGAAAGATTTTGTGTCCATTTTCAAGTGGTTTTTTTTTGTTGTTGCTTATGTTGTAGTTGTAGGGAATTATTTGCCAGCAGTCTATAAACATGGACAATAACAGTCAGCTGCTCGCCACTCTTTTTATCGTTTTATCCAAACGGACTGGGAGTGCCCTTGAAATGGACACTGATACGTTTTTTTTTTTTCCGTGACAATTTTTAAAAGCCCTTTAAGGGTCTGCGTTGGTTTGGCCAGTTGCTTCTTTAACTATAATGCAGCTGCTTCCCCTAACTTTGTGGCTTCTACACAGAGCATCTAGTCTGCTGTTTATGACATGACCCTTTTGGTAATGTGTCAGACATTAGGTCCTGTGGTACTTTCCTATTTTAAACCCTCACTTCTTTTTCCTTTCCTTCATTTTAGGTTCTTACCAGTGGCACCATTGTCTCTTTATGCTGCATTGCACACACCTTTATAACACCTAATGGTGTATTGTGCTTTTCTCTATGCTCGTTCTCTTGACTCCATTTATCCACACCTTGAGTGTTGATCTTTTGTTATCCATACTCAGCCTTTTTACCGTATAAGTGCTGTGGACCTTGTCCAACTTTTTTTTACAATGATTATTAAAATCTTAATGCATTAGATGTCGATAACGGGAAAAAGAAAATTTAGTGTAGATTTCACCATACTCGAAAATGTTTTTTTTTTTTAAGTGCAGCAAAGCAAACTCGATATTGCCACACTGCCATGGAGAATTGAGCCCATGTGTGAGCTGGAAGCATGGATTCCCATCTTCCCTGAGCACACTTGTTTACAAACACTTACTACACCACTCAGCCATAAAGTTATGACCACTGACAGGTGAGGTGAATAACACTGATTATCTCATTGCAATGGCAGCTGGAAGTGGGTGGCGTATATTAGGCAGCAAGTGAACATTTTGTCCCTGAAGTTGATGTGTTGGAAACAGAAAAAGTGGGCAAGCGTGAGGATTTGACTTTGACAAGGGCCAAATTGTGATGGCTAGGCTAGGGCAGAGCAACTCTAAAACTGCAGCTCTTGTGGGATGTTCCCAGTCTGCACTGACCAAGATCTACCTAAACTGGTCCAAGGTGGAAAAAGCATCAAACCGGCAACTGCGTCATAGGCAGCCAAGGCTCCTTGATACATGTGGGGAGCAAAGGCTGGTAATGCTGTTTCCAATAGAAAGGTGTCAGAACACACAGTGCATCACAGTTTGTTGCTTATGGGGCTGTGTAGCTGCAGACCAGTCAGGGTGCCAGTGCTGACCTGTGTCCACAGAAATAATAATAAAAAAATAATAATAAACATAATTGTCTATAACACTACAAAATGTTGATTAAACATTTGTAAATCCCATCTATGTGTTCCTGTTTAACTGCTCACATGGCAAAGATTTTTCTCTAAGGACTTGACATGTTTTCAATAAATTTTATTTATCTCACCAGAATGTCTTATAGAAATAGAAATATACAGTAAGAATAAAATAAATAATAAGCACTTAGTCATAAGGAAGGTGAGCAATTTTGAGGGTTGTGTTTAGACTTGAACTTTACAAGCATGTATTAAGACAATCACAACAGAATTTGACTGGCTTCTTGGCACAACTTTGCAAAGCTGTCTCTCTAATGTTAATATTCCCAGCGTTATGACTCACTGTTTTTTCAAACATCAACTGAGGATTTTCACAAAGAAAGAATTTTAGCTCCAGCCTGTGTTCTTCTGGCTTGCAATTTGGCATAAAAAATGCAGTACCTGAATCTGTTGTTGACAATATTATTTCTCCAGGTAGAGCAATGGCTGCATTGTTCTTCTTTTATTCAGTCATTCTGAATCTACTTGTCCAAGGTTTAGGGAGTTCCTAAACCCTATTCTGTGGGAGACAGGGTACTAGACAGGGTACACCCTGGGTAAAGTGTCAACCCAACTAAAAGAACATACAAACACACATTGGCAAGCAATTTAAAATGAACAATTCACCTGAACCATGCATATTGTAGGAGGAAATTAAAGTAGGTGGGGTGAACTCACATACAGGGAGGTTATGCAGCTTCTACACATGCACACGGTGCACACAGAGCACCAAGGGCAGCATTAACACCTATCGCCTTTGAGATGTGAGCCGACATCATACAACCAACCATGCCATCTGGTTTCACTTTTCAATCATGGTACAATATGTGACACATTACACATATGTGATCAGCGTCTTTCATAGTTGGTCTACAAGCTCAAATATTACACCTGGTTTGATTTAAAGGTGAGTAGATGGTGACATTCACTAACTGAACAAGTCTTAAGAAGAAGGGAAGAGAAGAAGTGACGTACGTTCGGGTTATTTAACCAGGGTTGTGCGTGGCAAAGAACAGATTTGGTGAATGAGCACAAGAAGGAAAAGCTAAATTTTAAATATTTGTACGGCACTTAATCAGCGTTCCTTTCCTGAAAGTGTCCCCACTTTACATTTTGTGTTGGTATAATCACGTTGTGTGACTTAAAACTATGTTTTCTATTTTTATTCATATAATTTATATAATTTATTATATAAATTATATAATTTGCTAATTATGATTATTATCATATTATTCGTAATTGTAGGTAATTGTGTTACAAGTTGTAAGTAAAGCTCCAGCATATTAAACCATTAAAATGTAGCTTATCACAATTGTTTTTATGTTGTAAAGGAATTGTTCCTGTCCTTTTTAATGGTTTATTTATTGCTAGCTCTTATATATAATTAAGATATCTACATATACATCAGTGCACTAGCCGTGCTTTGCAAAGTATTGAGCCTCTATGCCATTACAAAGAATTTGCAAACTAACCTGTCTTGTGTGTTTCTCTCCCTGCCGTGTTTCTCTATCCCCAATCCGGCCCGGTTCCTGCCCTTCTCGTGTTCTCCTTCCTCATCTTCGTCTCGGATTGAACCCCTCGGATTCACGACCATTGCCTGACCTTCGGACCACGATTTTGCCTTGCCCTTATCTGACTGTGTTAAACCGGTTAAATGGAAGTACCCACTCTGCACAGAGGAATCCTGTTTCTGTAAGTTTTTGTTACAATGTCTTAGTAGGTAAACCAAAAAAAAATGTCATTGTGTCACCACTGCATTATGAAACCTTGCCAGAATGAAATTGCATGCTTAATTTTGCTTCATTAATGGTATAATCACAGCTAATGGAAGTGTTTAAGGACCCCTGGAAAGCTGCTGGAACTTTCAGTTTAATGTAATGTGTGTTTGGCTGAGGCTTCAGTCTACATCAGGGTTTAATTTAGGTTATCAGGCCTGATCGGGGGTATTCACTGACTGGCGGATGTGCGAGGACAACAAAGGCAGAATCCTGAATCTTTCTCGTCAAACCCTAAAAGAGGGGGGGCAGACACAGAGACTTGGAGCCCCCATCCCACCCCTCCCCTCCACTGCTTAGCAGGTGGCTGACCAGAGGTCTTGCCCACTCTCCCACAGAGCCTTCCCGGCACTCATATGTGCCATTAAAGCCCTGTAATTAGTGCATGTTCAGTCTTATTAACATGGCAGCCTTGGGAGTTAAACATGTGTTCGTCAGTCAGCATAATCCATAATGGGCGTGGATGAGGGATTATCAGTATTAACATTATTAATGCTCTTATTGTCCTTGTCACCCGATGTGTCCCTGAATGGGGGGGGCTACTTTTCATGCAGTGATGACTTTTCCCTGTTATCGCAAAGGAAGAGAAATCTATCCAAAGCACATTTTTCATTCATTATCATAACTCAAAGCACAAACATTTTATTGAGACATTTACATTTTTTCTTGTCCACAGTCATTCAAACATGGCAGCTCAACCAGTCGCCTCTGAATCTACATGTTGGCAAAATGGCAAAGAACTTGATGGCATTACTGCTTTTTGACAATATGTGGACTGGCTAGTTATGTCATGTTTGACAGATCAGACAGATGCTTTTCGTTTACCTGAATAATGATGCCGCATCATTGATTTTATTTATCAGTTTTTGTATTCAGCGAATGAGAAGGGGGGACAGTTAAGACTGGTGAGAAAAGAGCATTTCATCAGTGTGACCACTTCCACTGCTGCAGGGGGCTTGAACCAGTTTGAGACAAGAGGGTTGGGGAGGAATGAAGCAAAGTGAAGGCAAGTACTGTCCTTGTTTGGGTCTTCACAAGGCTAACAGTGTGGATCCCTAACAGTGAAGTGGGCTAACAGTGCAGAGGGTTAACGTAGCAGATGGTTAACAGTGAGGAAGGCTAACAGTGTGGATGGCTAACAGTGGGAATGGTTAAAAGTGAGGAAGGCTAACAGTGGGAATGGTTAAAAGTGAGGAAGACTAACAGTGGGACTGGCTAACAGTGAGGAAAGCTAACAGTGGGACTGGCTAACAGTGAGGAAGGCTAACAGTGGGAATAGCTAACAGTGAGGAAGGCTAACAGTGAGAATGGCTAAAAGCGAAGAAGGCTAACAGTGGGAATGGCTAACAGTGCAGATGACTAAAAGTGGGAGTGGTTAAGAGTGAGGATGGCTAATACAGGGCATGACTAATGCAGGGCATGGCTAACGCTGGGGATTGCTAATCGTCGGCAATGCTATCAGTGGGAACAGCACACATTCCCAAGGAAACCAATACATCTGTTAGAGAACAAGTCTTGTTGCTGCAGCCCTGGTGAGCCCCACTGTGTACCTCGTGTGTGTATGTGTGTGTGTGTGTGTGTGTGTGTGTGTGTGTGTCTGTGTGTGTCTGTGTCTGTGCATTTAGTGGGATCGGGGGGGGACATGTTTGTCTGTATTTTGAGGAACTGGGAGGGGGGAAAAGGCTGCCACATTCCCACAGAATGACTCAAAAAGAACAAAAAGAAGAGTCACTTTGTAACCCCCCCCCACTCCCTCCAAACACACATGCCGTCTACCCTACCCCACCTAAACATCCGTTGTCTGTAATTTAGATTAATTTCTACCACATTTTCTCTGGGGATTATATGTTCACCCCATGCTGACGTTTTGTGTTCTTATTTGCTCACCCCCCCCAAGAAAACCCATCTGATCTTAGTTTAAATCCTTGCCTGCTTTCCAGCCCTCTTCCTTTTTTATTCTTTTTAGTTTTCTTCTGTATCCATAAATATTCCTCTCTTTTACTTGTGTAGTGTGTTTTGCTAAGTGGTAATACTTACATTATGGGAATGCTCCCTGTTAGCTGGGACCATACTATAGTTACATTAACACTTCAGCAAAAGTAAGGAAGGAAGGAAGTATTGGATTATTGCCTAGTAATACCATGTCGGTCTGTCTTGATATACCATTATTAAAATCATGTTAAAATATAACATTATTGTTTTGTTGTACTGTTACAAACAATTAACTAGAAATTTGTTAAATCAACAAATAAAAATGTATTTTAGAAAAAATGATTTTATAAAAACATACTATTCACTATCAAGGAGATAAGGCTGCAGGTTTTCATTTTACGAAAAAACAAAGCTAAGTTAGTGTTTTTCTAAACAACTCTGCTCTATTTGTCATTTGCGTGTTTATCTCTTGTGTCATTCCATGGCAGAACAAGCTGTTAACTATTTGATCTGCAAAACCGATATCTCACTAGAAGGAATTCTACACCCACATATTTTGCTATGAAATGAATTGCTGTATTGCTGCTCTTAGTTGTAGTTTCATTACTAGGTGACAGTATAATCGTTGATATGGGTAAGAATCCCTTATAGCCAAACTTCAGTCTCGGTTTTTACACAAGGGACACAGCAGTTTCTTTTGGCCTTCAGCTTCTGTTAGGATGACAGAAAATCATATAGGACAGCTCTTCAGTTTCCACTTCAATCTCCTCTTAATTTCCTTCAAAATAAAGAAAGCGTTTGTGCTTCCCATTTTAATGTTTGGATGACATCCAAGAAAAACAAATGGTAGCTACATTTTTAGCTGAGGATGTCTGCAGTGCTCATGTTATTTGGATATTTTATTTACAACACTCAAGCATGGCTCCCAGATCCCAGGTGCTTGAAAAATCCCAGGGCACATTACATTACTACATTAAACAAGATACGTGACAATAGGTAAAACATATGTCACTGAAATGGCACAACAAAGGGCTTGTGAAGTGAAATCAGGATTTAATGCTAAGGAAACACTGAATGCCTTAAGTTTGGGCAACCAATGACCAATGGTCATCAGTATTATAGTACAGTGGCATAGCTTCCATAATAGCCACCAAGGCTTAACAAAGTTAGGTAGTTCTATCAGCAGACAAGGTGATTTTCAACATTACCTTCTGCCTTCCCCACCCCCAACCCCCAGGAAATAATATATGTAACTAAAGGCAGTTACAGTCAACTGCTTGCCAGGGGAGTATGCCACCAATCTGGCCAAACAGGTTCTGAGGTAGCAGCTTCGACTTGTTCTACTGTTAGCAGTTGCATGAGTTAAGAGGGACCTTTTACTTACGCACTAAAACTTGGCGATTGGAGCCTTTTGTCGTCCTGCCTGAAGCCTGAAGCCTCCAAACCCTCAAAGTGTTCAATCAGACAATGACAAATGATATGGAATTTATATTGATGCTCAATTTGTGCTGTCACCGCATTGTATTAATTCAGCTTCATATATATCCTGCAGCTGTGCAGTTCATGCTTTAATAGATTTTTTATGACAATGCTGAGGTTTGATTCTTATCCATATGCATCAGAACTAGTCAGACACATTTCTTTACATTTCAAAAATTGTTAGCCTTTTCCACTTTTACTAGTCTTTCTTTTCAATTCCGAAACAGTAAGGACTGCCGGGCCATTTTCAAACCTGTGTACCTGCTTGTAGTCAGGCTATTTGTTCGATACAAAAAACTAATGAACAAAAAGCTATAAATCCAACATGCAGAGTTGATCGTTAAAACATATGACCTGTTACAGATTCTATGATCCACAAATTATACAATGAATTTGATGTTATAAATAGGGTTATTCTGATTTGAACACAATTTTCATTTGAAGGGTTTGAAATTTTCTATTTTGAACAAATAGTTCAATATAACTTTTCTATGGTTATCCGCTTTAACAAGAATATTTCCATTTAAAAATCATGCATTTGTTGCATTTATTGCAGTAATAACAGTTACCCAAATACAATGGCTTTATGCAGAAATTGAAATGGCCCATGCTCTTGTTAATGCTAAAACACATTTGTAAATGCAACTGCAATAAACTGCAGTCATTGCAAATGCCAGCGACGTCAGGATGAGTCACACCATTTTGGCTTTGCTTTAAAATGTCAAACCGGCTGAGAAGATCGAGAGATTAAGAAAAGGGGGAATAAAAGATCTGATCCCTGTGCAGTATAAGAAGTAGTTTGGGTGTTGACATTTCAACAAAGGAAATGACAAAACAAAACAGTTTGAAGCCTACTCACAAGCAAAAAGTTCATTTCCAAACTAAATTAGTTCAGGGATCAGCTACAAATATGGTGTATAATGCAGTCCCTTGCTTACTTGTTAGTGCCTTATTTGCAATTTACTTTATCACGCACAAAAATATTACACACATAAATCATCCATATGTTTTAAAAACTTAATACCAAAAAAACTGTTGTAGAACATAGATGTCTGTGTGTAGGGGAAAAAAGCCAAATATCCATTCCAATATATACTTAGTTCCAGAAAGGAAAAACAAAATCAAGTGATAGAAATAATTTAAATAGCACGATTGCTTTTATTTTTCATCTTAAAATAGTTTTACACAAATCTAAAAAGTACATCAATCCCAGAGCCTAGCTTCTATATAAAAAGCTAACCCATTTATAAAATTTTAGAACATTTTTTTCAAAATGTCAAGCATTACACCAGTATTTTACCTGTATTTACAAACCCATTAAATTACAACATAAGTTAAAATATTTACAAAGAGAGGTGTGTAAAAAAAAAAAAAAGTTTAATAAAAAAAAAAATCCCAAAGTAAAATGGGAAAAATCATTTGTTTCTTTTCCCCTCTCCCCATATACCATCTTAAAAAAAATAAAAATAAAAAAACCCCTAAATAACGTACAATTCTCACATATGCATACATACTGGACAAATGGGGAGTGACTATAACATTTTGGGCACACTATATATTTTACACTGATTTATGTAAAAGGCAAGATGCCACTGATATTAATGCATTTCACTGTCCCACCAAGTTCCATCCACACAACTCCCTGAAGTTAACATGCATGAAACACGCGAGTCAGGTTTTCTCAGATTCCACACTAAGGGGCAAGCTCATTAAACGAGGCCACTTTGATGATGAGCACGAGAAAATACAGTTTACTTTAAATATCTTTGTGAAAACATGGAAAACACCAGCACAGAATCCACATCCTTGTTTGGGTGTCCTCCCAGTCCTTTGCACTCCACCACTCCCCTTAATATTGACTGGTCCCCACACCCCATCCTACAACGTGCAAGGCTGCACTTTATGTCCACTTTTGGAGCCTCATATCAAAAGGGTGTTGTAGGAATTACATGTTCCACACAATGTATCAACACCCACACATGCTCACACACACACACACACACACACACACACACACACTTTTTTTTCAGGTCACATACAGTAACACTGTAGCTCAGAGAAAACAAGGTAAACACACAAACATACAGCTCAAGGAGAAGTTTTACTTTTTTACAAATGTGTAACATATTCACTTTATCCTCAGGCAAAATGTAAATGTAATTGGATGTATAAGCACCAACTGAGGCAAAAAAAGTTATTAGAATTTGACACAGGAGTTTCTGCATGGAATCCATAGGGCTAGAATCTATGAAAAGTGTGCTCTCACTTGTGGACACATGAAGAAGTGACCTCCCCTGTAACTGTAGCAGGTCCGAGTACTGCAGCTTCACAAAAGCAGATTCCACTGTAGTCAAAAACATTAACAAGGATGAAAAACACTGTAACGTCTGGAAGACCACAAGTACAATGCTGGATAAACATATCAAGGCAAAAAAGAGACGATTAGAACAACTGGGCAAGAAGGAAAAGCCATACTGCGACCATGACCGCGGAGATGAGAGGTGGGGAAAGGGCCTCATTTCCGGTGCTTGTCCATTTTGTCGGATGCTTTGCCAGTACCACCTTCGGAGGAGCCCTGAGCGTCCCCGCCTGAGCTCATGTACATCTTATCGACCTGCTTGAGCGCCTCACTTAAGTAGTTCTGCAGGGAGGTCATGGCGGCGCAGATGGCAGGACTGCCGAAGCCATGTGTGATGAGGCTGAAGTGGGTCAGGCAGCCCTGAATGCCTGGCTCCAGGATGGGCGCAGGACGCGAGTTCCCCAGCGGTGAGCGGTCCTGGCTCAGGAGGTCTGTGAACTCCTTGCAGATTTGCCTGATGGGAAGCAGAGCCGGTCAGCCAAGGGTCTCGCTACCAACACTCTTAACCTAAACAATCCAAACTTCCTTCTCCATGCTTGTTAGGTCAGCAGATAACATTAATTTCAATGATATTTTCCATAAACTCTTGATAAAGTGACACTGAAGGTGGAACTCACTTTGCAGCAAGAAGCATGTTCTTCCGAGAGCTGATCTCGTTGCGTTCCACATGCGGCCGGCTCAGATACTCTGCTATGGCCTTGGCAGGAAACTCCGTCTCACACACATACCCAAAGTCCCTGGCTAGGTGCACAGCCTCACCTGAAAAACATGTGAAGGCAAGACACAAGGTTGAGTAATGACCTGAAGTGGTATGGCCAAATACATACTATCTGATTCTAAATGCATAATCTCCAAAACACACTGTTGTTTCCTTTCACAGTTTAGAAGACGAAGGCACCGGAATTAATGTCGTTTCCTTCAGGGTGAAGATGCTTTTGTGGGTAAATGTGCTTATGTGGTTAACAGCAGATGAGCAGCCTACAGCACCAACAATTCCACTTATTGATCAAAGTATGAACTGCTCACAGACACAGTAATGCAGAAAGTCTTTATCTTGAAGGTTAATTGCTCCTCTCAGCAATGAATCACGTGTGCTAACAAGCCCTTATTCAGCTTTAAAGGGCTTCTAAATAACACTGCCTTCTAGTCACATTCTGCCTTTGAACAATCAGCCTATTTAAAGCAATAAGAATTAGGAGCAGATTCCTAAAGAACTTTATGTAGCCAAAGGGATGGCGGATGACATGAACCGCAATAGGGGCTTGCAGATGAACAAGTCCATCATAAAGGTGAATGATAAAATAGTCCAAGTATGCATTTTAGTCTATGCACCACTTGGAGTAGACAAATGGGATATCCATACATTGGTTAATTAAGAAATATCACACTCAAGGCTGCACCGTTGTACTGAATATCAGCACGGCTCGTAGGCACGAGGCCACAAGCTCAGTGCCAAAGACATCACAGTTCCCTACATGTAACTAATAAGTGACAATAGATTATGATTTCTTGGCTTATTTACTCAGTTATATGGTACCGCCAACACAACTAGTTCCATAGTTCATTACAATGTACTATTCAGCTCACTACCAACGGTTAGTGTAATTAACGATTATTAGAACACCTGGGAAGCAGAGTGATACATATAGTTAAATGTCCCATTGCTCTTGTACTCCATATCAGCACTCATGGAATGCTTCTTGTCCAATCAAATTACTTGGTCTGAACTAACTGTTGGATAATAAGAGACATAGCTAAAAATTTTGACATGCACCAGTAAATTAACTGAAAACCTGTTTTTGAATGAGATATCACTAGCAAAAAATTATGTAATAATCTAAATGACATTAATTAAAGTGTACAGATGTACAGGAAAAGCTGAACATGAATTCATTTACACAGTAGAAATCTAGCTGTAGGTCAAAGTTCAAGTTAATAGTTCCCTGTGTCAAAACGTTTCCATAGCAACAGAAATATCTTTATTTATTCTACAACAGATAACAAATGTAGGAGGTGTTTTTTCAGGGGTCCATCAGCAGTCTTTAAAGACAGAAATTTCTATACCCCCCACATCTCATGGCAATTTCCTTTACCATATCACAGAGAAAGGAACTGCCTGCATACAGTAATAATAAAACATACACATAAAAAACAACCTGTGAAATAACAGCATACCCTCCACTAATGCGGTGAGCAGGGTGACGTTTGCTGCTTTTCTCCGGCCTGCCGGCAAGTTGAGGCCAATTTTATCAAGCTTCTCCCTCAAGGACCGGCCACCATTTTTAGACTTTGCTCTGTATGGAAAAACATTGTAACAGCATAGTAAAATGTCCCAAGTGTAGGAAATGGGTAGATATAATTGAGAAAACTAAATCAGAAAATGTAGAGAAACAGTATACAGTCTGTAGGTCTTTTTACATCTTTGGCTGTACTCATTATCGTTTGTAAATTGATTTTGGCCTAATGCTACTACAGAGTTTTGTGTGACCGTATTTATTTTTACCCAAATCATTTTGCTCAGCCCCTTTCATTATTTCCCCTCTTTACAGTGTGTGCAACCATGTGCTCAGTTACAGAACATCATGGCTTACTCCAAGCACAGAGCCCAGTGTCAAGCACAGAGCCCCGTGTCAAGCACAGAGCCCAGTCTGAAGCACAGAGCCCAAGGTCTACAAGAGTATCTGCTCACTTTCAGTTTATACTTCAGATAAGTATAACGCAGGGGCTGCTGTCGCTGACCTCTTGTGCATTGGCACAAATAATGTTTCCGCTTTACACGTCCTCCAGGGGAATCCTCCCTGCTCCACACACACACACACACACACACACACACACACACACACACACACACACGGTTATTGTATTCTGTATCTGATTCAGATTTCCGCATGACCAGCCATCAGGCCACTCTGCACACCCAGGAAAGGGAGGCAGCATCTTTAGAGAGATGTGAGTCGCAGCCACCACCCTCCCCCCATGACCCATTTAATAACTCTTACAAAATCTGGATGTGGGTTTATCTTCAGGGTCATGTTCTGAGGGTGAATGGGCTGCCACCGTGCTAAAATAACCCAGAATAAAGGTATTGCTGGGCTTATCTGCATATGCATCAAGTTAAAGCAGGATTTGAAATGCACATAATTATGGAAGGGAAGTATGGCTGTAATTATTCAAATCATAATACAGTCTGGACTGATTCATATACATCCAGATACATAAACAAACCAGTCTGAAGTACCTTAACAATGTGTCCACACACACACACGTCATCATCACTTGTACAAAAGAAACAGCAGGGTGATTTTAAATGATTATTGTTTTAAGTTATTAACATGACAGTTTCACTGTGTTTGGAACAACTCAACAGCGTGATCGGGAGGGGGGGGGGTTTACTGACCTCCGCAGGACACCCCCCAACAGGGATGCATTGAGACACTCTGGGGGGGACAGGCGGCGCTGCACCTCGGCCACCGTCACCTTGTATTTGGAGGTGGAGCTGAGCAGCGAGAGGCGGCCAGGCACAGAGCAGAAGACCTCCGTGGGGTTCGAAACCATGCCCAGCAGAGATTCCTTCTGGTAGGGCAGAGCTAGGGCATTGCCCTTGGGCAGGGACATGGCACCTGTAGCTGGGCGAAACAGAAACACGTGAGGCTGTGACCAGGAGTGAGTTATCCAGAGCAGGAGGCCCACAGAGCAGGAAAATGGCCACAACCTTCTGGTGATACTGGACTCTTTAGTGAGCCACCCAAGCTGTGAAGCAACATGCACGCTAAACATGAGGGAAGTGAAAATGAGTATCACATTGTGCCCACAGATCATCACCTTTTCTTGTGGTGATTCACATCCAACATGAATTACATGGTCTTCCTCAGCACTCTTTCATGTGCCGTGCAAGCAAGTAATGCTGGCAAATTCAAATGGTTCTCTCAAACGTGCATGGCATATTTTTCAAATAAAAAGGTTAAAAAAAAAAAAACAGTTACACGTTAATACTATTAAACCAAAGATAAGCCAGTTGTTTCCTTCCATGAAAGATATTGTATATACTGTATACCAAGTGTTTCAACTGGAACTAAATGATTTACAGTTAAAATAACAGAAAAGACTACACACACATAAACACACACACACACACACTCATACATTCTTGTAACAAGCACACTGCTTCCAAGCTAAAGGTTGTAGCACTCCACACTTCTGACAGAATTACTCAGTATTACTTTCACTAATCTCAACATTTTAGCAAACTTGATTGAAAATCATAAGACTTTAGATCACCCATGTGATCCTCACACCTACACAGTTTGTCCCTGTCGGATGGACTGGATTACAACCCCAGTGGGCAACTGGGTGTTCCAGTTCAACTCCCCCCTCCCCCACACTCTCTCTTTAACATCATGAAATAAATTACCTTAATAAAAAATATGTATATTTCTTTTGCATACAAGCCCCTTACTGTGCAGGCACCCTGGCAATGTAACCAGCTCGCCCAGATGGTACATCTAGCCTTGCTTGTAGGGAGGTGATGCTGACTGCACAAGTCTTCATTGATGTACAAGAAAATGAGGCCACACACCAAGAGACTAGAGAAAGCCAGCAGAATTAAGTGCGGTCTCTGGACATAGAACCCTAACCCCAAACCAAGGCTTCAAGAGTTGCAGGAAACAGAGTTCATAGATACCACTTAAGACAATGAGTATGACCTTAGCATACAATTTAACCTCCAGCACCATGGCAATGGTAACCACAATGCCACAATACCCACTAGAGTTACCAACATCTTCATTGAACTACAGCATTATCATAAGTCCCTTTCAGTAATGTAGGCATATTTATAAATAAACTGGATTTTTGTGGTTTAAAGAGACCAAGGAAGAAAACACACATTTACATTTCCTTGCTCTAGTACAAATGTGTAAGTAGCATACAGCAGCATACAAAAAAGACTAAATATAGTTGATTTTTTTGGTCTTGTTACCTGACTATTGAGTTACAGATAAAGGAAAGTGCCCAGAGGGGTTGAGTGGCCACTCAGCCTTGGACCCCCAGAGGATTTCTTTCTCCACACTGTAAAGTTCTTGGTATCTCTCCTCCATTGTCACGTGGACTTTATATATATTTATATATATATTTGATTATATATAATCTCGATTCTCACAGGTTAAGAACCTACCCTACAAATTGCACTTATTTTGTTAACCCTATCCAGGTTCTGAGTACCATGGAATCAGGAACAATAAGCTTTAGCGAGTACATTCACATATATTTGTCATGCACCGAGTTGTGCAACCCTTTTACCAAGCTCTGTTCTGTGCCCTTGCTGAACTGTGTGTACAGTAAAGGCCAGTGCCTTTACTCTCGTTCCCCTGCTGACTTTCTGCCATTATTGGCGATTACCATGTGCACACGTAAGTGTTCCTAAAATCTACCATACACCTTTCAGATGCTGTATGTCAGTCTTGCGTGACATATAAAATATAAAAAAACATTAACCGACAGCATCTACTGACAGATATATGCAAACAACAAGTTGAATTTTCTCAGCTCTAACAACCTTTGTTTTTTTACATCATATGGTCTATATGAGAAACAGATGACCGGGAAATTAGATAGGCCTCCCACGCCAGTCTTTTATGGAAATATCAACATATCAAAACAAAATCTTTTCAGTCAAACTTACTGACGTGCATAAGTTACAGAGGACTGTGTTTGGCAGGGTCCAGATTTTAACAAAGTAAAATTACTATGATTTTGATGGAATAGCCATTATTTCTTTAATTGTAGAAGTCAGAATATATAAACTGTATTCTGTGGTTTGCATCTCAGGTATAACAGACACACTCAGTTTTCACTTCTTCAAAATACATAAAAGAACCAGTCAATACAGCACATGGTGCTTCATAAAATGCCAGCTTTAAAAGGGTGTCACTGGCACTTTCCAGCTACTCACATCACAATGTTTTAATGGCCACGTTAAAGCGCCAAAGTTTCTAATATAGCCCAATATGTACGGTGCAAACCAACAGCCAGTTCAACTCAAACTAGAATCTAACTTTGTGAGTTACTGACAAACATGTTTTTTTAGCAATTATTACTAAAATTGTACTAAACTTCATGGTATTTTGTGCTCTTATAATACCCCTATAAACATATGAACATTATGCAGTTACAAAACTTACAAAACATCCCCACTGAAATAACATAAACTGTATTATTTATAAATTGCCATTGAAATCCCAGTCAGCCATGACTAAAAATAAATATTTTGTAATTTAATATGTAATAGTATCATTAACATTAAATTTTGTGGTCAATTGTTTCCATAAGTAATACTGTTTTGTGTTAGAATTCGATATTAATTTTCTTTAACCATATTAATTGCTCATCTGTAAAAATGGAATGGTAAAACATAAAAATATACAGCATTTGTATAAGTTACATGGTTCTGTTTGAATACTAATGTTGAAGTGTTTAACCATATATTCAACACACCCTTAAATCCTCTGAAAATTGACATGTAACAGCAAATCGGTGGGGATGTTATAACATGCACAGCACTGTATACACCGTAAGAAGGCATTCTGAAAACCTTGTGACTGGGCTATGAAACAACCGTTTGCAGTTACGATTATCCTGCCATTGAAATTCTTCTTTCATTTCTAGTAAAATGTGTCTTCATTGAAATACAGACAATGTATTAATGATTCTTACATATTCTCTGAATAATATTGTACACAACACAGTCCATTCAAACCAAGAATATGACTTTTCCATTTGAGACTCCACTTGAGTGTTTAATAACAGTTCAGCCGGATTAGTCAAGTGCCCTCAAAAGTATTTAGCAACTGTGCTGGAAGAGTATCAACCTGATCACATTGCATTGCCTCTGGTCATAATTAACTGTCCTGCATGGAACATTATCCCTCCCCTCGTAAAAATCATCACAGATTAGCTGCTTTAGCCATTTGTGGAAAACATCAAAGCAGTTTCAGTGAAAATTTTGAAACAAGGACACAAATCACATAAAGAAATCAGTGGAAAAAGAAAATAAATATTGAAGTTTCCATTTTCTCAACACAATAAAAAAATCTCTTGATTGGAACCAAAATTAAGAAACAATAAGAAAAGAAGCAAATAATTCTATCCCAAAATGTGTTAAATACCCTCCAGCTGGACACTGAACTTATTTATTTTGTTTAAATTGAAGTACTGGTACACAAAGACAAAACGTCAGCCAGGACTGTTAGAACTCCAGGCTTATATATATATATATTCACTCCTGAACCGCAATGGTGAGGCCTGTCCAGAAGTGGAGGGAATTAGAGGATGCCAAACCATCGCCGTCATCAATAAACACACGTGCACAAGCGTGTACATGCATGTCCACACACACGCACCAGTGGCACATTTCTGTCATTTCTAAAGAAAACGAGGCACCCCACCATTGAAGGTGAGCAGAACAAAAAACAACACAAGCCACTAGATGGGAGCTACAACAGTTTCACAGGCATGATGTATTTAACCAAGTCAAGATTCTGTAACATTTACATTTCACTGTGCTCTTACACCACAAAATTACAGACTGTTCAGCATGCGCTTCTAACGGCTTCTGAATTTCTTCACAAAATTTCACCCTTAATGGCATGTACATTTTATAATATTGTTATAACAAACAATCACAAAGCTTTTCTTCAATTCAATTCAATTCATTTTTATATAGCGCCTTTTACAACAATGTGCCTCAAAGCACTTTACAGACGAAATTGCAGATCTTTTCATGTAACCAAACAAACTTATCACACAAAAATGTACCACTATTCACACAAGGCACCAAATTTACAACATAACTTTATAGACTCATTGAAGTTTGGTCTATAACCCATGTCAAACGAATTAATAAAAAAAACAAACTAACCTTTTTTAATGACTGTCTGGTCCGCCATGATAATACTGTTATCATCCACATGCTGTAAAAATAGTGTAAAGAAACAATAAGAGATTTGTGTGCATTTTGCATGCCTGAAACCACGTACAAGAGGAACTATATTTCAGCATTGCAAACAGCAACACTCATTTGAATTTTTAATAAACAGGTTGCACTACTTCTACTGTATAGTACAAAAAATGTATTAAGCATAATTTTCATTACATAAACATGCCATGAAACTACCGCCTTTCTTCACTGTTTAGTTTGTGCAGTACGTTGCCAGTGGCCACCTCACCTGAACATCATCCAGTCCATGACCGATCTCGTGTAATCCTATGTTGTCGCCGATGACGGAGGAGTCAATGCCGTGCACGGGTGGAGGAAGCAGCTCGGGTCTCCGGAACCCCTCTC
The DNA here is from genome assembly GCA_025773905.1 of Chitala chitala. Classification (NCBI taxonomy): domain Eukaryota; kingdom Metazoa; phylum Chordata; class Actinopteri; order Osteoglossiformes; family Notopteridae; genus Chitala; species Chitala chitala. Next base: position 3,729,101 of record JABJVR010000103.1, read on the forward strand.
GCCTCGCTGCAACCGAGCCTCCATCCAGTCCAAGTATTTGGCTAGCCAAGCCGCCGCGGCCGTGAGCCCCGAGAGCCTCCTGGCCCTGACGGCCAGGCCAAGACTGCTGCTGATTGGCTGAGGAGGACTGGTGTATGGAGTTGATGGAGAAAGGGTCGCCGAGGTGGGAATAGGGGTCGCCGGACTGCGGATACGATAAGGGCTGGTACGGGGGTGGGAAGTAGGGCGGCTGGAAGTCTGAGCCAGCTGAGTGCGAGAGGGATGGCGCGGGGCTGTACAGGTGCTGGCTCACGGCAGGAACGTGTGGCAGCCTCGAGTTACCATTGGTGCTGCTGTCGTGTCTTTCCTGTAAAATAAGGGCAACATGGGATGTGTGAGAGTCACTGTAACCCTGCTGCTATTTTCTTTGTTTCTAATGAAGTCTTTACATGCACTGTGACATATTGGGCAGCAAAAGGTGACAATACACCACATTCACACTGTCACACTGTTAATATTGTCTTCAACCACAGCATCATCAATATTTTTTAAAAATATATTTTGTGTGATCTTACTTTTTTTTTTTACCCCTCTTTAAATACTTAATCACATAGAATGTCCAGATCTTTCAGGACTGCACCAACATGCAAAAATTAGAAGTTTTATTTTATATAGCAAGCACTGACAATGTAAGTTAATGGGAAAATTTTTCAAAATCATAATGAATGAATGGAGGAATGTATTATAGTCTGAAAACTTTTTATACCATTAAGACTGTATTGATTGTTATTTATAGATTCATGTACAACTAAAGATGAGAATTATCAAATTAAATAGTAAACATCATGTGTTTCTCGTATAAAGTTGCGAAATAGAAAGAAATTTTAAAAGACTGCAAAACAGATCGCGTTAAAGTTTTTTTGTCTTTAAATTAATCCAACACGCTTAGATTCCTTTTGCTATTATGAGACAAAATCTTTTTTTATTCGTTATTGTACGAATTTCACAAAACAAACATTTTATATTAAATCTCAAAATTTTAGATTAAATCTACCAATTTATCTGTCAGTTTTATACTAACCAATTCAAATTGAATTAAAGAATTGTTCAGCCTTCACACACACGTACATATACACGCACTTAATCGTATAACATCAAAATGAGGCACAATATCACCATATATTGAAAAACAAGAAAAATGTTTTTGTGCTCACTTTTTTGTACATTTATATTGAAACCATTGTTACTGTTTCACATTTACCGCAAAAAGTCACAAACTGTTATAACGTAAATTTTACTTCCAACAAAATACCGCGATTAAATGTAAGCAATATAAATTATACAGACCAAGTTCACCATTTAATTTGTTATTCGTGTGACAAATGTGTCGTGCGCACTTCCAAAATCTTCGATGATTACTAGACTTAGTGGACGGAGCTAGTGATTTATTTCAAACGTAGTTTTTACCTACTAGCATACGTTTAACATTTTATGTATTTTAGATTACATTTATTATAATTGTGTGTTAATGTAAATGAATAAAAACTGCAGCTATTTAGCATTCAGGTATATGGAAACTAACTCGTAAAAGTTCAGTTTAAAATAAACTCTTTTTTAAAAATGTTTTTTTTAACGCGACACGATATCGCAATGTCAAAATGTGTTAATTCTAATTTTGTACAAATCACCACTTGTGGGACAGAGACAGTTTAACCAAATGAACTATGAGTAGTCTATGACGACATATATTAAAAAAAAATCACATACAGAGACGGGGATAAAAATGATGACTGGTGAAAATTAATTACTCACAGCAGGCTTCATCTCTTATTGTTTCACATATACAACCCCTGATTAATTAAGATGTTAATGTAATATGACACATATAAACTGTATGCGTCTTAATTCAGTATATCTAATTGTACACCAGGCTTGCCCTTAACTAGATGTACGTTCTCAAATGTATAAACTAATTTCCACTTTGCTTCAAAAGCACTGGATTGTAAAGTGTCCAAAATAGTTTAAATTCACAAATCGTCATATAGAATTATGTGCAAGATGTTTATGACATGTCAACAAACGGCACCGACGGAACATGTATATATAACTTAATCAGACTTATGATACATAACCATCATGCGGGCAAATGTTTTCTGAAATGCCATTATATATAAACAAGAGATTGTGTTACCAATCATTAGACTAAAAAACCCAATGGCAACAACTGAACATCCGGGATACGTTCACAAATAGTTAACAGTGTGCGCTTGAATATTTTTAATGTGACTGTAAAACAACATGACACTGAGACAATACAGTAGTTTAGAAATTTACTAATACTCAGATGATCGCTGACCGAATTTAAGATATTGCTGGTAACCACACAGTCCAACTTTAAGATGTCACAAATAATTAGTAACTCGCTCATTCTCAATCTGACAATATAACATTACAGTTACTTTCCATAAAAAGTTAAATTGTTTTATTTACATTTAACCGTGAAATAAAAAAAGTCAAACTTTAACTTTTGAAATGGCTTTATGAGTTTTTACTAGTTGCCAACTAATAGTCCGCAAACTTGTCACACTAGATTACAGGACATATAAAAGTGTGAAATCACCTTTCCGTGTCGTCACATTTTAAATTCATGTAGTTCTAACTTTTACAAAAGAACAGTCTCGTTTCGACCATGTTCTGAGGTAAATGAACCGCTTACCTCACAATCCTCCTCATACTTCACGTTATCTGCTAGTTTCCACAACATGGCTCAAGACTATTCAATCCAAACTTAGAGTTGATAAATGTCTATGTGTAAATCCAGATGTAATCGTAATTTGATGGATTCAAGATTTCACACGTCGCACGCGGTAATCTTGAAGTCTAATGCTGGCGCAGTAAATGCTGTGAATGCCTTTGCTTCCTCGGGAATTGCAACAAAACCTAACGTGGCTCACGCTTTTCCTGCGTCCAACAATGTTCCCTAAAAAGTGAGGATAACAATTTAAGAATCTCTACTCCCTCTGACGGTCAGAACAAGTTGTTTACTTGTTCTGCGCTCCGTGCAATCTGTTTGGCAGAAAGTGTATTACATTTGCATAACCACTCCTGGGAGGTGGTATCTTAATATGATGTCATGTCACTAGCAAGGAAATTACCTTTAGCCAATTGGTTACTTTGTGAACGCTGGACCAATCGGTTTACTGTCCGTCAGTTCTACATGTGATATAAACACATTTTACTTGAGTAAAAAAAAAAAAAAGTTCTAATTTGCTATTATTGTTATTATTATTATTATTATTATTATTATTATTATTGTAGTAGTTGTTGTTTTTCTCAACGATATTTCAAGACAAAATGTATAGCCAGTACTTTAATCAGTACACAATACAATATAAAATACGCATAAATGAAATTTCTTTTTCAAGTATTTGTTGTTTTCAATGACATTTTAAAAACTTAAACTCTCTAAATAGTTACAGCTCTTCGTTTTCAAAAATAATAGAAAGCAACTGGGGAAACGTTATGAAAATTAAGGGGCGATTTGCGATTTTTTGACAGATGATTAATCAAACACTTCTTTTTAGACAATTACAAAAACATACAATCATTCTGATGTGCATTGTGTAGTTTAAATTAATTAATGGAATTGATCACTGGATTTTGATAGAAGAACCTTAAGAACGGAGAATGTCCTAAAATAGTTAGTGGTAGTAAAATGTTTATAAAATATTTTGCGAACTCCTAACTACAAACAAGATAAATTATGATTTATTGTTATAATTTTTAATGTAGCACCGTATTTATTCCAACGTAATTACTTAAAGTTACATCAAGCGTTAAATGTACTCAGGACATTTAACATTGGTGTGTCACATTATCTACATGTGTTTTCTGGTACCAATTTGAGTTTTTTACGTGTATTAGACTATATTGATCACAAATAAGTCAATGTCACGCAGTCTGCTGTTTATTAATGCAAACTGCACAGCCCATTGTTACATGAGGTTCTGGCCTTCTGTTGGCTATAAAATTCAAGATGGTTACGATGGTTACGTTGAATCTAAAATGTTTATAAAATTATAAGACAAGTCAGGCAGTTTACAGAGATGTATGCCACAACCATTCTGCCTGTGTTAACTGATCAATCTCTTGAAAACTCGGAACTTGGGAGACTTCGTTATCGAACAGGACAACGAAAAGGATTTCAGACCTCTTGTCTCTAAACTTCATTACCATTTTTGGTGGAGTAGACCAACGTGCAAAAGAATTCTAAGTTTCTTTGATATGCAAGAATTCGGAACAAAAAAGTCTGATTCAAATGTACATTTTCCTTTTTAAAAAAGAACAGTAATGTTTATATAGTGTCTTTGTCCCGCTTTTCAAAAACGATGAAATTGTGCGAGTATTTAAAAGTGAGCGGAAAAACTAAAAAAAACATTTTAATACTAAGAATACTGACTGACATTTTACATTTAAAAACATTAATAACACGATTTTTGACATCAACATTATAGTAAGTGTCACTGCGGAAATAATGAAATTTGAAATATTTAAAATTCGATCACTATTCATAGTATTCCATATAGCAAAATAAAAAATAAAAATATAATTCATAAAAAAATAATGGTAGGGCGATTTTAGGTATTATATTATTTTAGGTATATCCTATATAGTTAATATTATTATATTATTTTAGGTATATCCTATATAGTTAATCGCGAAAACTTGCGCTCTTCATACAGGGCCTAAACAAGTTAATCAAAATAAAATGTCAACTTAGGGTAATATACCTTTAAAAATTTACAATTATACATCAAAAATGAAGAATACACAATAAAGTGAAATACTGTGTATTGTATTTATATATATATATATATATATATATATAAAGAATATGCAATTTTAAATAAAGTTTTTAAATACCATTGTCTCTATTCCATAACACCAGTTTACATTCGCAAGCTAAAAACGTCTACCCGAAAAAAACACCTTCAGAAAACAGACACATTAAATACACTTTAATACAGAAAATTACTGTCTGTTTATATCAAGAATGCTAAAACTCAATCCAATATAAAACTGTCATGAAAATCTACCTGACGTCTTTCATTCCGTTTTACTCGTTTTAAATGTTTACTCGTTTACAATTTTTTGTCACTAACTATACCAGTATAAACGTCCAATATATGTGACAGCCATCAACGAGTTTTGAGCACCATAAATTACCCATAATTGCTAATAAAATGCTAAATAAACAAGATTACATTCAAGTTAAATTATGTAAGTATACTCAACAAAAAAGAAAAGTACTGGGTAATATTATATCATTCCTTTTCGCACAGATAATAACAAACTAGCATAGTTTTGCGTTGTATTCACAACATAAAAGCTTTAGTGTCCAGTGTTCCAAACTCTTTTTAAGATAACATAGGAAGATTTAAAATAATGCCAACACTCCTAAGTAACCTGATTAAGCCATTTAACCCAGAGCTGTTCCTCCATTCACGTGAAGTAGCACGGTACTCCCCTTGTGCTTGAGTTCTGCGTTATCCACGTAAACTGGATTATAAATATATTTTTAATCAACCTATTAATGCGGTTTTTTTTTTCCATTAAAAGCCTTTTGTACGCTGGTTATATGCACTTCGAAAATTGTGCCGGTAAATGCTTTGATACGTTGAGCCGAATTTGAGCTTGTACAATTTCGGTTGCATAATCGATATACACCTAACCTGGAATTCAAACTGGCATTTTCACAGTTCAAGGTAAACAAACCAACAGATAAAAAACGACGAGTGGCCCACTCAATATTTGGCATATGTTGATTGAAAACAGTATTTTTTTCCAAAACATCACATCAAGCAAAATTTAAGCAAACCATTTCATTATCCAGCATTTAACGTCCCCTTGTTTACTTTAACGATGCCACTGATGAACGTGACACAGATCATATGTAGTATTACTGCTGTATATAACCTACACATTTCCACATAACACCTATTGAAGAGTGCTCCGTGCCAGTATTTCAAACTATACGGTAAGTTACCTGCCAGCTTACTCTCTCCAGTAAAGACATCTGCACGGATTGCTGTACAGTTCCAGATCAGAGGTTACAGCTGATACTTCAAAAGTGGCCCGTGTGAACGAGTTCACCTGGAAATCCCGATCTGCCGTCATTGGATGCGCATGCGCTAATTCCCATCTATACCTGAGACGTGAGGCCAACACTCCAGCTAATAGGCTGCTGCAACAACAGCCAAATAGCAAAATGCGCTGTATTTCTGGTAGTCATATAACACAGGCCGTCAACGTAATTGTGCAAAAAATAAAAGTATGTCAGACATTTTTTATGTCAAAAATGTTGAAAGCATAACTGAAAACTTTACCTATGTTCTTTTATTTCTTCTTTTAAAACTTCCTGTAAATATAAAAAGCAGTTGTATCATTTTACTTGAATTTACAAGTTTCAGCAAATGGATAAAATCCATTATTTTGAAATGAGCAAAGGTAACCTACTATTTATTTTTGCATGCCACACGTAACACTAAAATGCACAGAAGCTGTACTTCGCGTGCAGGGAGCAGTCTGAGAGGAGCATAGCCAGGTATGTGGATAAACTGTTGAAAGGTCTTTGTAAGACCCTTGTTTGATGCCCACCCGTTCACCTAAAAAAAGGTTTTGTCCTTTTTCGTTTAAAATATCTGTCCGTGGCACTCCGAATATGAAATAAAGGCCATCAAGACAGAATGAGTTTGACACTCCTGTTTGTTTTCTGACCTTGCAGCCATATTTTGCTGTGATGGCACTGACAGAAATGCAGTATGCTCGGGAGACAAAGGTATGAAAAGTTATATTTCCGAAAGTTTGTATAAAATAATGGTGTAATACTGGGAACGCTTACGTTTTTGTTTCGTACCCTATGATGCAAGGAGCGCAGTATTATGGCTATTATATAAAAGAAACTCAAACTGAAATTGACAAATTGCATCGAGGAGGAAAACGCCACGCAGATTTTTAACATTTTAAAATTTGTTAGTTAAAATATTTAATTGTTTATTGAAACTTCACCGTATCCTGTCATAACTAACAACTTAAAAAAAAATTGTTTGTCCCACTGGGCATACGTTAGTGAGTTGTAGAACCTGGATTGCTGTTTATATACTGGGAACTTCATGACATTCATGATATTGTACCAAAAAACAAATAAAATGACACCATGACATGTGTTTTGATATTTTTTTGTGTTGAAACTTTAATAATTGCTGATGCATGGAGTGAATGCTTAGCATGATTTCTAATTTGATTTGGTGACATTCACAAACAATTTCGAGAAAATAAAGCTACACAGCACTAAGTACATTCACGAAATTAGTTATTGATGTACCTGTATTGTTTTCGGCAAGGTTTGTCACTCAAACATTCTCTGATATTTACTGCCATCTCGTGGACCAAAAGTTCTACAACAAATTTGTGTTTCAAGTTCTACAAAATACAATAATGGTCTCTTTTAACACTAAACATGACTCACAGAATTCAACTATTTCCAACAAAAAATGAACAAATGCTTACTTTAATCAAACAGAAACACAAATAAAGAGAACACTAAAACATAAATAGTTGTTCTATATAACGACATGGTTTGTTGACATATTATATCTGTTTCCTCCAAAGCAATTCAATGATTTAAATGCAGAAGAGCACTCAACATTATAGCAATTGCATAACAATATTTGTTAATTTTAATAACTACACATTTTACAAATTATACAATCAATATATTACTCAGTATATTAATGTGAAAATAATTACACTTTTCACTTTATGGAATAAAGAAGCTAATTTGAAATGTTCAAAACTTCAAATATACTGTGCATAGTTAAAAGATAGATGCAAAAGGTTAAAAAGATTCAAGTTTATTGTTATCTGCCTTTTAAAGTTCAATGTACAATAAAGTGCAATGAAATACATTGTGTTGATTCTCCCTCAGCCCTTAATCTATCAAAGAACAGTTAAAACAATATACAGCATCTGAAATAATTTTGTGCAACAGTTCAGTAGTCTGACCACCTGAGGTTAAAAACTCTCTCTGTAACGAGACATCTTGGCTCTGATGCTCTGTAGGGGCTTTCCTGAAGGGAGATGAGAGGTTGTGTGCTGGATGACTTGTGTCCTTCGTGAGACAGTGTTTTTTCCTGCAGCGAGCAGTATAGATCTCCTGTAAATGTGGTTATGGTAATCCTATAATTTTAGATGCTGTTTTCATGAGGAAACTGTGGTCACATGGTGTAATGCTTCCAAACCACACCACAATGCATCCAGTTTTGATGCTTTCTATTGTGGACCGATAGAAATAGATATATTTTTTGGACATACCAACTTGCTTTAAACACCTCAAAAAATAAAGTTTCTGTCGTGCCCTTTTTATAACACTGCCAATGTGCAGGGACCGGGAGAGGAAGTCAGAAACATGGATGCCCAAAAACTTTTACTTTCAATAGGGGTGTTATTTATGTGGACAGGTGATTGGATAGTTTTAATTCTTCTAAAGTCAGTTATGAGCTCTTTTGTTTACCCCATAGTAAGGCACACATTATTGTTGTGACACGGCATGGTCACATTCTTCAGTTCATCCCTGTGTGCATCTCCTTATTATTACTGATGAGCCGTATCACTGTAGTCTCATCCACAAAGTACTGTTAGTATGGTGTTTTGCCACACAGTCATATGTGTACAGACTATACAGTAACGGGCTGACACAACACCCTTGTGGTTCACTAGTATTCAGGACTGTGGTGGATGAGTATTTATTTCCAACTCTTACTGTCTGGGGTCAGCATGTCAAAAAGTCATGGTAACCACCTGCAGATAGAATAGCAGAGGCCAAGGTCTGTCAACTTAGATGCTATAATTGTATTTAAAGGACTGCTGTAATCAACAAAAAGCATTCTGACCAGTGGGATTTTTTCCTCTGTTGCATGTATTATGCCATTAGATTATGACATTACTCTATTAAACAAGTGTAGAAAGTTATTTAGCCTCACAGCAAAAGAGCAATAGATAAGGTAACCAATAAAATCAGTTTTGTGTGTCAGCGAAGGGGAGGAGATGCTCTCATTTTGAGGATGGCATATTAGAAGCAGTAAGGTGTGTGCAGGACCCAATTGGAAATTTGGTCCTTAGTGTGCTTGGCTGAGCTGTGTTATATACTTTAAACTTGACATGAAAACCACACCACAGTGCTTCACAGTCTGAATAATATGGCTTTTGCTTTAATATTTTATGTTTGTACAAATTTGCCTGTTACCCTTGTTCCCTTAAGTAATCCTACTTCCTCACTACAGTTCAATTTTACTACTCTGTTGTTTCAGTCTTGCGATACAGGGGTGCAGAACTGTGGTCCTCAACTGGGCACAGGTTTTCGTTTAAGCTGTTAATTAAACCTTCATCTCAGTTATTATTCTCAAAAACTTTATTATTTTTTTATGAGAATTTGTAAAACTGATTTGTTTACTGATTCTTAAAATGTTTTAACAATTCTGGTATATTTTTGATCGTTAAATTAATTTCTGGTTAATTATCACTTAAGTCACTGCTCCTGATTTTCCATTCATTCATTGTCATTGGTACTTGAGTGTGTGGTTCATTATTTATTACAGATTTAATACAATTAATAATTACACATTTGCATTAAAGACACTGAATTATTCATACTTTTTCTGCCTTGATTCTGTAGTTAGAATGATATTGTATTTTTTACAGGAGTCTCACTTTTAACTTTCTTTTTTGTAACTCTTATTTTGTGTCATTTAATTAAGAGAACTAAGCACATACAGATGCAAATGACCAGGATAAATGTGGGGAAGAAACGATGTTTAACTAAGACAGTAGTCAAATGAATTGGCTGAAACAAAAGCCTGCACCCACAGCGGCCCTCCGTGACTGTGATTCCCCACCCCTGCACCACTGTCTTTTCACACTCACAGTGAATCCCTTAAGTGAATGGAGTTCTAATTCATTTATTTGCATAAACACTGATACACATTTCCGCTGTTGTGTAGGTTGGTGTGTGCTCTTGTGGTGAGACTGTTGGAGACAGCAGGTCTGTAAGTGTCCAGGCTAATCAGGTCTAGTGACTGCTGGAGCATCTTTTAAGATGACCCCCAGTGCAGTGGCCTTCTCTGGTTCGTGGAGTTCTGTAAATACAGATAGGGCCATGAGGCATATACAGTATGTGCCTGTATGTGTCAGGGAAGAGAAGCCCACGGCCACTCTTCTGTCCCATCTTGTTTTGTGTAGGAGAGTAACTCCAGCCCACGCTGGTACCTCACACTTTTCTCTGCTACCTGTTTGTTACAAAAGATGGAGTTAAGCTGTCTGACATTAAACTGTATTATATATTTTATCACCACATAAAACAAGTATAATATACTTCTAAGTATTGAATGTATTGCGGAACAACTCACCAGGCTATTTTTATGCACTTAATTCTGCTGTACTCCACACTAGAGCAGATGTCAGCTTCTCTGTCTCACATACACGTAGTCATAATGGATACACGTGTGTTTCCACATGGAGCACATATAAAGTTCTGCCGCTGCTCAGAGGAGTCGATGTAGATGAGCCACAACAAATACATGGTGTTCCTACAACAGCAACATCCTCTGCATGATTAGGTGTTCCCTACTGCAAGTCTTAATGATTAAAAGCTACGTATGACAACATACAGACTAGGCAATGCTGACATTTCATGGTACTTTGAAACAGAATGTTTGTTGTCATGCAGAACGAAAAGGATACTTTCTGTGCTTGCCCCTTCTGTTGAGAGTTGTACAGTGAAGTATGTCTTTTCTCTCTCTCTGTTTTCATTCCTACATCTCAATATCTCAGCTGTGGAATTTACTTAAGGCATCAAGACATCTTTGGCATGTGTATTTTTTTCTTTCTTGATGTCCATATCTGATTACCTTGAATCAATATAACACAAAACCAAAATGAATTTACTGTGTTTTAAAATAAAGTTTTTATTTAGTCATATCTTTGTTCTGACTTTAAACAGACTGTTTAAAAAAATCTGTACTTTGAAATCACTCTAACAGCTTTCAAGTTTAAATCACGTTAAAATATTTTCATTTCTCATTTTAAATTTTGTGCGCTCCTTCTTGCAATCATCACTGTCATTTTAATATTAAACTACGTAATAAAGATGAGAAGAAAATGAATGTTTTACAATGTATTTTAATCATATTAACACACTATAGACATTTAAATGAACTTCATTTGTTTCTACTATCAAAACTCATATTGGCATTTATCAGTGATGAGATGAAAATATAAAATGCAGATTGCATAGGTTTTCAGACAAATTAACTTGTATACATGTAATGTAAGCATGCCATTAGCAGCTAGAGCACCTGATTGGACAAACACTTACAAACAGAAGCTGCTAGGCAATTAAGCAAATTCCTAAATAATTAGGAATATGCATCATTCGAAAAGTATAACATCTTGTCACTGATCACTTATAGACAGTTGTAACTGTCTGGGGCCTGATATTTAGTATGTTGTGAGGGGTTATTTAAATATTAGTCAAGAATCAATAAATATTAAACAATTATAAGTATACAAAAAATAATTGTCATATTTACACTGAGCACATAAATACCACAGTGACTTGACATTACAAACATGCTTGCTAAACAAGACATTATGTAAAAAAATATTATTTTGTTATTATGAGACTCTGGTAAATATGCTCTAAACTTTATTAGAAATAATTTCAGAAGCAACCTGGCCACAACCCCTGTAGCTCCTCTATTTCAGCATAATTTTATCCTGAGATCCCAAAGTGACGGCGGTGGCTGCTCTGGCACGAGGGCAGTGAATGGGATGGGGGTTGTGAGCTGGCACAGTTAGGCGGAGCTCTGGCTGAGGCATAGTCAGCCTCATTACCCAGTAAGGATCCTCCTCAGTCTACAAAAAGGAGAACGCCTCTAGCCAGTTCACCTTTCTCCATCACTGATACCCTACAGCTGGGCCACATTCGCCAAAGGGACGGTCAGCGCGGAACAGAAAGACAGCACAAATGAGAGAAGAGAGCTGCTGGTGCAGGTATGGTGCTTTTATTGCTGTTACATACTGAGTAGGCTCTTGCTGTGGTGGAATTAAGGAAAACAAGCACGGCTCATTCAACGTTAAACTTACAAATTCCTGCTTTTTCCTCAATGTGCCATCCACAGTTTCTCCTGCCTCACCCATGTGCCTGCCTTCTTCTACCTGACTTTCCTTTGAAAGCTGGCTGTTGTGATCATTCCTGACACTGAATGCTTACTTCTGCCTCTCTTGTCACCAGTTCCATTGTAAGACCAGTCTGACCCGTAACATCCATCCTTGACAACCTAAGTAGTTTTGTGTCTATTTTCTAAGCATCTTCCCTTGAATTATGTCTTCCTCTGGGCAGATTAAAATGCTGTACATCACATTTCCATAGTGCCTTATTGGATCCTAAAACTGAATCACTGATTTTTTTCTTTTGTTATCCATGTAATACACAGAATGCTCAGAGATGCTTACCATAGTCGCCAGTGTTAAGGTACAGAGCTGCACTAGTGTTCACTGTAAATGTACATGGCCTGATATCCTGTGATCATACATTGAAAAGGGCCACTACTGTTCTTCCTTTTCCAAGTCTGCTTGTGCTGACTTTATCATAACCTCTGTCAGCTGATATGACTCACACAAGAAAGGGCTGTACATTTCAGAAAGTGTCCACTTGTTTCAAGGAGAGTCCATAAATTTTCATGTCACATAAAGATAAACACAGAACTGATATCCGCTTCAGTTGCTTGCATGTGCAGCATCAGTGGGAGGTAGGGAGGGAGGGAGGGAGAAAGAGAAAGAGAGTGAGAAAGAGAGAGAGGGAGAGAGAGAGAGGACTTATGGGTGACATACTTGGTTTATCTGAATATTTTTGTAGTGAGTCAAAATGATGCACAAAAACTCAAGGATGTTACTCATGTTTCAGCTTCTTTTGCCATCCGCTTGACTTTATTTTTTTTTACTAACTAGGGACATGAAAAAGTGATACATCTTTGTTTTGATTCATTTGCAACTCCGTCAGTCTGTCAGTTTCTACCCACTTGTCTAAATGAGGGTCGTGATGATTTAGTTGCAGTTTAAATTCTAAATCTAACTTGGTTATATAATTTTTTATTCAACCAAAGTTTGTTTGTGCAAATAAACCTTGGTCAGGCATATACACCATTTCAGCCTTGTTTAAATGGCTTTGTAAGCATTCAGTAACAGATTTTCTTATGGAGAGCTTTAAATCAAGTTTTATAAAACAATTAGGATTTTTATCTCTACAAGAGGTTCACTCACTTCACTTCTTAAACATTTCCATGTCTTTTTGCTTTGAACTGTATAGTTCAAAAATAGGGCTCTGTGACTTTGATTTTAACTTGTGAGATGGCAGAAATACAGTAATAATTATGATAATATGTACTTCTGCATTGGTGAGCATTCAGGATGCGTATTACCTGTACTTTTGGTGGTAATCTTGTACTTTATCTCTCACATGTGCAGTTTATTAATATGTACAGGTTTTAATTTTTTTGACATCCTGACAAAAATATTGACACATTTGTATCTTTGTAGCAAACATTCAGCCATCCATTCACTTTACCACCTTATACAACTTATTGGAGTTTCCCACAGACCACAAAGTTCAACTGTGTCCATTGGTCTAAACTTGTATCTGTTTTAGTTTTTCATCAATTTATACAACTTTACAAACATATAATTTCATTTCAAATCAAGCCTATTTTATTTCCTTAGGTTAGGAACCATCTTTCAGAATAACCAGAAAGTTATGTTCCATCTTCGAGTCACTACATTCTATTTCATCTTCTGCATGGGAATCTGTGTCATAGTCTACAATTCTGTTTACCAGACGCCCAGTATCCTGAGGTCTTCAACGTTTCAGCATAGTCCTCCCACCTGCAGGTCTTTCTCAGAGTACTGCAAACCATTCTTAGCAGGACATGGGAAACGATGGCAACAGAGAGACTGCCTCTCCAAGGCTTACTTTACTGCTAGAGAACCAAACTGCTCTTGTCTAGTGGAGGAGTTCCACTTCATCACTGAGCCTTTGAGCCAAGAGGAGGAGGAGTACCCATTGGCCTTCATCATTGTTATCCACAAGGAG